>JAKKZJ010000029.1:108057-124732 GCA_033441845.1 Pangasius mekongensis
CACACACACACACACACACACACACACACACACACACACACACACACACACACACACACACACACACACACCTGTAGCAGGGGTAAGCAGTTCTATGTACAGAGCATGTACCTCTGTAAGGGGGGAGCGGTTCTGTGTACGGAGCATGTACCTCGGTAAGGGGGGAGCGGTTCTGTGTACGGAGCATGTACCTCGGTAAGGGGGGAGCGGTTCTGTGTACGGAGCGTGTACCTCGGTAAGGGGGGAGCGGTTCTGTGTACGGCGCGTGTACCTCGGTAAGGGGGGAGCGGTTCTGTGTACGGAGCGTGTACCTCGGTAAGGGGGAAGCGGTTCTGTGTACGGAGCGTGTACCTCGGTAAGGGGGAAGCGGTTCTGTGTACGGAGCATGTACCTCGGTAAGGGGGGAGCAGTTCTGTGTACGGCGCGTGTACTCCGGTAAGGGGGGAGCAGTTCTGTGTACGGAGCGTGTACCTCTGTAAGGGGGTGCGGTTCTATGTACGGAGCGTGTACCTCTGTAAGGGGGTGCGGTTCTATGTACGGAGCGTGTACCTCGGTAAGGGGGGAGCGGTTCTATGTACGGAGCGTGTACCTCGGTAAGGGGGGAGCGGTTCTGTGCACGGTGCGTGTACGTCGGTAAAGGGGGAGCGGTTCTATGTACGGAGCGTGTACCTCTGAAGGGGGGAGCAGTTCTGTGTACGGAGCGTGTACCTTGATGAGGGCAGAGCAGTGGCCCATTGGGGGTTCTTTAAATCCTCTCAGTGAAGGTTTGGACTCAGGAACCAACATCTGTATCAAATCCAACAGATCTCCAACTGCATTCAGGAACTGAACCTCAAACCGCGACAGGGCCTACACACACACACACACACACACACACACACACACACACACACACACACACACACACACACACCTGCTCCATCCTGATACTACTACTATTTATGAAGAATATATGCAGCTATACAAATTTATATGACAAATTAATTCAGTTTATTATTAAGGCATTAATAATAGCCTTGTGTTCATGTAGTGTCACATTCTAGCTTTACTTCAGCTTGAACTGATTATGAGCTGGCCAGCTGTTGTGATGTCACAGCTCGTCACTACATCACACAATTGTGTATCACTATTCTCCTTTCTTGCACCTTCTTCCCCGAGCGCTTGGCCCATTCGGCCGCGCCGGCCTGCAGTCCGTCCAGCTGAGCCAGGATGAAGCCGGTGTGAGCCCATAGAGGGTCAGAGGTCTTATTCAGCTTCACCTGCTGCCGAGACCAGGCGCTCTGCTTACTGACACACACACACACACACACACACTTTAGGGTAAGGTAAAAACTATGTGTCATCAATACCCCTAAATTAAAAGAAAAGCCATCCTAAGGTGTGTTAGCGGTGTTTAGACCACTCAGAAGCTCCAGGCCAGAGTTATGGCTCCTCAGCACAGATTCTACATGTCACGGAACAGGTGCATCGTTTGTAAAAGGATCACTCACGTCATGAAGGTCTTGACGGCCTGCAGGACATCGGGCCTGGTAATGAGCTGGGGATACATGTTAGTGTAGTGATCGATCATCTGCCTGCAGGACACACAGACAGCCGTCTCACTCTCACATCGCTGTACTGAACACTAATAATACTCACAATTCAATTCAATTCAGTTTTATTTGTATAGCGCTTTTAACAATGGACATTGTCACAAAGCAGCTTTATAGAAATAAATGGATTCACAAAAAATATATTGTAAATATTTGAATTTATCCCTAATGAGCGAGCCAGTGGCGACGGTGGCAAGGAAAAACTCCCTGAGATGATATGAGGAAGATCACACACACAGACACACACACAGACACACACACAGACACACACACAGACACACACACAGACACACACACAGACACACACTGCAGTGTACATCACCATATTACTCTATTACACCATGCTGCTGTTAAATTCTGGATTGTGATTGGCCAGAAGGTGTTGATTAATTTTCTATAACAGCAGCCCTGACGATAGTGCAGCGGCAACTCACAGGTTTCTCTTAATGCGCTTGTTTCTATAGTAACAGCTCGTTCACCCTTCTTTCCTGTAACGAGACGTTTAATTAACATTTAAGGAAGGAGTGTCCAGTGTCAGCGCTTTGTAACTGCCTATTATTATTATTATTATTATTATTATTATGTAAAATTCTTTTGGGAGATTTAGCCTCTCTTATCACAATATTGATGTTTAACCTATTTATGTAGAATTTAAATACACAGTCTCCTTCAGTGATCGCTCTGAGAGATCTGAAATGGGTCACAGACTCTGGAGAAACTGTCCAACTTGATGTCTATTTTTATTTTCTCTCCTGACTCCAACACACCTGAAGTTACACACCGCAATACCAGCACTGGACACTAGATGTCTCTGTCACACAGTCTACAGTTACCACTCAGCAAGCCTAGACTGGTTGTGGTTAGGAAATGTTCAGATGCCTTGCAACATTACTGAAAAATGATAAAGTCTGAACTTGTTCTGTCTCCAACAGCATTTTATTGTTATTGCTTTACATTTAGATTTGGCAGACGTCTTTATCCAGAGTGACTTACAGACCTTATTGTGAGACTTTGCAAATATCTGTGTTAAACCCAGATTAAACAGCTGAGTCTGCAGGTTAATGTTTAAATACATCAGTGATGTTTAACAGCTGTCAGGACTTTTATACCCAGGCATGACTAACTTTTCTATCCGTCTATTCTTTCTTTCTACCCACCCACATATACTGTTAAATTTAATGTAAGATGGTTCTCTGTATCGTCACTAACTGAGCTCCAACGTTAATGTAAGTCAGTCAGTTACGATATTCAGACACACCTGAAGATTCTTTAGAAAAACAAGCGCAACTCAATGCCAGTGGCCTGGATGAGAATGCCTCCTCCGCCAACATGCCTAATCCTCCTTGTGGCTAATGTGTATGCCTGAAATACTCTTAAAATATACTTAAAAGAGGAAGAACTGATTAAAGAAAATTTTCTGAAAAGTATTTCAGACACTTGAACTTGACCGTATTTGGATCAATTCCAAAATCTAATCAGTTCCTCTGCAGGTTACAATAAAAAACAAACAAACATATAAATCCTACAAACGTTCAATCCTGGTTCTCCGTGTCAGCTTGGACAGGGCAGATCCTGCTCTGGGGATTAAAAAGGTTGAGAGATTAGTTACAGGGTGATGATGGCTCTCACCGTGCAGTCAGGAATCCCTCCAGATATCCCGCCAGGAAGAAGGTTTTGTCGTCAGCCCTAGGTGTTTGTCCGTACCCGGCGCGGATCTCCAGCACGCCCCATCCTGTCTCTGAGAACGAGTCGTTATAGAAACCATAAGCATCTCCCGTGTTATCCAGAACCCCGTCCTTCAGCAGCACCGTCTTACTGCCAGGGTCCCAGTACACTGTGGCCTTATGCACAGCTGCAGGGGGAAGACGATGACACGGGTCTGATACTGTGCTCGGAGTGTGATGGTTAGTTACAAGCAAACAGACTGCAACATTAGCATTTAACATTTCAGATCATTTTACAACCCGACTACAAGTAAACTCTGCAGTGTAGCATAGCATTTTAAGTTGCAGGCAGGAGGGCGGACACATGGATGAATTTTATTGATCACTGTGGGCAAATTTAAGCTTAACTTAAAGGAGTTTAATACGGTTTAGTCTTATGGCGTTTTCATTTTGACCCTTTTCAGCGTTATACTCCGAAAATATCACAATGCTGTGTTCTGTGCATTGCTGTGGGATTAACAGGATCACTTCTTCATTCAAAGAAAATTTTTGACAAAGACTGTGTGAAGTGAAATGTGGATCATACACTCTGATAGATCATACACTTCTGTTTTTCCATCCCAGCTTATTCACCAGCATTTTAGGAAGTCGATAAAGTTTCTAATAGCCAAGTTTCTAATTTCCTCTTGCGCAGAACCAAGAAACTTCTGCTTTCACCTCTGGAATCCTAACAAAAGTCTTCCAAAGCAATTTATACTACAATCATTTGTCTGTGGCTTTTCACATAAAGGAAGAAAAAACCATGATAAATATAACATTTTTAAAGTTATAATGTTGGGACTTCCTCTGGGTGTGTCAGTAAAACCTGGAAATGACCTTTTTAGGCTGTCCGGCTGAATCACTGAAATAACGGTGACTGTTAATGCAAGAGAGCTGCAGGGAAATACAAGCAACTCACACTGATAAAGAGTGAACACTCATCTGCAACAGTAGTGCACACTGATCTGACTGATCATTTTTTTGTGTGTGTGTGTGTGTGTGTGTGTGTTGCAGGGACGTGTGGAGTTGTTGTAAACTGTGCATCCTCCTGAAGGCTAGAGGAAAGGTTTTCTTAGTCTCTAAACACACACAAGGTGAACAACAAGGCTGGAGTGAGTGTGCAATAAACTCCAGAAAGTCTGATCCAACACACACACACACACACACACACACACACACACACACACACACACACACACAATAATGAAAGAAATAAAGTAGAAGTGGAGTTAAACTTACAGTCAGTTCTCACTGCAGTCACCGCACACACCAGGACAAAAACACAGAGTTTAAACTCCGACATTGTTGTTTTTCAGACGCAGTCAGGAGCAGGAACAGAAGTGAAACTTTTACGGGGAGAATTCCCTGCCTGTGTGTGTGTCTGTGAGTGAGTGTGTGTGTGTGTGTGTGTGTGTGCTCCTCCTCCTGCTGCTCAGGGGCGTGGTTTGAGTTTTACGTTATGATCAGTGTATTAATGGATTAACGATGTGTGGAAACTGATTATCACTTACACACTAATTAACTCATTAACCTCTAATTAGCGAATAAGCACTAATTACACCTTAAATAATAATTATACCGAGACTCGGCGCGTGTGTGTGTGTGTGAGAGAGAGAGAGATCCTGTCCGTTCACTTCCCAATGGCCCAAAAAAGGCTAACAGTAGTATGTTATGTGCTTGAAGTTGATTTAATTGTAATAGTAAAATGAAGGCAAGATATTATTTATGTGTCTAATTTATTACGGAACAAACCCATAACTAAAAGAACAGTATAAGTTCAGAAGCCACCCCAGATGGGACTCGAACCCACAATCCCTGGCTTAGGAGGCCAGTGCCTTATCCATTAGGCCACTGGGGCTGCGCGAGCTCAGCGTGTGGGCGGAGTCTATATAGAGCTAATCAACCCGGAAGTTCATTCAGATGTCAATTGCTGCTCTTTTTCATCAGTTAATTAGTAATTTATGTTATTCCTGTTTATCTATGTTAGTTTTAGTGTTCTCTGGACAATTCAGCTTTAAAAACCTCACCACAAACACCAGATAACTAGCGTTAGCATGTAGCTAATGCGCCCTGACTAGTTTTTTTTTTACTCCAGATTTGTTTGTTAAACATTTCCTTTGTTCTTGCACAGTTCCTTATTCTTTATCAGTTTCACACACACACACACACACACACACACACACAATTTGCCATAAATATTTTTAATTTATTACACATTAGTAGCTTTTCATAAATCAGTAGTACAGGTTTTCCATTTCAGTAACATCTTCACACCTGTAACATTCAGACACACAAAAAGACATAAGAAATAAAGATGACTATAAAGGGACACTATTCAGGTCACAGGAATCAGTACATGAAACAAAATAAACCCATAATAATGACAAAGACTGATTAATTCCACACGAAACTGAAGATGAATTAAACCTCTCATATTCATTTTGATTTTTGATAAAAGTTTTGAAATAAATAATCCAGAGTCCCAAATCTGTAAATGGACATAAAGCCCAGGGCTGCATCCCAAACAGCACAGAATCAACACTCCATCATCCTTCATCCCAGTGTGACTTTATACACCGATCAGCCATAACATTACAACCACCTGCCTGATATCGTGTAGTTCCTCCTTGTGCCAGTAAAACAGCTCTGAGCCCCTCGAGGCCTGGACTCCACAAGACCTCTGAAGGTGTGTGTTGGTATCTGGCACCAAGACGTTAGTAGCAGATCCTTTAAGTCCTCTAGGTTGTGAGGTGGAGCCTCCATGGATCGGATCTGGGGAATTTGGAGGCCAAGTCAACACCCTGAACTCTTTGTCATGTTCCTCAAACCATTCCTGAGCAGTTTCTGCAGTGAGGCAGGGCGCATCATTCTGCTGAAAGAGGCCGCTGCCATTAGGGAACACTGTTGCCATGAAGGGGTGTAACTCTGTCTGCAGTAATGTTTAGGTAGGTGGTACGTGTCACAGTAACATCCACATGAAGGCCAGGACCCGAGGTTTTCCAGCAGATCATTGCCCAGAGCATCACACTGCCTCCGCCGGCTCGCCTTCTTCCCATAGTGCATCCTGGAGCCATCTCTTCCCCAGGTAAGCGACGCACACACACCCGGCCATCCACATGTAAAAGAAAACGTGATTCATCAGACCAGGCCACCTTCTTCCATTGCTCCATGGTCCAGTTCTGAAGCTCACATACTCTTCTGTGGGATCGGGCCAGACAAGCCTTCGCTCCACACGCGTATCAGTGAGCCTTGGGCGTCCATGACCCTGTCGCTAGTTCACCGGTTGTCCTTCCTTGAACCACTTTTGGTAAGTACTAACCACTGCACACCGGGAACACCCCACAAGACCTGCTGGAGATGCTCTGACCCAATCGTCTAACCATCACAACTTGGCCCTTGTCAAAGTCGCGCAGATCCTCACACTTGCCCATTTTTCCTCCAAAAGATCAACTTTGAGAACTGACTGTTCACTGCACCTGTCAGTGGTTTTAATGTTATGGCTGATTGGTGTATATTTAACATACTGTAGACTATAGTAGGCTGAAATCTGGGACAAAGCTCACATTTCCATCAGCAGGACAGAGCTGGAGAACAGATACGCATTTATAACACTTTCATTTAGCTGTTGGGGTCAAACCTTCTTAAATACATAAACGATAAAGTCATGATAAAGTCACTTTGTGGTAAATCCCAGTTTATGAAACAAACAAAACCATTTTACGTCTTTTTAATGCAAAGGGTAAAGTTAAAATTCTGCAGTGTGAGTAATGCTCCGTCCCAAATCACACACTGTAGGGATGCATCGATTGCCATATTGGAGGAGGAGTGTGAGGCAGTCCGACCTGAGCACACAGACCAGCGTCAGCGAGCGTGGTCATAAAACGAACGCAAGGCGCCATGGAGCAGTGAAGCGAGTGTGTGGAGAAGCTGTCGCACCTGAGAGCACTTCCGCTCTGCGAGCACTGAGACACTCACGTACTTCCCTTTCCCCTCGCTCATCAGTGTCTACAGTTTGTTGTTAAGGTGCTACTCACAGCACTGATGCTGCTCTGCACACTCCTCATGCTCTCCATTAAACACACTGTTTAAACATCATCACATCTGGAACATAAAGCTCAGCCCGAGGCGTTCACTGTTATCAGCACACGGTAGCGACCACCACAGAGCTGTGTAAAACGTTCAGTGATGTCCCTGACCGATTCATACTAGGTAGGTTACTAATCAGCATCAGTATCAGCATCAAAAACATGGTACTGATGCATCCCTAATTGTGTGTCAGTGTAGCACATTACCTGTGAGAAGGTGGTGTACTACAGCAGGACGGAGAGAGCGAGTGAGCTGCATGATGAAGGGCTTAGACGGGGATTTAGGATGTGTTCTGACTGATGAGTAATGTTTAGTGCTGCTCATTACCTCGACCGTGATTACAGTTAAACACACAGCAGGAATGTGTGAAAATATAACAAACAATACACACTCGCACTCTTCACACTCATTCCGTATCAGTATTCCTCTCTCTCTCTCTCTCACTGTTCTCCCTCACTCCATCACTCATTCATCATCGATCAGTTTCTCCGCTCCGTTCTCGGTCTGTTCGCTCTTCTCCTCCTCTCGCTCTTCATCGCCCTCCTCATCCTCGTCCTCGTAGTTAGGGGCGGTGTAGTTCAGGGTGGTGCGTGAGAGGTCCACCTCGATGGGGAAGACGTCGGCCTCCTTCAGCACGGCGTAACACTCGTCGTAGTAACGCGACATCCCCGAGACGAACCTCTGCAGCTGGAACACAATGTCCTGAACTGCACGCACGCACGCACGCACACACACACACACACACACACACACACACACACACACACACACACACACAGTGATGTTTGCTGTACACACATTGGCTACTATTTCCCATCAGAACAGCAGAGCAGGCCACGCCCACAGGAAACACACTTAACCCTGTGGTGTAACCCTACAGTCACACTAGCAAGCGATTTCAGTGACATTTAAACTGAGATTTTCTCAATTCTGTCCAAGTTAGGTATGATTCACACTGACTGGTGCGCTGTTTAGTTAGTATTTAATTATTTAGCGTTAAAGAGCTCTCTCTCTCTCTCTCTCTCATATATATATATATATATATAAAACATAGCTACTGCTAGCTCTCTTCAGGACTTAAAATAGAAAATGCTCAACAGGCCACGCCCACAATCCACAGCAGCAGTGGTTGGTACACACCAGCAAGAGACAAGCGACTGCTAGCGTGATCATGTGGCGTAACTCACCGTGTTTCTGGTCGAGCAGCTCGATCTTCTCCAGAACGTCTTTACGCATTTTTGCGAATCGAGCGCGAGCTTCCTGTCGACAACGCAGAATCAGACGATACTCGTAATTCCCCGTGCTGACGCGGTACAGCGGCTCTCCCAGCGCCTACACACACACACACACACACACACACACACACACACACAGACACACACAGACACACACAGACACACACAGACATGAATGCGTGCGCGCACACGCACACACAAATGTGTACACACGTGCGCACACAAACACATACATCCGTGCACATGAATGTGTACACTCGCGCGCACACACACACACACACGAATGTGCAAACACAAACACACACACACAGTGATGACGATCACACTGTAAAGTAACGATGCTGTTTGTTTATGTCTTTTTAAAAGACTTTACTGGTTGTATTTATCCCCTTTTCAGCATCACTCCTACATCACATTCAGAGATTCACCTCCTCACTTTCAGTAACTGCCAGAGTCACGCTGGAGCCGCAGCCAATCCCCGGAACACTGGGCGTGAGGAGGGAACACACACTGAACGGGACAGCAGTCCATCACAGGGCACCATTCACGCTCACTCGCTCGCTCACTCACTCGCTCACACACTCGCTCACACACTCGCTCACACACTCGCTCACACCCTCGCACACTCGCTCGCTCGCTCGCTCACTCGCTCGCACACTCGCTCACACACTCGCTCACACACTCGCTCACACACTCGCTCACACACACACTCGCTCGCTCGCTCGCTCGCTCGCTCGCTCGCACACTCACTCACCCACTCGCTCGCACACTCGCACATTCACTCGCTCGCACACTCGCACATTCACTCGCTCGCACACTCGCTCGCACGCTCTCTCGCTCACTCGCACACTCGCTCGCTCACTCGCTCGCTCTCTCGCTCACTCGCTCGCTCACACACTCATTCGCTCACTCACTCACACACTCATTTGCTCACTCACTCACACACTCATTCCCTTTTGTGAGGGGGGAGAGACCCAGAGCTCCCAGAGGAAACCCACAGGGGACGACACTCGCCACTAGCTGTGCCAACGTGCAGCCACAATGTCTGAGCTCAGATTAAGAAATCCTAAAGTATTCAGCATTAGCAGTTTTACTAAAATAATTAACTGTTAATATCTGTTGCCAAGGAAACGACGTGTTGTTCATGGCTGTTAGCGTAAACGGAATATCTCATCAAAAACATACACACATTTAACACAGCTATGCTGAAACCAGTTAACTGTAGGAGAGAAACGTTATTCTGAAACATCGACTTTCTCAAATTAAACCCCGCCTGGTGACGCCGATGGAGCTGTGTGTTAGCGAGTTAGCAGTGTGACTTTGTACAGATTGTACACACACTCACGAGGTGAAGGTGTCTCACACTCACACACACACACACACACACGAGTCATAAGGGGAAGTCGATGAGGACATGTTAAATTAGGGACTGGAACACGATGTGGGGGAAAAAAAAAAAAAACTCACGATGCAGCTGTACTCCTCATCGTCCATCTCTTTCACCTTCAGACAGTATGACTGTAACACACACACACACACACACACACAGTTACATCCCTGCATTATTTGCTATATAATAGCGTACGCATTCATCTGCATATTTCATTTAGGGTTATACACTGGATCAACCCCAAGCCCCACCCACACCTGGTTACTGTTGCTATCTAAGTGAAGCTTCAGATAAATGGATTCAGAGACTTGAGTAAAGCTGCTAAACCCATTTCGGGTAAAATCCAACAGCAAGGAAACAAAACAACCTTAAATAACTTTAACAAATTAATTAATGATGAGAAGAAGAGCAGAAGACACAAGTGTGGCTCCACCTTTAAACTTTATCTAAAGCTTCAAACACAGAAACCTGTCCACAGGAACCTCTAATACAGCGGTACAGGGCTGGACACCTATCTGAGGTGACGGCGCATAGCAACAGTTGCTAAGCATTGATGGGAGGGGTGAGAAAATAAAGCTTGTGATTGGTCCAGTCGTGTTTCTTACCAGGTACTCGAACTTGACATCCAGGTATTTGCGGATGGTCAGTTTGGTGTCTGGAATCGCTTTGTGAAGATATGTGTTCAAATCATGCAGCATCTAAACACACACACACACACACACACACACACACACACACACACACACACACACTCAGTCAGTCAGCTGTGTCTTATTCAAGAAGAATCACCACCGCGTGTAGTTTCTCAGCTCTGAGAACTCGGTACATAAACACAGTGATGATACTCTGAAGTTTGTGTTAAATATAATTTCCCCGCGTGCTGCTGAATCCTGGACTGTGATTGGTCAGAAGGTGTTGATTAATTCTCTATAACAGCAGCTCTGAAGTAGCGCAGCTTCAAATCACAGGTTTATATTAATGCGTTCATTCTAATACGCTATCGTTTCTATAGTAACGGCTCATTGACAGCATACAGCAGACGCTTTTCATAAACAGACTAAAACCAGGTGCTGATGTGGTGAAGTTTTCTGTAATTTATTTAACGTTTGTGGAAGGAGTCTCCAGTGTCGGCGCTTTGTAACAGTCAGAGGTAAAGCTGTAGCTTTAAGTCATCTTCAGGACAGAGGAGTTTACGCTTCTTTGCGGTTTCTTGGGAACATGACAAGTTATTTTTGTTTGTGTTATGAATTTCAAGAGAAAAGAAAAAGGAAGTGAGAAGAGGAACTAACCTGTTTCAGTGATGTGCCACAACATCAAATGTAACTATAAATCATATGAATAAAAAATATAATGTACTTCAATAAATACAAACTGTAATTGTTGGTAAACTGCTGTGGTGTAAGAGGAAGAGAACAGTTAGGAAAGTGATCAGCTTCAGGCTGGTAACAGTAACTGTGCTTCATCACACCACCCTGGAGTTGATTATTTTACTAGGACAGCACCACACACAGTGTGTTTATTATGTGCTGGTGTGAATGACAGCTCTCCCTCTGACATTTACGTTCATGGCATTTGGCAGATGCTCTCATCCAGAGGGACTTACAGAAGCGCTCTGAAGTCTTTATGAATAAATATATCCTGATGCTGGCTCACCAGGTCACGGACTAAGAGCACCATCAGTCTAAAACTCTGCTCAGGAGGTGACGTAGTAACAAGCGCTCAGACAATACGTTTTTAAGTGCTAATTTAAGTACTTTATGAAGAGGTAAGTGTTTAGTCGTCGTATGAAGGCTGCCAGTGACTCAGCTGTTCAGGCATCTAGGAGAAGTTCATCGCACCAGAACAGAGGAGAGTCTCAGTGCAGGTCTTCCTTATGCCCTGAGAGATGGAGGGAGCAGTGGAGCAGCGCTAGAGGACCGGAGGGAGCGCGGTGACGCGCAGAGTGTGATGTGCTTTAAATAAATTAGATTTATAAATAAAGAAATATGAATGTATTTATAATAAAAATAAAAGAGTTCCTCACAGGTTTGATGGTTTTGAGCAGCTGGATGCCATATTTCTCAATGTTACGATGAGCTTCTGCAAATTTTACAAACGCCTCACTGGCTGCAGCCTGCGGCTCCCGAACACCGATCACCGAGAACACGTCACCAAACGCTGCCCCGGGGGAGGGAGAGAGGGAGAGGGAGGGAGAGACAGACAGACAGAGAGAAAGAAAGGGAGAGAGGGAGAGAGAGAAGGAAGGAGAGAGAGAGAGAGAGAGAGAGAGAGAGAAGGAGAGAGAGAGAGACAGACAGACAGAGAGAAAGAGCGGGGGAGAAGGAGAGAGAGAAGGAGAGAGAGAGAGACAGACAGACAGAGAGAAAGAGAGGGAGAGAGGGAGAGAGAGACAGAGAGAGAGAGGGAGAGAGAGAGAGAGGGAAAGAGAGGGAGAGAGAGGGAAAGAGGGGGGAGGGAGAGAGAGAGAGAGAGACAGAGAGAGAGAGAGAGAGGGAGAGAGAGACAGAGAGAGGGAGGGAGAGGGAGAGAGAGGGAAAGAGGGGGGAGGGAGAGAGAGAGAGAGAGACAGAGAGAGAGAGAGAGAGAGAGAGACAGAGAGAGAGAGAGAGAGAGAGAGAGGGAGAGGGAGGAAAGAGGAGGATTTAACTACAGTAGTGCTTATATACAGTGTGCATTAGTGATGGTTCCCTTTTTAGCACCGAGGATCAGAAACACAACAAACACACTTTACTTCAAAGCAGTTTATCTCATTATTATCTCATTATTATCTCACATTATCATCTCATTATCTCATATAACAGTTTACATTATTTACTCATCTATAGCATTAGTTAGAGCTACACACAAATTTTCCCATAATTGCACTGTGCAGTGTGTCTCACCTCTGTGTGTCTGTGAGAGCTCGAAGAACGCTCTGAGGAGCCGCTTACTGTGTTCCATCAACCCTGTAACACACACACACGCACGCACGCACACGCACGCACGCACACGCACGCGCACGCACGCGCACGCACGCACACACACGCACACACACGCACGCGCACGCACGCGCACGCACACGCACGCACACGCACGCACACACACACGCGCACACACGCGCACATTTTCATCCTGAACAGAAACACTCCATCGGTAACACAGTGTAAATAATGAAACATCATGTTACCTTTGTACAGCTCTGCAGTCTTCTCCAGTTCCTCCAGTTTCTTTACAAGTCCATCTACACACACACACACAGTACACACACACACCACAGTGTTCACACACACACACACCACATAGTGTTCACACACACACACACCACATAGTGTTCACACACACACGCGCCACATAGTGTTCACACACACACACGCCACGTAGTGTTCACACACACACACACCACAGTGTTCACACACACACACACGCCACGTAGTGTTCACACACACACACGCCACGTAGTGTTCACACACACACACCACAGTGTTCACACACACGCCACGTAGTGTTCACACACACACACGCCACGTAGTGTTCACACACACACACGCCACGTAGTGTTCACACACACACACACCACAGTGTTCACACACACACCACAGTGTTCACACACACACCACAGTGTTCACACACACACCATAGTGTTCACACACACACCATAGTGTTCACACACACACCATAGTGTTCACACACACACCACATAGTGTTCACACACACACCACATAGTGTTCACACACACCACATAGTGTTCACACACACCACATAGTGTTCACACACACACACACACACACACACACCACAGTGTTCACACACACACAGCATACACACAAAACATTATTGTAAGTCCAGTTTTGTGCAAATGAATCATTATAACAATGAGAGTTTTTTTAATGGTGTGTGTGTGTGTGCGTGTGTGTGAGAACACTATGTGGTGTGTGTGTGTGTGTGTGTGTGTGTGTGTGTGTGTGTGTGTGAACACTATGTGGTGTGTGTGTGTGTGTTACCGTTACAGAGGATGGCTCTGCTCAGTCCGAGTGCGTCTGCTGTTCCTGAGCTCATGTTCTCCACCAGCCGGTGCTTCACCTTCTTCAACACTGAGAAAACACACACACACACACACACACACACACACACACACACACACACTCGTGTGTATACACCCTACTCAATATGTCTTTCTTCAATTAAAAGTACATCACCAGCTATAATGGCTATAAATAGCTATAAGTGTCCAATGAGATTTCACTGAACTGTAAATGATGTCACATTATTGGTTGGGATCGTTTATGCCCCGCCCACCTACGGATATGGAGGAAGGTATAAATCACTGCATTTACAAGAAAATTAGTATTTTTCCCCTGAAACAATAAACAGTGATGAATCTTTGAACAATGTGACGAGTTAACACACTGCTGTCCGCTGTGTGTGTGTGTGTGTGCGCGTGTGTGTATGTACTTTGTGCTGTGTGTGTGTGTGTGTGTGTGTGTGTGTGTGTGTGTTTTACCGATATCCAGGGATTTGCCCTGTTTGGGGTCGGCCTGCAGTTTATTATAGTGTATCACTGCTTCACCCTGCAACACACACACACACACACACACACACACACACACTCCATTAATGAAAATCATTGTGTGTTAGTAAAGTACACAAAGGTGTATGAGAGCATGTAAGAGCATGTACAGTCCAGTTCCACACACACACAGGCACACACACAAACACACACACACGCACACACGCGCGCGCACACACGCGCGCGCACACACGCGCGCACACACACACGCGCACACACACAGGCACACGCGCGCACACACAGGCACACGCGCGCACACACACACAGGCACACACGGGCACACACACCTGTACAGCCTGAATCATCTTGGCCACCTCCACCTTGGTCTTGCCCTTCACTGGTTTACCGTTTACACCTGTGATCTCATCACCTGCTGCTAATGTCCCGTCCAGTGATGCTGGGGTGTTATCAAACACCTGATACACACACACACACACACACACACACACACACACACACACACACAGATACACACACACGTTTAGATGTATATTCTATCCCAATAACAAATAGCTCCAGTGCTATTGTACAAATTTTAATAAATATAAATACAATCGAAAAAGTAAATGCTAACAATTAACCCAAACATTAGTTTATAAACCGAGACAGCGCGTATGATTTGGGAAGCTGCGGTGCACGTGACACCGGGGACGTCTACAGTTTTGGGATGATTTTGGGAATGTGTGGGGTAACGAACCTGTACGATGTAGAGACAGGGGCAGTACTGAGCCCCGCCCCCTATACTGATCCCAATCAGGTTCTGCGCATCCTTCTTCAGGGTCACTGTTCCAGGAACGGTGGGAATCCCTCTGTACACACACACACACACACACACACACACACACTTACGTTTAGCACTCGACCATCACATCTACACAGTCACTGAGAGACCATGTATCAGTGGGCGTGTCTCTGAGATCATGTACAGTCAAGAGAAAAAGAAAATACAAACTATCTATAAACAAACAAATAACAACTGACAACAAGAAAAAACGCAATAGATTTCAAGCTGTAGTAATATTTTACACAAAAAGTAAACCGACATTCAGAAACCAGGTGGGAAAAAATAAGTCCACTCTTCCTACTTCCACAAACATTAAGAGAGTAATTAGCAGCGAGGTGTTACTAATGAAGAGTACAGGATTAGTTACCCATCAAGAAGTTGTGACCGCCTCTATAAAAGGAGAACTTTGGGCAGTTTGGTGTTCTAGGGCACTCAGGTGTGTGTCTACATCATGCCCAGAAGAAAGGACATCAGCCATGACCTCTGAGAAGCAAGTGCTGCTGCTCATCACTCTGGGAAGGTTATAAGGCCATCTCCAAACAATTTGAAATTCACTGTTCTACATTGAGAAGATTCAAGATTTCAAGATTCAAAGAACTTTATTAATCCCAGGGGGAAATTGCTTAAGAAGGCTTGTTTACAAATAAAGAGCCTTCATGACAGTTACTAATCTTCTCAGGAGCAGGCTTCCCAGCAAATTCAGTCCAAGGTCTGACTGTTTAATGCTCAGAGATATAGAGATAAACCCAAGAGCTACATCATGTGACCTACAGGCCTCTGTAAGCACATTAAATGTTTATGTTCATGGCAGCGCAATCAGAGAAAGACTGAACAAGTCTGGCTTTCATGGAAGAGTGGCGAGGAAAAAGTCTCTTCTCTCCAAAAAGAATATGGAACATGATTTAGGTTTGCAAAACTGCATCTGAACAAACCACAAAAGTTCTGGAACAATATCCTCTGGACTGATGAGACCAAGGTGGAGATGTTTGGTCATCATGCACAGCATCATGTTTGGAGAAAACCAAACACAGCATATCACCACAAACACCTCATACCAGCTGTGAAGCCTGGTGGTGGAAGGCTGAGGATTTGGGCTTTGCTCCACAGGACCTGGAAACTTTGAAACAACAAGTTATTGAAACAACAATGAACTCCACTTTATACCTGAATATTTTTTAGATAAATGTGAGGCCATCTGTCCAGCAGCTTAAGCTGGGCTGAAACTGGGTCATGCAACAGAACAATGATCCCAAACACATCCAAAACCAACATCTGAATGGCTGAAGAAGAAAAAAATCATGGTGTTGGAATGGCCAAGTGAAAGTCCAGACCTCAACCC
>JAKKZJ010000029.1:211927-222956 GCA_033441845.1 Pangasius mekongensis
CTTCCAGTCATCCTGCTGACGTTCTCTCTTCTCCTCCTCTTCCCTCATCCTCCGCTCCCACTCTCGTTGTTGAGATAACTGAAGGTCCTGTAGTTCCTTCTCTTTACTTTCCTCTGCATCCTTTATTTTCTCCTCTAAATCCCTTCTTCTCCTGTCTTCCTCTGCTACCTTCTGTTCATACTCCTTTTGTAGTTTCTTTAATTCTTCTTCTTTATTATTTTTCACCTCTTTCTTTTCTCTTTCAAACTTCTCTTTCTCCTCTCTCTGTTTCTCTTTCCATTCTTGTTCTCTCCTCTTCCTTTCCTCCTCCTCCTGATCTCGCCGTTTCTGATCTTCCTCTCTTTGTCTCTCCCACTGTTTCCTGTTCTCCTCTCTCTCTCTGTTTATTTCTTCCAGCCATTTCTTCATCTTCAACTCATCTTCTTCTCTTCTCCTCCTGAAGTCTTCTCTTATCTGTTGTTCCCTTTCTGACATTTCTCTTTTTATTTGCTCTTCTTTCTGTTTAAATTCATCTTCTTTTCTTCTCACTTCTGCCTCTTTTTGGTTCTGCATCTCTGTCCTCATTTTCTCCAGTTCAGCTTGATGTTTGGCTTTCAGTTCTTCTTTCTCTCTCTCTATCTGCTCCTCTCTCTCTTTCAGTATTCTCTCCTTTTCTTCTTCTAGAGCTTCCTCTGCCTGCTGGAACATCTCATTAGTGTAGCAGCTTCCTCCATTCACTCTCACCATCGAGTCGATTTTATCCAGAAGAGTCAGGACCTGTGTGTAGCTGGATTTATCATTGTTGTTGAGCACGTGGTATCTTTTACCAAACTCTGATACAAGCCTCTTTAACCATGTCCCAGCCTTTTCCACATACTGTTCAATTGTCTGTACTTCTAGCAGATCACCTCCAGTGAAGAGCACGATAGTGTACATGTTAGATTTCAGCCCAAAAGTCTTTTCAATGATTCTCACTGCCGCTATCTCCTCCATGAAGCGTTGTCCTATTTTCAGCACCAGCAGGAACACGTGAGGACCAGGTGCTGCCATGGAGATGCATTTAATAATCTCTTTCCTGATTTCATCATTACCAGTATTTGCGTTAAACAGTCCTGGAGTGTCAATCACAGTAATCTGCTTCCCACCGATTTCTGCTGTCTCTTTCTGACACACAGTGGTAACTGATTGAGCTGACATCACTTCTTTAAATACATTTTTCCCCAGAATGGTGTTTCCTGATGCACTCTTCCCAACTCCGGTCTTCCCCAACAGCACAATCCTGAGCGTGTCAGGGCTTTTTGATAAATCTGTACAAACAGAGAAACTGCTTTTTAAAAAGAGTCATATATGAATAAATAAAAATCATAGAATTATTATAAAAGGATGACAGAGACTTTACAACCAAATGACTTCTTCAAGCCTTTGCACTTTTAGATTATACTGATTTGGTACTGCCCTACGTCCAAGGGACCTGGGCCGTTCCTACAATTCAGTCTCCCCAGTACATATCATACTATTTATTATGTAAAATTTTAAACAATATAATTTCTAAAAGTCTTACTAAAATAATTGACACTTTTAAAATGTTAAACATTATGCAGTCTACCCACATCACATGCAGATGTGAAAATGCAATAAAATGTCATAACTTCAGAGTAATCATAATTCATAATTGATAGTTCATATTTCTTTCTGATTTCATTTTTATGCTAGCCTGGTTTTGCTCACACGCTAGGTAATGACTAACTTTGTCAGAAAGTCCACCTTGTTAAGGCCTTTGGTGCTAACAGGGTGGATATCAAAATAGTGTATCTGTGAAGTGTATGTTTGTTTTATATGGCTTTTTTATTCAGTTTGGTTAGAATGATGACAGAAATATTGATTTTAAGTGTGCGTCTTTTAAAGAATGCCCTTAAGTGCAGCTGAGAGACAGAAGATTTACAGGCAATACCTACAGAGAGAGAGGTGAGAGAGAGAGAGAGAGAGAGAGAGAGAGAGAGAGGTGAGAGAGAGAGGTGAGAGAGAGAGAGAGAGAGAGAAGAGGGCTCTAAGAAAGAAACAGAGAGAATTACATAGATCATGCAAGGCCAAAGCTAGAATACTGCACCCTAACACTCCACCCGCAAGCCCAGACAGTGAGCCCAGTCAAGGCCAATATCAGAATTATGTGTTCCCATTTTATGTAGCTAAACAATCTCACAGCCTTCAAAGCAATAAATAACACACGAAGTATTAAAGCCCTAAACTTAACCTGAGCCTTAATCCTAAAAGGCTGTGGCATATACATCCAAAAACTAAAAAATCACAGAGATGAAAAAAAACACACAAAAAAAGATGAGTGATGAGTCCAAACACTGTGGTTGCTTTTTTGAAATAAGTGTTGGTGTAAGTGTTGGTGTAAGTGTTGATGTAAGCATTATTCAGCTTTTCTAAATGTACATATATGGAAACTAAGCTGCAATAGCAACCAGTTTTTAATTAATTGTTCGATTTGACCAGATATTATTCCTAATGCAAGAGCCTCTGAACAAACGGCCGTTCCAAATTAATACATTCAGGTGGTAGTATGTAGAAGACCTGTTAGGAAACTACAAGGTTTGATTATGCTATTTGATGGTTGCTATATTTGCTTGTTGTGATATAAATTCATGTTTTTAGAAGTTTTTTTAAATTTGTAAGGTGCTTTTAGTTATTTTTACATAATGCTAACAATTGCTTTTAAATACAGTTTTAAAGTTTTCTAATCTTGAAATCTATTTTCATTTCATATATTTTTGAAATGTATTTTAGCCACAATCTTTACATGATGTTAAAATTGTGTTTTACAATATTTTTTGTTTTTTAATTTTGTAAGCTGTTTTTAATTGCTGCTTTTTACATGATGAGATTTTAAAGACACAATGGCTTGTTCTTGCTGTGCCTAATACTGGACCATTTTATCTTTCAGCTCCCATTTTTCGACATTTATTGTATTTTTTACCAGTATTTGAGGTCCCATAAATCCATCTCATGAGTAAATTTTATATGATAAGAAAAAGATTCATAAAGAAAATTTTTAATTTTAAATTTTAAAACAATAAACTTTTAACCAGAACATTATCTGTTATGCACTAGTTTTTTGTCTTTAATTTAATGAAGTTAATATAATTCATATTTTTGTTGTGAATTATTGCATAAAAAAAGTCCCAAACATGTACTCATAAAAATAATCAAAATAGTACTAGCATGTGCTGGTGAGAAATCAGGCACACATTTAATAAAATATCTGTTTTTTTTTATTAATTTTAATAATTTTATTTTATTTTATATAGGTTGGAAAGGGACATATTAACTCTTGGATAATGGCTTTCAAACTGTTATGCATATGTCCCTAACGGTGGACATCCTGGGTCATACACTTCATTAAAATATTTTAATAAATGCTACAGTTTGTGTGCTTGAGATTGACTAAAATTAGTTTTGAAACATATAACATGTCCCTTTTATAATAATCAAAAACAAATGTTGTAATAAAACAAAAAATAAAAATTAAACAATGTTTAATTTTTAAAAAAGTTTTAGGTCCAAAAGTCTCACAATACCAGGAATGAGCCAGCTACAAGGGAGCTAGGGTCCAGTGGAGCTGCTCACGCTTAACTCGTAAGTGTACATGCTTGAAAGGGAGGAATGTGAAAAGTAAAAATAACTTAAGCTAGGTTGTGGAAATGATCACAGGCCAAAAAAAAAACCTGCGTGATCTTGTTTTAATATCAATATTTAAATATTTAATTTCAGTTAATTTAAGTTCAGTTCATAAGTTTAATGACTTATTGACTAATGAAAGTACACTGCTGCTCTGCTCGGTTCTTTTTTGCACATCACTGGCACTGCCACCTTAACACTTGTAAATTTGCACACTGCACTGTATATAGATATATATATGTGTATAGATATATATATGTGTATAGATATATATATGTATATAGATATATATATATGTGTATAGATATATATACAGTAGGTTACGGGTTGCTGCTATTTTGTGTTCTTGTCCTGTACAGTACTTGTCCTGCACTGTCTCGTGTGTCTGTTCTGCACTGTTTGCACTAGGTTGCACACGATGCACTTTATGTGGCTAGGACAACTTAGTCTAGTCCTCAGCTCTGTGTTTTGTAACTATGTTGTGTGAGGTGACGATGTTGTTTTATGTAGCACCAAGGTTCTGGAGAAACGTCTCATTTCACTGTGCACTGCGTCAGCTATATATAGTTGAAATGACAATAAAAGCCTCTTGACTTGACCTGGTTCAGTGACTTAAACACATACGGTTAGTAATCAAGACTCATGTCTTACATGTGATCTTGTTATGTCTGTTGTTATTTGAAGTGGCACATGTGTAAAGCTCGATTTCTCCTTGCTTTTGTGGTGAGTTTTGGATTTTACATGGTCTGTGTCTTTTCATGTTCAGTCTATAGTATGTTGGCAAAATGTGCAGAAAAGCTGGAGTCTTAATGCATAAAAATAGTTATTAGAAAAAATAGTTTTCTAGTTAAGACTGTGATTCTTAGCTTTTTGAACATTGTTTGGGTGCCTTGTGCTAATCGCTTCACCATCATTTACACAGCTACAACTCGCTAACCTCAGGTGCCTTTATTGACCCTGTGATATAAATGTGCACAAAGAAGCACAACAGGTTTTGTGGGAATAATGATCACTAAAAGAACATCTTAATGTAAACATATCAAGATGGCAAAATGGCAATTTAGTCAAAACTTTCCAAGTATAGATTTAAATCTGTTTTTATGTCTCAATTCTGTAATTCCATTCGTGTTCTCTGCATCATGGAAATCATAGACCCTACACTTGCTAAATTAATATTGTTGCAGAACAAAAGGATGTTAGAAACGATTCTTACTAAACACAGAAAAATAATGAAATAGTCATGTGATGATTGTTGTAAATCTGTAAACTTTACCTTGTGTTTGATTTCTGTTTCTCATCTTGAGCTCTTTAATTCGTTGTTGCAGTTTTTCAATTTCTCTTTTGTACTGCAGCTGTGTTTCCACCTGTGCATCAGAGTACATGGCCATGGTGTACTGACGACTGCTGTTCGCTTTCAGAAGATCCTTCACACAGGTAATCAGTTCTGCTGCATTTGTTCTGCTGCTGTAGAATTCAGATCTTCCTCCACATGCCTTTATTACAGACTGAAGAACTTCGTCGATCTGTTCCCTCTGGGACTGCTGGTTGATGAGGAAGATGGTGTGGTCATTAACTCTGGAGCTGAAGATCCTCTGAAACGTCTCTATTTCTGCTTTATCTTCATCAGTGAGAGGACCTTCAGGAATGATGATGAAGAAAGCATGAACTCCAGGATCGCAGACGGAGACACAATTGAATGTCTGACGCATCACTTCCTGTTCTGAGAGCTGAGCCTTGCAGAGAGCGGGCATCTCCACCAGCCTGATCAGGTGTCCACTCACTTCTCCTTTCCTTATCACACACTCTGAGCTGGACTCTACTGTCTGTCCTCTCTGTCCCAGTAGGAGATCTGATATGGAGGCCTTCAGAGCTCCATCACTTCCACACAACACCAAGTTCAACTCTTGCCATAAAGATTCAAAACAAACAAACAAATAAACAAAAAAATTCATGTGAATATATGTTGGTGTTTAAAAAACAACATTCACAAGTTGTACATTATACAAGTTTTATTCTTTACTCTGAAGCGCTGATGTTGACGTTCCTAATCTGTTTTTTGTTCGTAATGCATGCATGTGTTTCTGTATTTTATATATATATAAAATATGTGGTTTGGCGAGGCTTACTTAATGGGACCATACAAAGGCTTAATACATTTGAAATAACAAATATCAGGACTTAAAAGCTAAGAACTATGAGATATACTGTACAATTATGACACTTGGAGGAAGTGACCTGCTAGGTCTTATAATAGAAACACCACCGAGCAGATATTACTTAAAAACCTGAGAATATATTAGCCTATATTTGAAGGATCTAAATGCATGCTGTCTGGAACCAGGGTTGGCAGGTCTCAGAAAAATTTCTAGCCCAACTACAAATCAGAAACCACACAGAAATATCTGAAACTAGCCAAAAAGTTTGGCCACAGGAAAAGGAAGCCATATTTTTCTTCCTTCTCTCAGTCGTTGTATGGTAAACAAGGTCACTGTGGTGCCTACACATTTCTGATGTTTCTCATCACCTGGTATGGATATTATCCACTTAATAATCCCACTTTCCTTCTCCCAATCAGTACAATATATCTTACAAGAGAACTGGTTCTGTACCCTCGTTTATCAAGCTGGACATGAACAGATTTATTTATAAAAGTTTAGTACAGGAATTTACACAAGAAATTTAGTATTCATGTAAATCCCATAAGTTTGTTCATAACTAAATGTTCGTATCCTACTCACGTTCCTAAGTGTGTGAATATTTACGCATAAGAAGACTAACTAATGTAAAACTCGAGTTCATCAACTTCAGATCCTATAATCTGCACGGATTACTGCGCTTCTCTCTCTGGAACATTCTGTGGAGTTTAAACTGTGTGTGTTTGTGACGTTTCCGGCGTTTAGCAGCCGCCGTTATCCAGAAGAGCTTTAGAGTCTCGATCAGAAACACGTCCTCACGCCGGTTCACTCGCTCGGGGCCTCAGAGCTCCGCCCACAACATTCACTCAAAACCAGCCGCGTCATTTTATTGGCATAAATGAATGAATATAAAAATATGTACACTAAATTCCCTAGAATGCACATAATCTGCCTCATTCACAGTCACTAGACTTCTGATTAAGCAGACAGAACACCTGTGCTCAATATCACACACATACAGATTCTTTAAAAGAGACGCCTTCTATCCGTCCTAAATAGTATACAAGATTAGAATTAGTGCATCCCAAATCATAGTATGTTGAAATGAGGATTCCCAAAGGTACCCGGATGATTGACTATTTCTGGTAGATTTTCAAAGTGTGGATCATTGGACACTTTTTCAGATAATATTACCCACAATTCCTTGCGCGAGGGAGGAGGAGTTTTGTGATCATTTTTTTAGAGGACGCATTTTAGAGAGATGTAAATTAAATGTGGAAAAATAAACCAAGGGAATGGTAAATTAAATTATTCAGTATAAATGACATAAGGAATAATGAATGAAGAAAAACAACAAGGAGTTTGTTTACGGTGATGGCGTGTGTAACTAGGCAACAACGTTCTCTTCCATTACATAACGTGTTAGTTATGTCCCAGTACTCGCATACTCTTTCGCTACACCCTCAAATGTACGTACTTTTTCTTCACTAAAAGAGTACATACCTTTAGTGCATAGTATAAGTAGGTGAATTGGGACGCAGGGTTTCACTCAACACCAAGTTGCGAAGTATACACTCAGTTACTCCTGTACTCCTGATGTGACCAAGCCTGCTATCCTGTGTGTTGTTCTGGTTTGGTTCCTGATCCTTGATTTTGCCTTTGTCCAGTTTTAGCCTGTCTCTTGACCTTGAACCATGGACCATCACTGATCGAACTGAGCTAGTGTTAACCACAGACCTTACTTCAGGCATTTAACCAAAAACCCACTGATTTCGGGACGATGGAACTGGAAATGCTCAAATGCTAACTCATATTCAGGGTTTAGGACTCATTCCTGCAGTACTCTCTTCATATTTTCTGTGATTTGTCTCTAGATTTTGACCTTGTCAGGTGCTGTTACACTGCTAAATATTTTTATTGGCATAAGAGTAAAATAACTTACACTATCTTTCTGCCTTTCTGCATTCACTAAATGCAAATAAGCGATGTTGAAAATGTGCTTTACACGTTACGGCTCATCAACAAGAATAGCAGCATTACAACCTTTGGTAAATCAAATGGAAATTGTTCGCTTGGTTTGACATAAACACATTGCAACCTTATTTGGAAATTTAGATTAGGTGAGGATTCACAGATGTTGTTTTTCTTTCTCAGGATTCCTCCTCAAACCTTTTCCATGATTTCTAATCCGTCTCCTAGCTGGCTTCTGTAGCCCAATTCTAGCTGATACTAGAGCTATTGTTAGCTACTCTTCCCTCCTCCCAATAGCTCCCTACACCCTCCTCCTGATTTCACTACACAGGAGATAAATGGCTTTCACACCATGTAATGCACTTTAGTTATCCTGGAAGCTTGCTGAGTGGTTCCTGTCCAGTCGACTTTACAGATGGCAGATGAGATGTAGAAAATGTAGATTTAACTTTTTAACAGATTTGCTAGTAGCCATCATTAAAAACCATTAGTCCATCATTAACCTGAGTTTCAGACAGACAGGCTGTGCTAAATGTTTGTCTTCTCTTTTTACAGGTTAATATTGTCCTTTAAGATTGCTCATATATCTGTATGTATATACAGTCAGGTCCAGAAGTATTTGGACAGTGACAGTTTTTGTGATTTTGCCTTTATACACCACCACAATGGATCTGAAATAAAACAATCAAGATGTGATGGAAGTGCAGACTTTCAGCTTTATTTTAAGAGGCTCCACAAAATTATGGCATTTACCATTTAGGAATTACAGCCATTTTCAGCAAAGTGCCTCCATTTTCAGGGGCTCAAAGGTATCAAGTTAATCTTTTAAACCATGATTAAAACCATTATAACTCATTAAAGAACACAATCAGGGTCTCTGTGGTGTTTGTGTTCTGGCCTCAGTGTTTATTCCTAAAGAGAAAATCACTACAAACTGCACTTACACTCAGTGATTAAGGCAAAGTGGCCCTAGCGGTGAATTCAGCACTTACCTATGGGTAAAACTCTTTCTTTCTGTATGTCCTCAGAAGTCCCACATGTGAACATCTGGTCGATCTTCTCAAACAGATGACCAACTGAAATCTTGCTGTATTTCTGTAACTGTGTAAAATTGTGATGTCTTCCATGACACTCATCCATTAACTTTGTGAAAGCGTTATACTTTCTTCCATAACCTTTATTCACTTCAGGACCTGCAGTTATCACTATGGAGCAGTTTATGGCCTGATCGCTGAAGGAGTTCAGGAGGAATCTCAGGCGCTTTCTGTCCTCTTCTGTAAAACTGTGACTCTGAACCACAAGTAAAAACACACGAGGTCCTGAGAGTGGAATAGACTGATTTACTGTCTGAGTCAGTGTCTCCTGAGAGAGCTGTGGCTTATAGAGATGAGGTGTGTGGAAGATGGTGACGATTCTTCCCTCCACTCGTCCCTTAATACACTGAGGTTTTACTGCAAGTGGAGGATCTTCAGTATCAAACACTTTTACTCCCAGGATGAAGTTTCCCACTCTGCTGCTCTCGGAGAAATTTTTCCCCAAAAGAAGTATAATGAATTTAGACCCTGTGAAAACAGAAAGAGGAAAATATACGTGAGATACTGAATTAATGACTCACTGCTGTGGAAAGCTTCAGTTTAAAGAGGATCTAAACGTTAAGAAGAGAAACACTGGCAGTGAAACAGATCACGAGACCTGACGCTGAGCTTCATTTCTACTGTGAAACAAATGTAATGTGTCCACCGGAACCGGCGCTGGACTCCATTTCCCACAATGCACCTTGGCCTACAAACATGGACACTCTGGACTACAACGCCCACACACCACGTTCAGCGTCACCTGATTACCTGA
The DNA here is from genome assembly GCA_033441845.1 of Pangasius mekongensis. Classification (NCBI taxonomy): domain Eukaryota; kingdom Metazoa; phylum Chordata; class Actinopteri; order Siluriformes; family Pangasiidae; genus Pangasius; species Pangasius mekongensis. Next base: position 221,542 of record JAKKZJ010000029.1, read on the forward strand.
TGGCACACACCTGCACTCAGTCACCTCCACACACAGTATAAACACTTTCACAGCACCAGCACTTCGTGATGTTTGTTCAGTTCTGACTTTTCATCTGAAGCTTCAAGCTTTTCTTTAATGTTTCTTATTTCTGGTTTTGACTCTAATGTGTTTCTCTTCTTAATGTTTTGATCCTCTTTAAACTGAAGCTTTCCACAGCAGTGAGTCATTAATTGATTTCCTGATGTTTGCAGTGCTCTTGGATACTCTGTTTGCTCATCGCCTGAGCCAGGGCCTGGTTTTGTATTGTGATATTTGCCTTGAGATTTGGATTTGTTTGCTATTGCTAGTGATTTTTAACAAAAGCAAGAACTGCAATTGTTGCCGTCTCTGCTGTCTGACATAATGTTCTTCACTAAAATAACTTCAGGGTTTGATGATTTGTTCAGCTACTTAGAGATTTATATTTATTTATTTATTTATTTATTTATTTATTTAATATTTTTATTTTAATCTATTTTCGTCTAGACAGTTGTTTCACAGATATGTGCACAGGAAATGACCAGTACACCACCACACAGCAATTTTATAAAAAATTATACTAAAAACATCCCAACTTTCGAGACGTTATAGTGTTTTAACATGCACCTGTGTGTGTTCTCCAGTTATTCTTTTATTTCACTTTTCTTTTGTACAAAAGCCACAAACTATGAGTGACTTTACTATTCTAAGGTTCTGTATGTTACATATCAAAAGTCGACTTCAGTCAAATAAACTACTGGTCAACAAAATTTAGTAGCTGTGCAGCCTCTAATACCTCTGACTTTTTCTGTGGTCATTTGGCATTAATGGGTGAACCACAACTTTAATCTATTTATTTGTATATTTTCTCAAAATAAATAATAAATTGGTTAAAGTTGTGGTTCACCCATTAATGTCAAATGATCACAGAAAAAAAAAAAAAAAAAACACACCACCACACATAAACCTGACTGTAAGTGTGTGTGGTGGGGTGTGTGTGTTTTTTTGTTTTTTTTTTTAATCATTTTGGTATCTTCCATAATATCTTGATTTGCATGAACAAAACATTCATAATATTTGATATATTTATATTAAATTAAATTTTAACTAAATTCCTGACCTAAGTTCTGTCTGAGTTACACTCTATGGCCAAAAGTATGTGCCCCCCTGACCATCACACCCATATGTGCTTCTTCCTCAAACTGTTACCACAAACTCTGAAGCACACAGTTGTACAAAGCGTCTCTGTGTGCTGTAGCTTTAGTTTCCCTTCAATTTGGGGTTTAAAGGAGTTTCTTCTTTTGTACTTTCTTTACTTGTCAGACATGTGCACTAATCTATATACACTATATTACCAAAAGTATTCGGTCCCCCATCCAAATGATCAGAATCAGGTGTCCTAATCACTTGGCCTG
>JAKKZJ010000029.1:250358-263852 GCA_033441845.1 Pangasius mekongensis
AGAGATGTGAGAAGGGAGATGTGAGAAGAGAGATGTGAGAAGAGAGATGTGAGAAGGGAGATGTGAGAAGGGAGATGATGAGAAGAGAGATGTGAGAGGAGAGATGTGAGAAGGGAGATGTGTGAAGGGAGATGTGAGAAAGGAGATGTGAGAAGAGAGATGTGAGAAGGGAGATGTGAGAAGGGAGATGTGAGAAGAGAGATGTGAGAAGAGAGATGTGAGAAGAGAGATGTGTGAAGGGAGATGTGAGAAGGGAGATGTGAGAAGGGAGATGTGAGAAGAGAGATGTGAGAAGGGAGATGTGAGAAGAGAGATGTGAGAAGAGAGATGTGAGAAGGGAGATGTGAGAAGGGAGATGTGAGAAGAGAGATGATGAGAAAGAGATGTGAGAAGGGAGATGTGAGAAGGGAGATGTGAGAAGGGAGATGTGAGAAGAGAGATGTGAGAAGAGAGATATGAGAAGAGAGATGTGAGAAGGGAGATGTGAGAAGAGAGATGTGAGAAGGGAGATGTGAGAAGTGCAGTGATGATGTGCTAATAATCCAGTGTTACACTCTTTTTACTCTCAGTGAGACGGACAAGTGCCATCATGCAGCTCTTACATAAAAACATACTCAGCGTTTGCGTGCCGAGAGCGTGTGCAGGGTAGAGAGATATAAAATATACGTATCTCTCTCTCTCTCTTTTCTCCCCCTTTCTCTCTCTCGCTCTCTCTCTCTCTCTCTCTCTGAGGTTTATCAGGCAGTGAGTAATCCAGGCTCAGACCGCCATGTTTACATTCCTGCCCACTGACACACGGCTGTAGGATTTTGGGGACTTCTGGTTAATTACGCAGACGAAACCCACCGATTTCTGCTTCACACACACACACACACACACACACACACACACACACACACACACACACACACACGCACACACACTCCACCTTTTCACTATGAGCTCATGGGGGAAAAACCCATAGGATACAGAATCTGAGAATCTGGAATCGTGGATACTTTATATATGATAAACCATAAATAAACACTGTGTGTGTGTGTGTGTGTGTGTGTGTGTGTGTGTTACAGTAAAATACTGAGTGACGGGGTGATGTAATAATGCAGAGTTTCTTTTGATTATTTTCCTCTAACAGCACATCCCTAAGTGTTTTATTCGTCTTATACCACAGCAATTAGCCAAGGATTACAAATATTTTATTTACTAAAGAACAACACCTGAAGAACAAAGTCCTGTTGTCGCTTACGTTATAGCAGCTGTAAACAGTCGTTCCCTCACCAGAGTCTCTTTATTCTCTCTCTTCAAGTTAATAAGAGAAAAAAACGCAAGAAACCGCAAAGAAGCGTAAACTCCTCTGTCCTGAAGATGTCCGAAAACTTACAGTTACAGCTTCACCTCTGACTGTTACAAAGCACTGACACTGGAGACTCCTTCATTTTATTTATTTATTTATTTATTTATTCATTTATTTATTTATTTATTTTACAATAGACATTGTCACAGTGCAGCTTTACAGAAATCCAGATGTGGATATAGATCCCTAATGAACAATAGAGCGGTAAAAGTGGTGAGGTAAAACTCCCTGAGAAGACATGAGGAAGAAACTTTGACTGTAAAGGAACCCATCCTCTTTGGGTAATGCGAATAAAAATCAGTATAGTGTACAGGTGTAGAAGAGTAAAGACAAACAGTACTCTGTGTGTGTGTGTGTGTGTGTGTGTGTGTGTGTGTGTGTGTGTGTGTGTGTTTACAGCATGTTCAGTATGAGCAGACTGTGAGTAAGAGTCCTGGGATGAACACAGGACTGTCTTTACAGAGAATGCACAGAACGTAACATCTGCTGTGTTTAACACCCAGACAAGCAGGAACATGTTTCTATTTTTCTTTACTTCACCTGTGATTTTACCCTCGCTGTGACTCTCTGTTGGGGCAGGTGGGAGTGAGTGGGCGGGGCGGTGTGACATTCCCCCTGAGGAGTTTCCATGGAGTGAGGAGGCGTGTGAGGAGTTGTGGGAACGTGTGGAGGGGGTGCGGCACAAACTGACCCGGATCCTGAACCCGGTTAAACTCACACCGTATCTGCGCCAGTGTAAAGTCATCGATGAGCAGGACGAGGATGAAGTGCTCAACTCCACACAGCTTCCCCTACGCATCAGCAAGGCTGGTCAGAGCATCAACTACCCCCTACAGCCCCTACTCTACTGCCCCCTACTGACCACACCTCCCATTACTGCCCCCCTCTCCCTCACCTTATTGCCCCGTGCTGCTCAACTCCACACAGCTTCCCCTACGCATCAGTAAGGCTGGTCAGAGCAACAACTGCGCCCTAGTGCCCCTACTCTTCCTCAAATTACTACCACCTTCTCTCCTTCACCTTACTACCCCTACTGTCCCCACCTCATCCTACTGCCCCCTCTCTCCCTCACCTTACTGCCCCCCCACCTTACTACCCACTACAGTGCAACTCAACACAGCTTCTTCTATGCATCAACTACTGCCCCCTACTGCCCCAAACCTGACCTAACTGATCCATCTTTTCCTCATATTACTGCCACCTACTGCCCCACTTTGTTGGCCCCAACTGCATCCATCTTACTGCCCCACTAATTCTCCCTACTGACCCTGCCTCACCTCTACTGTACCACTGAATATTAACCATCACATTACTGCCACTGCCTCGCCCAGCTGCCTCCTACTCACCTACTGCTCCAGCTCCAGAACTTACTGCCCTGAATGACCATCACACTACTGCCCCTCTGTATTTTTGTATATATAATAACATATGGAGTTATTGATTGGTGTGTGTGTGTGTGTGTGTGTGTGTGTGTGTGTGTGTGTGTCCTTGCAGGTCGTTTATTGGATATCTTGAGGGGGCGTGGTCAGCGTGGACTGCAGGCCTTCATGGAGTCTCTAGAGTTTTACCATCCTGAACAATACACACAACTGACGGGCCAGCAGGCCACGCAGCGCTGCTCCATGATGCTCGGTGTGTGTGTGTGTGTGTGTGCGTGTGTGTGTGTGTGTGTGTGTGTGTGTGCATGCACGTGTGTGCGTGTGAATCTGTATGTGTGTGTAAATTTATTTCTTATTGTCTTATACCAAATGGTGAAGTATTGTGTGTGTGCTTGTGTGTGTTTGTATGTGTGTGTAGATGAGGAAGGTCATGAAGGTCTGACCCAGTTCCTGCTGCTGGAGGTGCGAAAGTTGCGAGAGCAGTTGCGTAGCAGTCGCATGTGTGAGCGGCGACTCTCGCAGCGCTGCCGTGTAGCCGAGGACGAACGCAGCCGAGTGGAAAGGAAAAACCAGGAACTCAGACAGGAGCACAGCCAGCTAGAGAGGCATACATACACACACACACACACACACACACACACACACACAGATACACACACACACACACGTGCAAAAGCTCTATTTAAAGCTGAATTTGTGTTACTGTAGTCCAGACCGATAAATCTCGGCCCTGACTGATTCCTCAGGAACTGGATTGGTGCATCACAAACCAGATTAATACACTGTAAAGATTTAGTGAAGTTTGATAGATTGTGAATGAGAAATCATAAAATGTGTTTAAAAAATTGTAGCGTAGACCGATGTATCTTATCCAAGACTGGTTCAAAGTATCCCACGTGGATATACGGTAAACTGGCTGTGTTGTACCAGGGCTGGTACACTGTAGTCTGGATGTACTGTACTGTATATCAGTGTTACCTGATGAACGTGACATTTATAACAACATCTACAACAATAACAGCATCTACGCTCTGTTACAACCTGTAAAATCTACAGACATTCCAGATCTTCCATGTTAAAACTTAAATGTAGAGTACCACAGGCATTATCTCAGACTCTTATATACATACAGGTTAATGAGTGTGTGTGTGTGTGTGTGTGTGTGTGTGTGTGTGTGTGTGTGTGTGTGTGGGAGACAGGTTGAGGCAGGACTCCGAGGCAGGAGCGAGGGAGTTGGGTCGGCTGAAGGAGAGACTTTTAGAGCAGGCAGTAAAATATTCACGAGCTCTAGAAGAACAACGTAACGCCTCCACCCGACAGAGAGAGTTACTGTCACAGGTATCACACACACACACACACACACACACACACACACACACACACACACACACAACGAACTCACTAACTAGATCATTCTTTCCAGGTACTCTTCACCAATGTGAATCTTGTGGCTTAGTGACTAAAATCATTTCACTCACATAATGAATAAAATAATAGAATGACAACTTTTAAGAGAAAAAAAAAGAAATCAAAAATATCAAATTTTTTCTTCCAATAATGAACTTGGGATAGTGACTATGGTTTCTAAAATCACATTCTGGTCTCTGATTGGTCAGAAACAGGAAATCACCCCACTGAATGAAATGAATGATCTTTACTCACTAGCCAGCACACTGATCTGACTGTACAGAGAGAGTATTTACATCTCCAGTGAAGTGATCGGTCCACAGCAGACCAGAAGGTGTGGTCACAACTACTGACTCTTCCTCTGTATTTCAGCTAGAACAACTGAAGAACAGACTAAAGGAGGCAGAGAAGAGCACTCATGGAGACTCTGCCCAATCAGCGTCTGTCACAAAGACGAGTGGAGTGTTTGTGAGCGTTTGCGCTGCCCCTGCTGGTCAGGAGGTGCTACTGCAAAGCACAGATTCACTGAGACAGCGGATCACTGGTACACAGGTGAAGAGACTTCAAAAAATTTATGAATATATAACTTATAAATGTATCAAGGTCTGGGTTTCAGTGTGTGTGTGTGTGTGTGTGTGTGCTTTCAGGCACTGCTGGATATTCTTCATCAGGACCGGAGGGAAGCAGCAGAACAGAGGAAGGAGCTCTGCAGTACCATTATCAGACTACAGGGGGAGCTGGAGAGCGCTGAGTCTGTTAGAGAAAAGGTGAGGAAACATAAACACTGATTTTTATCATCTCAAGTGAACATCTCAGGTGATATACGGATACAATTCATTCTGTGAAAATGGTGTTTATAGTTGTTGTTTTTTCAGAAAGCAGCATCTTTAGCATGCTCTCAACTGGAAATAAGCTAATGTGCTTTTAAGCATCGTTCTTCTTGCACCAGTTCTTACTGTGACTCACTTCACAGGATTGTTGTTATTTATCATCATGAAAATGCAGAATATAAACACATTAGAACAATTTTTTAAATGCTATGATTGCACTGATTTCGGTACACCAGTGCCACCTAGAGGTTGTTATGATATCTACGTCATGCAGTTTACGTAATTTGCAAATTCACTGGCTGGTGAATGGGCAGCTTTATTTATTTATACAGCACATTTCACACACAAAGGCAATTCAAGTCTTTACATCAAAGTACAATCCAAATGAATACAGAGCATTAAAGGATAAAAGAGAAATGTAAAGATATATATATATAAAAAGTTCAAATTAAAGTGCAAAAGACAATAAATTAGAAAATAAGAATATAAATTAAAAGTTTGATTAAAAGAAATTAAAAATTAAATAAAATCAAGCGATTTGTTTAGAGATTAGCAGAAAACTCGATAGTGAGGTTCTGAATATCAGGATCTTTTTTTTTTAAAAAAGTAATTATTATAGTATTATAATATTATATAAACTATAAAAGTGCCATAAACGTGGAAAGTCTTGTATTGTTCCTCCACTGTTAGACGGAATGAAGATTTCGTCTGAACGTTTTGTTCCTCTTGCTTAAGAGGAAACAAAGTTTAAAGATGTAAGTGTGAAAAACATCGTTTTTATTTTATCATTAGTTGTGATTCCATTGTACTGTTTTTATGTAAATGTTACATATGGAACTAAAACAAATGGGAACAATGAGAATGTGAAGATGAATGAATATATAATATATATATAAAAGTAAGAACATAAAACACAACAGAACAGTAAATTATGAAAACAGATAGCCGTTCTTATGACCAGAGTTTGGGAATTTGCTTAAAACCTGCTGCTTATAGAGCATAGAGACATATTAGTTCTGAGATATGTGTGTGTGTGTGTTCTGAGATATATATGTGTGTGTGTGTGTGTGTGTGTGTGTGTGTGTGTGTGTGTGTGTGTGGTGTCAGTTGGAGGCTCAGTGTGAGCAGTTACAGTTGAAGCTGCGGACTCTGCAGTTGGACTGGGAGGAAGAGCAGAAGAGAAGTTTGTCTTATTTCAACCAAATTATGGACCTGGAGAGAGAGAGAGACCAGGTATAACACACACACACACACACACACACACACACACACACACAGTCATCAAACTGAATGTCATCTTCAGGATAAAGGAAGTGCATCAGGTATCTCAGGACTCCACCAGGTCTACGGAGGTGATGTTTAGATTCCTGCCTTCACTCCACCTGCTCACCGTTTCTCTTATGTATGATGGTGTTTTCTCCTCCATGTTCCTGTCATTCATTAATGGCATAAATCCCCAGAGAGGTGTGTGTGTCATCTGGACCACGACACCAGCCTGTTAGAAATTTGGTGAAGAGTCCGCTGACAGGAGACTGGTGCTGATTTCAAGTCTTTAGTGTTTATTCTTGTGATTGAAGAATCTTCAGATCAGCGCTTTCGCCAGTGAAGGCATAACTTCAGAAAGATTTAACCAGCTCACTCTCAAGAGTGTGAGAGCAGTTTATGAGCAGGGAGAGATAAGAGAGAAGGCAGGGAGAGATAAGAGAGAAGTAGGCATCTCTGTTCACCTCTGACCTCGGTGTGTTCTGAGGTCATACACAAGGACTGAGAGATACGACGTGATGTTTAACATAAAGAGTCAGAGATGAACATAAAACCTTTAGCAAATGCAGAGGAAATGCAAATCAAAAGAACACAAATATTTCCTTCACCTTCCCGGGAGATGACCTTCAGTTTGTGTGTGTGGTTGTGTGTGTGTGTGTGTGTGTGTGTGTGTGTGTGGTAATGGTATAATACCTGGTATGGAGGTGTTGTTAGGTGATCCATCAGAACCAGTTCTCTTGGACTCTCTTTACAGCTTGTCCTGTGAAGATTGCTTGGTAGGTCCAGAACTTTGGGGTTAAAGGAAGCACAATAATGTGAACCTGAAACTAATATCTGAGGTGTTGCAACAGGTGTGGGGGTGTTAAGCATGTCTCAGCACGCACACACACACACACATACGCACACACACACACACACACACACACACACACACACACGCACACACACATCCAGCTATGAGCTTTAATAAAACATATTAAGATCATCATTGTTCTTAACGTCATCAGAATTTTCTAAGGATATTAGCGTGCACTAGTGGTGTGTTCCTGTGTGTTACTCTGCATTAGTGTGTGTGAATGTGTGTGTGTGTGTGTTATTGTACAGTAAATGCAGTGTGTTTTAGAGTATTTGTGTGTATTTGTGACATTCTGAAGAATCTAGACATAATTATACACTAACATTGTGACTCTGTGTGTATGTGTGTGTGTGTGTGTGTGTGTGTGTGTGTGTGTGTGTGTGTGTTAGGCTTTGCGCAGTCGGGACAGTCTGCAGCTGGAGTTCACTGACTGTCTGCTGGATAAGAACCGTCTGCGTAAACGCATCACTGAGCTGCAGGGCCAAGTGGAGCAGCTGCACAGACAGCTGGAGAGAGAGAAGGACAAGAACCATGAGCAGGAGCACACACACACACAGTGCTGCAGTCACGGAGTAAGTTAATACACACACACACACACACACACACACACACACACACACTGACTCAAAAACAGTGCAAAAAGCCAAACACAGGAAGTAGATATTGGCTTGCTGTAACATTAAACCAACTGTTGTGCTGTTAATTATATGATTATCTCAGATTCCCTTATTTTCTGTGTGTGTGTGTGTGTGTGTGTGTGTGTGTGTTTGTGTGTGTGTGTGTGTGTATGTACAGTCTCACCTGTCTCTGCTCAGTGATGAGTGTTTTGGACCGTGCTGTTCCCTCAGTCTGACCTCTTATGACAGCTCACAGCTACTAAATAAGGTTTTTCACACACACACACACACACACACACACACACACACACACTCAATGTGTTTATATTATATATTGATTCATGGATTGTAATTATTTACTGTTTACAGTCCCCCTCTAATGGTCAGAGCAGTGAACACTCGGAGGGTAAGAAACTCACTGCAGCTAAATCATTTCATACACAGAATTATATTCTATAATATATATTACTATAAACTGTACTTGTACACATCATGTGTGTTATATGTTGTGTGAGTGTTAAACAGTGCCTTCCATAATGTTTGGGACGAAGGCATTCCTTTCCCTCTGTACTGCACAGTTTTAGATTTGTACTCAAACAATTCACATGTGGTTAAAGTGCACATTCTTAGATGTGAAAAAAGGGTATTAGAGATAAAGGACTTCAGAGGTGTGTGTGATTACACGTGTGTTTTATTCGCTTCATTAGTGCAGCTATAACAGAGCTTTCAGCATCTAGTCTTGATTCTCGGCTTTGGGTCTCTTTTGGAGTCTGATTTTGCTGTTTGTCAATCAAAAGTTGTGCTAATCAAAGTCAAGGAAGCCATTATAAGGCTGAGAAATAAGAATAAAGCAGTTAGAGACATCACTGGTGAGCTTAGTAACTATAAAGCGACTGGTAGGCCAAGGAAGACCTCCACAGCTAATGACAGAAGAATTCTCAGCTTAATGAAGAAAAATTCCCACACACCTGTCCAATAGATCAGAAGCAGGTGTGGATTTGCCAAAGACTTTCTGTCCACAGAAGACTTCATGAACAGGAATACAGAGGCAAGATACAAACCACTAGTTAGCCACAGAAACAGAACGGCCAAGATACAGTTTAATAAAAAGTACTGAATGCCTGCAGAGTTCTGGAAAAAGGTCTTGTGGACAGAAGAGACAAAGATCAACTTGTATCAGAGTGATGGTAAGAGCAAAGTGAGGCAAGAAGGGACTGGCCAAGATCCAAAGCATGCCACCTCATCTGTAAAACATGTGCCCGTGTGTCTGCCGCAGGTACTGGCTCACTTATCTGCACTGATAGTGTGACTGCTGATAGCAGGAGCACAATGAATTCTGAGATGTCTAGAAACATCTTATCAGCTCAAGTCCAGGAAAATGCCTCAAACTCATCGGACAGGGCTTCATCCTACAGCAAGACAATGATCCCATAAGCCAACAAAGGAGCTTTTAAACACTAAAAACTGGACATTCTTGGCTGGCCAAGTCACTCACCTGATCTGAATCGCATTGAACATGTCTTTCATACGCTGAAGAAAAAACCTCCTAGCGCCTGAAACAAGCAGGAGCTGGAGATGGCTGCAGAACATCACCAGAGAAGACACTCAACACCTGCTGATGTCTATGAGTCGCAGACTTCAAACAGCCATTGCATGCAAACAACATGCAGTAAAGTAGCACACATGACTAATTTACTGATCATACCACTGCTGTGCCCCGCCTTGAAATGGGTAAATATAAAAAGTGCTGTAATTTCTACATGATAAAACTGAAATGTATTAAAGTCTGAGAATGTGCACTTTAACCACATGTGAGTTGTTTGAGTAGAAATTTAAAAACGTTATGGAAGACACTGTATCTTGTGTTTTAAAGTGTGTGTGACAGAGTGAGCAGAAGTGTGTTAGTGTATTATTGATCTGTAATATTATTAGTGTGTTAGTGTGTGAGTTCAGTGACATCAATATTAACATGGGGAAAGTTCCTGGTATTCAGAGTCGGGTTACGCAGCTGATTAAGTGGATTTCTGAGCTTAAAAACAAACACTCACCTTTACAGCTGAAAAAATATCAGGGATCGAAAATGCAGAGCAAAGAAGCAAATAGCAAGGAAAAGCAATATGATGTAACATAAAAGCAAGAGAGATTTAAAAAATGTAAAATAAATCACTAGTATGATGAAATCTGTGTGAGCAGATGGCAAGTGTTGAAATAAATCTAATAGAAGTCTAGTATATCACCGATATATCACTGCATGAACAGAGCTCGCTGTAATGATCTCATTAATCACTGGTTTAATTGAACAAAATGGCTTCCACACTCATTATTCAGCAGCTCATAGAATAGCACTTGATCCAGCACAGACTGTTCTTTTACATTTTATTTTTTTTATATCATGCTCCAACTGTTACTCGCGCGCACAATTTCATTACGCCATGAGATACTAAATGTGTAGGTCATGAAATCACAATGTGTGTGAGGAGATTTTATCACACTTTTAATTCACTATTTTGATTTGTTTAATTAATAAAATAATGCCATAAAATGAGGGATGCATGAAGGAATGAGGGAACTCTACTGTGAATACAGCACTAACACATTTTGTGTTTGTCTCATAGATTCCCACTACAACTCAGAGGAGAACCTGCACGGTCCAGTTAGTATCACACACACACACACACACACTCACACACACACACACACACACACACACACACTCACACACACGATTATATTTCATATGTTTGTAATATTTTCGGTTTGTGTGTGTAGTTACACAGTGCTAAGGAGATAAACCGACTCTCCACCTTCCCGTTCCCTCCTCACATGAACTCCATCAACCGACGAGTCAACACTGAGTACGTACACACACACACACACACACACACACACACACACACACACACACACACACTTTCCTGCAACTTCAATAGTGGAGACCAAAATATTTGTTCCTCTGATGTAAGTAAACAGGATGAGATGCCATTAAACTGACAAATGCAACCTCAATTCTGTGTGTGTGTGTGTGTGTGTGTGTGTGTGTGTGTGTGTGTGCGTGTGTGCGTGTGTGTTCTGTTTCAGGTTTGATTTGGATTCATGGGGCAGTGATGAAACAGAGAACAACACAGGTTCTGATCTGCCTGGTGTGTGTGTGTGTGTGTGTGTGTGCGTGTGTGTGTGTGTGTGTGTGTGTGTGTGTGTGTGTGATATTTCTGTGTTATAAATGTTTCTATAGACTTGTTAGCAGTAATAAAAATGCAGTGTGTGTGTGTGTGTGTGTGTGTGTGTGTGAGGGATAAATTTATAAATGTAAAATGAATATCCTGAGTTATAAAGCTGCTTTGTGATAATGTCCATTGTTATATATGTGATACAAATAAAATTGAACTGAGTGTGTGTGTGTGTGTGTGTGTGTGTGTGTGTGTGTGTGTGTGTGTGTGTGTAGACACTGAATCATCACTGTGGGATTCATGCAGCTCTCTACAGTCCTATTTCTTATCTCCTGATCAAGTCAACCTGCCACCAAATACACACCCAGAGCACACACTGGAGTGAGCACACACACGCGCGAGCACACACACACACACACACACACACACACACACACACGTATTCTCCATCAAACTGTAAAGAGAGCGTAGAGCTGATAGAGAACATATGTTCGCTACCTGTCTCTCTCACAGGTCGGAGTCTACACCTACACCCACCTCTCCACCCAGTAACAAAAGTCTGGCTGATGACATCACAGTTGTCGGGGGCAACCGCACTGGTATATTTGTGCAGACGGTGAGGGCGGGGTCAGCAGCGGAGAGGTGTGGCCTCAGAGAGGGGAGTGAGTTAATAGAGGTGAGAGAGAGATGACTATGGTGTGTTAGTATTTGTAGGTGTTTGTGTGTTAATGGTGTGTGTGTTAATGATGTGTATGTGTGTGTGTGTGTGTGTGTGTGTGTGTGTGTGTGTTGATGTGTGTGTGTGTGTGTGTGTGTGTGTGTGTGTGTGTGTTCAGTTGGAGGAGGTGTTGTTTTCAGGAGGTCGTGTTGATCTGAGTCAGTGTACAGCAGAAGTAGCTCACTTTACTCTACAGTGGTGGACTGAACCAACATCCCTTAAACACAGACTTAATGAAGAGGGTGAGTCTCTCTCTCTCTCTCTCTCTCTCTATCTATCTCTCTCTCTCTCTATCTATCTATCTCTGTCTCACACACACACACAGTGACTCAAAAACTGCAGAAAACTAAACACAGGAAGATATCTCTGCTGTGTGTTTAATCTCTGTGCTGTAGTTAATCTCTGCTTTGTGTTTAATCTCTGCTCTGTGTTAACCTCTGTGCTGTAGTTAATCTCTGTGCTGTAGTTAATCTCTGCTGTGTTTAATCTCTGCTGTGTTTAATCTTTGTGCTGTGTTTAATCTCTGTGTTGTAGTTAATCTATATGCTGTGTTAATCTCTGCTCTGTGTTTAATCTCTGCTCTGTGTTAATCTCTGTGCTTTAGTTAATCACTGTTCTGTGTTTAATCTCTGCTCTGTGTTTAATCTCTGCTCTGTGTTAATCTCTGCTCTGTGTTTAATCTCTGCTCTGTGTTAATCTCTGTGCTTTAGTTAATCACTGTTCTGTGTTTAATCTCTGCTCTGTGTTAATCTCTGCTCTGTGTTAATCTCTGTGCTTTAGTTAATCACTGTTCTGTGTTTAATCTCTGCTCTGTGTTTAATCTCTGCTCTGTGTTAATCTCTGTGCTGTAGTTAATCTCTGTGCTTTAGTTAATCTTTGTGCTGTGTTTAATCTCTGCTGTTCTCTTTCTTTAAACTCCTGCTTATTATGTGGTCTTTCTCTCTTCCTCTCCTCTTTAGGTTACTCGTGTTTAAATAGTGAACTCTCCTCTCCTTCATTCACCGGTGCTGACTCATTTTACATCCGTGTGAACCTCGACCTCTTCTTGCACGGTGAGCAGCCCTGCCTGCGGGTCGCCTGTAACGACATCCTGCATGTGACAGACACGAGATACAACGGCAAATACCAGTGGCGTTGCACACGTGTGGACACACACTCAGCTAAATCACTGCAGAATGGAGCTGTACCTAACTACAACACGTAAACACACACACACACACACACACACATTACAGGCATGTGATCCCAATTCATAACATCAACATCTGCATTGCATATTCAGGTTACTGCCATCAGCACAGACAGCAACCTGATGAAGATTTGGAGATTTTGAATCAAACCCCACATCAGCAACAGGCACAAACAGCAATAAGATCAGTTTATGTGCAGCTAAATTAGCAACACGCAGCATGATACTGCTAAATTATGCTGACATTGGTATGAAAATAGAGATGTAGTTCTGTCATCAACAGAACAAAGATAAACTAAAGCACAGAGATTAACCACAGAGCAGAGATTAAATAAAGCACAGAGATTAACCACAGAGCAGAGATTAAACCCAGAGCAGAGATTAAATAAAGCACAGAGATTAAACACAGAGCAGAGATTAAATAAAGCACAGAGATTAAACACAGAGCAGAGATTAACTAAAGCACAGAGATTAAACACAGAGCAGAGATTAACTAAAGCACAGAGATTAAACCCAGAGCAGAGATTAAATAAAGCACAGAGATTAAACCCAGAGCAGAGATTAAATAAAGCACAGAGATTAAACCCAGAGCAGAGATTAAATAAAGCACAGAGATTAACCACAGAGCAGAGATTAAACCCAGAGCAGAGATTAACTAAAGCACAGAGATTAAACACAGAGCAGAGATTAACTAAAGCACAGAGATTAAACACAGAG
>JAKKZJ010000029.1:282606-293323 GCA_033441845.1 Pangasius mekongensis
GTGAAGGGAAACTGTAAAGCTACAGCACACAGAGACGCTCTGTACAACTGTGTGCTTCAGACTTTGTGGCAACAGTTCGGGGAAGAGTCACATATGGGTGTGATGGTCAAGGGGGTGCACATACTTTTGGCTATATGGTGTATCTGCCCAGTGGCTGTGCAGTGGTCCTGTTCCACTGATGGACCAGGTGGAGGGGTGTCAATACTTTTGCAGAGCACCAACTGGAGTACAGTCAGTAATTACACACCGAAGATTTTTACTAAAATTGCCTTTATTTTCTGTGTTCATGAAAACGGTGCTATAAAATTAGAAATGATGGAAAAGATGAGACTATCACAGTGCAGACGACGTGGAGCAAACAGGACCTGGCTGAGGTAGAACAGTAGTGAAGCAACAGGAAGGAAGGAAGCAGTACATTACTGACCGTCACACACCTGAAGAGCACTGAGGAAAACCGCTCTCAAACCTACTTAAGCTTGATAGCACTAACACAGAGTAATTTACTCCAGAATTATTGGCACCCTGCAAGAAAATGTAGAAAATGATTGCGTGGACCATTTGAGCCGTAGTGTACAGCGTGAACTTAAACCCTCTACACCCCGGTCTTCAACAGGCTTGGGATGATTATCAGTAGTATCAGGAATACTAAAAAAAAAAGGCAAAAGATAACAACTCAAATCGGATGATTTAAACATCTGTTCAAAGTCTACAAAAATAAAGTCTTGTGTTTTGTATTCTATTAGCACCGTAATAACCTGCTGTCTGATTCCAGATCAGAGCAACACGACATCTTTCTGCTGAACAGATGAAGCCGTGAATGTCTTCACTCGCAGAACATGAACAGGGTTTAAATTAAGGAAGTGAAGTGGCGTGTTGTTTATCAAGGTGACTTCACTATACAACACTACAATAAGTATCTGTAAGTATCAATCACATGCTCGTGTAGTGTGTATAATTAGGGGGCCAAGCACCAAAAGTGTAAATGCACCCTATTGTTATTGTTTTCTTCTTCTCCTTCTGGCTCGGGTGTCTATGGCAGCCCATAGAACCGTCTGGTAAAAAGTTGTGAAATGTGTCACACTGATTGCAGAGGGTCTGAGGAACATTCTGTCCAAATTTGGGCCAAGTGCTGCCAACGCTCTAGCGCCACCATCGGGTCAAATATGGGCCTAATTTGGAAGTACATTTATGGTCATAACTTTTGAACCATGTGTCCAAAATTTATAAACCAGAAGGCATCACTGGATTAATGTGGACTTCCCACAATTCCAGATCCATGTAATTTCATCTGAATCAGCAAAAAGGGCTTTTCCCGATGGAGCTTGTTATACTTCCTCACCAGTAATAATAAATAGGCATTGGCAACCTTGCAATAAAAAGGAAATATAAGAAAAAATAAAGGTCTACTTTTAAATAAATGACTAGTTTTAAGACAGAGTGTGAGGTTAGCACATAAAGGGTGCTGAAGTACAGTACCCATCAGCCACTGCATGTCACATGACTACACCACGTGTTCCGCTGTTTCACAGAAGTACCTCTTGTACAATTTCTGAGTTCTTTTAAATATATATGTAAAACACTATTAGCTTCTCACCGTGAAGGACAGCTGGAGGCTCTTCTTCAAATGATAAACCTGTGTGAGTTCGTTGCGGACTGAGATACTCATGTTTGGAGATAAAGTCAACAGTTTCTTTATAGCTGTCAGGCTTCGTTCTCTATCATTAGTATTCATTTCCTCACTCTTTGAAATTCAGGCACTTGTAAAGGAACTTACTGAAATACTGGAGCTGAAACGCAGACCTACGCTAGTGAGCGATGCGTGCACAGGATGTCGCATAGAATCTCAAAGTTTTCTCAGTGGCGTGACTTCGGGGCAGGACTACCTGTAATAAACTGAGAATTTAGTGGTGTGCAATAAAGGCTATATAGTAAATGTTGCATATTTAATTATATAAGTAATGACATAAATAAAAATGTATTTATTTATTTATTTCTCACCAGCTATAGACAGTATAGACATTAGCAGAGAGAATTTGGTGAACAGTAAAGACAGTTTGGGTGAAATAAAGGAGGATAACAGATTTCAGTAAGTATTTATGATGAACTGCAGATGGTGACCCTGCTGTATCTCTGAGACTCTGTGACTCTGACTGTAAGATGTGTTTAGACCAAACCAGAGTGGATTATTATAATTATATTAATTATAAAATGATATTATTACTTCTATTATTATTAATATACATCATATTATTTTTATAAAATAATATTATTAAGATAAACAATAGTAATAGTTAATAATCTTTTAATAAAATGTTTTTTGTATAAATAACAACCACAATGTTAAAAAACACCAGAAATAATAAAATGCTCAGTGGCAGTAAACACACAGGAGCATGTGGGTGGAGAACACAGCGTTTAGTTAACGATCACGATCAGGAAACACAGACGGAAGCTGCAGTGCTGATGACAGAGCAGTCACGTGCACGCGCCACCAGAGAGCTCCTGCATGAACATCTACTGAACCATGAGCTCCAGCCACAGACTCTCTGGGTCACTGATTTCCGCACAGCTCGCCTGCTGCACTTCTCCGTGAAATCACAGAACAGAAATGCAAAGAAATGCTGAAACAGATCCACTGACCTGATATGTAAAAAGCATTACACCAAAGTGGTGTGTTACATCGCTAGTTAAAGTCTGTGCAGTTTACTTGGTATATGTAGTTATATGAAGGTGAAAAGGTCTATAAAACAGGTTGTTTGTGTGAGTTCCTGTAGCTCATGTGGATGAGCTTCGCCTCTGGGTTGTGAGGTTGCTGGTTCGAACCCCAGCCGGGACTCCAGGATGAGACGGTTGAGGAATCAGTGGCAGTGTGAGTGTGGGTCAGGGTAGGAGGAGAAAGGGGTTATGATGCTTAGCAGGGGAGTGTCGACTTAGTTTTACACAGTGCTCCCTATATTATGCAAAACTAAGTCGACACTCCCCTGCTAAGCATCATAACCCCTTTCTCCTCCTACCCTGACCCAGGGGGGGGCAGCTGCCCGGATATTACCCCCCCGACCAGTACACGCCCTCAGACCATCCTGCACCTTCCACATCACTCACACTGCCATTGATTCCTCAACCGTCTCATCCTGGAGTCCCGGCTGGGGTTCGAACCAGCAACCTCACAACCCAGAGGCGACGCTCATCCACATGAACTACAGGAACTCACACAAACAACCTGTTTTATAGACCTTTTCACCTTCATTTTAGTCACCGGCAAATACCAAACAAACCACACAGACAGCCCTTTTACCTCCACTTTCCACATTTCTCCACCCAACAAACCAAGCACAGGGACAAGCAGGATTTAAACCAGCCATCTCCAAGTCCAAAGGCAAGGCTTTTACCACAAAGCCACCAAACCCCACCAAAGGCACAGTGGTGTCATAGCACCTTCTTTTTTAAAAAAGTAGCAAGCATGCACATTCAAAGGAGCAGAGAGATGAGATGTGGCAGCGCTGAGAACTCTGCATAACAACCTATAACGGGTTTAACATAAGGGGAAGTACAAGGCAATGGAACAACACAAGAACATTCAGACTAACCGCTACTGCTAGACTACGCAGAATCAAGAAGTTTTTTTTTGCTGTAATGATTTGAAATGTACATGGCACGTGTTATGTATGTCTGGCCACGCCCCTTTCCTTTCCCCCTCAGTGTCGCTGTGGCTTTCACCCCTCCAAAGCCTCAGAGGATACTATAATCGATCTGCAGTGGTTATGGAGCACAACAGGACTCTGGTATATCTCACTAGTGTACTCTCCAGCCTAGCTGTTATTCTCTAACAGAATATTAACTGTGGGCGTGCACTACTTAAGCAACCTGTTTGATGAAATACACAGTCGCCATCTTTTTAAGATCAAAATATCACTCCATGCATGTAATTCCTTTTTGCTCATTTTTAAGAAGGGTGCTAATAATTTTGGAGTGGTCCATATTTGATGCACACTGTAACTGCATGATGCTTTGCAGTGTTTAAAAGTCCTATTCATGGCTCTTTGGCTCTTTAAAATGTTCTGGGATAAAAACCATCCTGCATTATTTTGACAGATGAGATGCATTTGAGATTCATCCAGTGACACTCACTCTCCTGTGGAGCATCTAAGAATAAATAAAACACAGGTAAGCTTTAATAATTTGGTAGAGGATGTTTACATTATATTTCATGTATGACAGATATTTTTCCAATACTTACCGTCATGATATACTGAGTTCTAGTTCAGTCTTTTACACAGTCGTCCACCCGGCGCCGTAATCGAGCATCTCTAACCTCCGACAGCTGCATATTTGTAAACACACACACTTTAGTGTTGAAGACCCCTTAAAAGAAATACTTTTTAAATAAAAGCTGCTTACATGTAAACAAGCCCCCCCCCCCCCATTACAAAACGTACAGAAATATCTCACAAACTTATTTGATAGTAAAAGATATCAATAAATCATCTTCACCTGTTCTTCGCTGGTGTGAGGTGCACAGTTCCCAGCCTGCCACAGCCGGGTCCAACAGCCTCTTTTGTATTTCATCACTCGTCACTAATATCAGTGCAGTGTGGAGTGCTCAGGGCCGTTCCTGTGCTGTTGCTCTCCTTCCTGTGGTATAGTTCATGGTTACATAATCCATCATCTGCTGGGATTCCCAGCCTTTTTCCTGTTTCACATAACAAGACAGGAATCTTTCTCTTCTCTTTGGGCTCTTGCTTCTCTTTCTGCCTGTTCCTGTCTTTGACTTGCTTCTTCAATCAACCTCCTCACTTCCTGTTCCTGTCTTTGTCTTGCTTCTCTTTCTTCCTGTTCCTGTCTTTGTCTTGCTTCTCTTTCTTCCTGTTCCTGTCTTTGTCTTGCTTCTCTTTCTTCCTGTTCCTGTCTTTGTCTTGCTTCTTCAATCAACCTCCTCACTTCTCGCTCATGTCTCTCCCTCCGCTCCTCTCTCCTGAGTCTTGCTGCTTCCTCAAACATCTCATTGGTATAACAGGTTCCTCCGTTCTCCTCCACCATTCTGTCTATCTTCTGCAGTAGCTCACTGACCTGCTCTCTGTTTCTCAGGTGTTTATTGTTGAAGATGTGATATCTACCTCCACACTGAGCCACTAGCCTGCTGAGAGATCTGTCCTGCTGAAGCAGCTCATCCACAGACTTCCCCTCTAACTGATCTCCATAAGTGAAGAGAATCATTGTGTATTTTTTCATCTCTCTCCCAAAAATCTGCTCTAATTTCTCTAGAACATTTTCCTCCTGTTCAGTGAATCTGATATTAATGGGATGGACGTAAAGGAAAGCGTGAGGTCCAGGACTGGACAGATAAACACTCCTCCTTATCTCCCTTCTCCTCACTGTGCGGAAAAACCATGGCGGGTCGAAAAACCCTGGTGGGTCGAAAAACGGTGGCGAGTCAGAAAACGGTGGCGAGTGGAGAAATGGTCGCGGGTGGGGAAGCAGTGGTGAGTCGGAACACAGTAGTGAGAGGGAAAGCGGTGTTGGGTCGAATAACTGGTGGGTCGAATAACTGGTGGGTCGAATAACTGGAGGGTCGAATAACTGGTGTGTCGAATAACTCTGGTGGGTGGGGAAACGGTGGTGAGTCAGGAAGCAGTGGTGAGTCGGAATACAGTAGTGAGAGGGAAAGCGGTGTTGGGTCAAATAACTGGAGGGACGAATAACTGGAGGGTCGAATAACTCTGGAGGGTCGAATAACTGGTGTGTCGAATAACTCTGGTGGGTGGGGAAACGGTGGCGAGTCAGAAAACGGTGGCGAGTCAGAAAACGGTGGAGAGTCAGAAAAAGGTGGCGAGGAGGAAAGCGGTGGCGAGGAGGAAAGCGGTGGCGAGGAGGAAAGCGGTGTTGGGTCGAATAACCGTAGTGACCGTGGTGTGCGGAATAACCCTGGTGTGCGGAATAACCCTGGTGTGTCGAAGAACTCTGGTGTGTCGATCACAGACACAGTCCTCCCTGAAACCACTCCATGCTGAATCTCAGACCGTGATGTTATAGAGAAAAAATCAAACTCAGTTCTGAATCTCTTCTCTCCCAGGATGGTGTTTCCTGTAGCGCTCTTCCCAACACCAGTCATTCCCACCAGCATGATCCTCCTGTGACGAGGATCTTCTTCAGGGAGCAGCGCTGTTATCCGAGGAAATCCCATCTCTGGAGCTGCGAGTGGATGAAAAGAAAGATGGACCTATTACACAGTCATGCTGTTGTGGTTTAGGACACAGTGGGACTTGCTGTAACCTAAACAGGTGATTATGTGTCCTCATTTTTACTCCACTGTTCCCCAACATATAGATATGTGTGTGTGTGTGTGTGTGTGTGTGTGTGTGTGTGTGTATAAGAGACTGTAACCTGATAAGGGGACACTATAAAGAACCAATTCTAATCTGAAGGCTCATACACCTGGTACTGAATATGTGCAGCAATTAGGGGAGTAACTTGAATTGATGCATCAATATAACAGGGGAGTGACTGAAATACATCAAGGCAACAATTATAAATGATTATTAAATTGTTTAAAAAGAATAAATAATTGGTGTGTACCAAATAAGTTGCATTTTTAACCTGATGTGCTAATAATTTAATAGGCTAGCATGCGTGCCTTAGCAGCAATAAACGTGTAACCATGTCCACTAGAGACTTTTAAATGCTTTTATATTATTACACTATAAATATGAATCCAAAAGAATATGTTAATAAACTTACAGTTAATTGCTAGAGCGTCTTTAATTTTATTAATTAACATTCTGGCTTGCTCTGGACTTTGGGAGACGTTGTTGAAGACGTGATATCTGTTCTGTAATCTCTGCACGACTTCCTTCAGTCCCTCTGTGGCTTCTATAAACTCTTCTATAGTGAGATCTTCTCTCTCCAGCTCGTCTCCTCTGGTGAAGAGGATCCACATGTTCTGGAGGAGATTTTTAGGTATAAAGTTCTCAATCAGAGAAACGGTTTCTTTTTCTTCAGGAGTGAATCGGTCTGCCTTCATCACCAGCAGCATCACAGTGCGGGCTGACTCGTCTAACTGGAGGCCAGATCTCCATTTCCCTATTGTAATCTCATTGCTTGTTTCTGTGTTGAAGAGTCCTGGTGTGTCGTAGACATCAAGAGTCACTCCATCAAAAGTCACGCTTTCCTTCTGAACCTCCTGAGTTACAGATTTAAAGCTCTTCCTGGAAATAAACCCATTTTTCCCTAGTATGGTGTTTCCTGAAGCACTATTCCCAGCTCCTGTTTTTCCAAGCAGAATGATGCTGTAACTCAGAGGACGAGAGGTCTTCTCTGATGCCATTGTTGAAGCCACCTTCTTCTTCTTCGATGCCATTGTTGATAGGGTTTTTTTCCGGTAAGCCATCATCTACCTGGTGAAAGGTTTCATAGAAAAGTAAAAAAGACTAAATGTATTAACCCTTTTATGAATAAATACATTAAAGCATTAAAGATACAGAAATATGGCTAATATATGCAACACTATTCAATGTTACCTGTGGTCACTGATGAAGGATTTTAATAGAAGTCACACCACTTCTTCTCACTGCGAATCTGTTTCTTACCCAAAACCCTGCGCCAGAAATACAAAAACATCACACACTCGCTTCAAATGAGTCTCTCTTCCATATACTATGTCTTCTTAGATTGAGTCTGTTTGGAAACTTTTTCAGTGAAGACCAGGAGCCTTGGATTCTCTTCAGCAGGATTCTTTATTGAGAACTGAGGAACATGAACAATGGTCCCCAGTTCAAAGGATATGAAAGGAGCACCAAGAACTATCGATTACAAAAAGGTGATAGTTACAGTATCCTGGTTCATTTGACTTATAAAGAATGGAACAAGACTGGCAGAAACTATACATGCAGAGAAAAAATAGCTCTTAACATTTGCACACAACAGCCACATATGGGTGTGATGGTCAGGGGTGCACAAACTTTTGGCCATATAGTGTGTATCTGTGCTATGGCTGTGAACTGATCAGCGTGTGCCGTTATGTTAGATGTCCACAGCACCAGTCACACCAAGAGAAATTCCAACACATTATCTGATCAGATAAAATACTGAAGAAAAGAGGTGTTTTCTGATATGAGGAGGAAGCTTTCTGTAAACAGATCTGCAGAATGTGGAAACTTCTCTAAACTTACCGAGTTGGTAATAAAGACACCTTCCGTCACGTGACAGCTGCACAGCCTGAGGCTCTGAAAAGCTTAAAGCATTAACTAACTTTTCTTTCCAGATTCAGTGTCATGGAAAAGAACCATCATGACAGAAATTCACAAATTTATAAATTGTACGAAATAAAAAAGATAAAAATTGAGAGCAGAATCGCGTCCTGTAACTGTAGGAGTGGAAATAAAGCCTGACTACCTGCCTGTCTGTAAGCTGAGGATTCTGAACTCATTCCCGTGTCTAAGACAGTGCTGAGGAATGGGTCCTAAACCCGGAAGTGAGTTTTACCACATTTTAATCTCCAGCATAAAATACACCAGTAACACCCCACTTGTCTTTTAAAGCTTTTCCGTGTCTTGAAAAAGGCGGTTGCTAACATATGGGACATTAAACGTCATCACGCCGAACAGGAAAACTCCTCAACTACACGTACAGTGAACGGAATTTACTACAAAATAATGTAACATGGACACATTCCCAAAAGCGTCTGGGGTGAAGAGTCAAGCACAGAAGGAGCGCAGTGGCTCCGTACCAGGGAACAAGCGTTTAAAATAAAGACTGAAAGATCGTCAGAAGCGCAGTGGTGGTGACGTTAACGTCACGCGACCGTGGTGTAGTTTGTTATATCGTTATGTGTTTTTGTAGATGAATAACGAGACGACGCGGACACCAGGGCTGTAACCAGCAGGTTCAGACTCTTTACTGAAATCGACTGGTGATGACGTCAGCATGTGCGGGCAGCACTCGGGCACAATACATCACACATCTGATTAAACTGTTAAATATTTCAGAGCAGTCTATCTAAAATGTCCTCTTCTCCCCAAGGTAAAAGACATACAACTTAAAATATTAAATGAGATAAATGAGATGTATTCCTCCAATAAATTTCTACATTCAAAATGTAACTGTGAAAATGAGCCTCGTTATTTATTTAGCTGAAGACACAGAACACACAGTTTTACATGCAGTTTTTCTCGGTCCTTCCGGACGGCGCTGCAGGACTGACGGTAGAGAGGGACGTGGCTGCTGATGGCTTCTCTAACCTTACAAGATGTAATGTACGGAATAACCAAAGAGCGCTCTGTTCTGTATGATCTGATTAATAATATTATATTATCAGCAAAATACTTCATACATAAATGTAGATATTTTAAATCCCCTCCTTTGTTTACTGTATTTAAAATTGATCTGAATCACTTCTCAGATGCCCTTAGCAAAATGAAAAATCCAAAAGCAGTAAACCTGTTTAACTTGTTTGTATTATATAATTTGTTTTAATTTTATACTTATGTTATTTATTTATTTTATAGTTTATGTTTTTTGGAATGTTTTGTTATGTTTTGTCTGGAGCTGTTTATGACTCGACTGTGTTGAGGCTTCCACACCAGATCCTTTTCTGTATACTAATTAATGCCAGTTTGTTGTATTCAGAGTATAAATAAATAAATAAATAAATAACGTACAAAAGATTCGCTCAACATGAACAGCCATCACTAGCAGAGAACACGTCAAAACGAAAACAAAACGAAATCATTACTCGCTTTATACCTGAAAAGTGGAATATTATCGCTGAAGCACTGTGTTGCTACAAGCGTCTAGTTTTTACACCTTAAATATCTAAAAACCATGGAATGTTATTTAAACTGGTTCATAAACACAGCACAACACCATTAATCACTATAATTACCTTAAAAGAGTTAAACACACAGAGAGTCAGCTCCAACTGTGCGTGTACTTTCTTCTTCTTCATCTACTTCCTCTTCCTCCAGGTTTTGGCGGTCGACGGGAGCCTTAATGTGCACTTTACCGCCACCTACTGGCCCGGAGTGAGGGGTGCACTTTACCGCCACCCACTGGCCCGGAGTGAGGGGTGCACTTTACCGCCACCTACTGGCCCGGAGTGAGGAGTGCACTTTACCGCCACCCACTGGCCCGGAGTGAGGAGTGCACTTTACCGCCACCCACTGGCCCGGAGTGAGGGGTGCACTTTACCGCCACCTACTGGGCTGGAGTGAGGGGTGCACTTTACCGCCACCTACTGGCCCGGAGTGAGGAGTGCACTTTACCGCCACCTACTGGCCTGGAGTGAGGGGTGCACTTTACCGCCACCCACTGGCCCGGAGTGAGGAGTGCACTTTAGCGCCACCTACTGGCCTGGAGTGAGGAGTGCACTTTACCGCCACCCACTGGCCTGGAGTGAGGAGTGCGCTTTACCGCCACCTACTGGCCTGGAGTGAGGAGTGCGGCTTTCCCTCCCGCTGTGAATCCTCAGGAGAGCAAATGAAACCCAACGCTACTGTAAATGCCTGAGTATCTGAAGCGCAGTGGAGGAGCCAGGGATTATTCAGAGGGGCGGCCATCAGGGGCCAGCACTTACTCTGGGGTGGCACAGAAAATATCATTATGCAAACAAACATGGTACTCATCCAGCCTTATAATACTTTTTTAAAAGTAATAATAATAATAATAATACATTTTATTTATAAAGCACTTTACATTTTAAAGAAAATCTCAAAGTGCTACATAA
>JAKKZJ010000029.1:303618-316653 GCA_033441845.1 Pangasius mekongensis
CCACAGCCGCGCTCCAACATCTAGTGGAAAGCTTCCCAGAAGAGTGGAGCTCATTATAACAGCACACACAGGGGAATTTGGAACGGGTGTCCCATGTGTCCCAATACTTTTGCCCCTCTAGTGTACATCCTGCAAGCAATACTGCTGCTGCTGATTGTGTGTAACATTAAAGCTGTGTATAGTTTTTCTGTTTTAGCTGGCTAGTTAATATTACTGACTTCCTGTGTATTTCAGTATATTTCAGCATGCATAAAAATAATTAGCCTACAGGATCTCATAGC
Source organism: Pangasius mekongensis (assembly GCA_033441845.1). Taxonomy (NCBI): domain Eukaryota; kingdom Metazoa; phylum Chordata; class Actinopteri; order Siluriformes; family Pangasiidae; genus Pangasius; species Pangasius mekongensis. Next base: position 303,900 of record JAKKZJ010000029.1, read on the forward strand.
CAGGATGTAATGTGTTGTGAGAACATTTGTAAAGTGATGTGCAGGCTGAGCAGAGTGTTGGGTCAGGTGAGGGAGAGAGGGAGAAGCACGAGCTACAGGGGTTAATAATATTACATGACAATGATACAATTATCAGAACAAACCCAAAACTTCAGTAATTATAACCCACAGAAAGCAGAACATTAATGAGGACTGGATGGAATTGCTGTTTCACTAATGACCACTAGAGAGCAGCACATACTGTACAAAGCAGATGAATCAAACTCAGTCAAATCATAACCTAGCAAATAAAACAGAATAGATTTTATTTAACACTGTTTTTGTTAAGTTGGTTGATGTTTCAATAAATTTTTTTACATACATTTAATATTTAATATTGTTACTAAACTTATTATTACAGTATTATCCTTACAGTAAACTGAACATAGCACAGTTCTAATAGCATGAACCCTTTCCATGTCGACTAAAAGGTAGACCTGTTTTAAACCTCATTTCCTGTTTAATGATTATTTAATATGTGAGACCTATAAGGATATAAAACTGACTGTCCCTGATATTAAAATAGGATTGACATAAATCAGAATTTTTTATACAGGTAGAAAAGGAAAAATATAAAATAGAATAAGGGATATAAAAGAAAGGTGGCAGCAGCAGAATGACTATATTTGTAATAAAGTGCAGATGTGTGCAGTTTAATGCTGTGCAACATCTGGCTGATGTAGCTGTAGTGAAATTGCCAGCATGTATAATAAATATTTATAAACATGGGGTAATACGGGTATATTAGCAGGGATGTAGGGGGTGTGGGTTTTGTGCAAATAAATCCAAACCCTAGTCGTAGGTGTTGTCCTGGTTGAGGGTCCGAATGGCCTGTGGGCAGAAGCTCCTCCTCGTTCTCTGTGCTGGCCTTCAGGGAGCGGAAGAGCTTCACTATGAGGTGCTTCACTATCTTCCTGGCCTTGGTCCAGCACGGCTTGCTGTAGACAGACTGCAGGTCAGGGAGCTCACGTTGTCTATTATCACCGAAAACAACATCCAAAGCAGGACAACTGACACACAGGGTACAGAGAGCACAGGAACAGAACTATTCCAGTTTATAGCAATATTTACCAAAAACACAGCAGTTGGAGGATAATGGTGTGTGGATTTTACTCAACACGACTCATGCTGAAATGTAAACATTAATGTTATCGCATGCAGCTCATGTACACACATCTGCCTCCTGCACTGCTCTACACTGTTCGAGGCTCATCACTGATAGGTTATGAGACAGCAGTTATACGGTTATACTGCAGCACCAGCCTAGTAACTGTAATACATGATAAACTGTACAGTAAACTGTCACCTTTTTCTCATTAGTTATTTATTTGCTGTCATGTGAATGTGATGTTTAGCACCAACCATTAACTGTTTCATTAAGGATTAAATGATTTGTTGCTAATTAACCACAGAATATTTAAAAGAAACATGTCTACAAAACATCAAACATCGCAGTACAGACTACAGCTCTTGATTTTGAAGACTAGAGTGAAGCAAATTTACATCAGTTCATGCCCATGTACAAATTTATTTCAGAATCAAAAGAAATTATTTAAAATTTTTATTTTATTCTTGAGTAGAATTCCTGTAGAACTTGTAAAGTTTAAAGGGACACTCTGGCCAGAATCTAAACCTGAACCATGGACACAGCTGGTGTGAAGGTGTTTACTTGCGTCTTACAGCAATTAGGCAGCGGGCTCTGTAGCGAGATTCTCTGGACTGAATACTGAGGAAACTCCCTCCTGAATACTTATCTTGGATGCAACATTTGAAAAACTGGTTTAAAAAAGGTTATGGTAGATATTTGGGTGGAAGGGGATGGGGGAAGAAGGGGAAATGGGGGGAGGTGCTCACTAGATAATGGTCCACCAGTGGGAAGAGCAACAGGAGGCAGAGAGCAACTGTACACCTATCAAAATTACACTGAGCTAAATAAACGAAGTTAGCAATAACACATGTAGCTGCCATAATGTTAGCTAGCAAAGTTACATGAATATTTATCTTTGTGTTAGTGACCTTACTGGCCATCTTGCTAGTAGTTACATGGGTGAGGACAAGCTACTGGAGGGGGTGCTACTTTCAGATAAAGCAACTCTAGAAGATCTGTGACGGCTTGGCTTCCTGTCTGAGGCTACATGATGCTTAGTGCTGCTCTAGCCTGCAATGGCTGGAAATACAGTATATACACATCTCATAGAAACTTGATCTTTAGCAAACTGCAGAAGGGCAGCGATGTTCTTTTTGGAGAGCAGTGGCTTTCTCCTTGCAACTCTGCCATGCACACGATTTGTTGTTCAGTGTTCTCCTGATGGTGGACTCATGAACACTCACATTAGCCAATAGGAGAGAGGCCTATAGTTGCTTAGAGGTTACACTGGCTCCTTTGTGACCTCACAGACTTGCTCTTGGAGTGATCTTTGGTGGTTGATCACTCCTGGGGAAGGGTAACAGTGGTCCTGAATTTCCTCCATTTGTACACAATCTGTCTGATTGGTGGAGTCCAAACTCTTTAGAGATGGTTTTGTAAACTTTTCCAGCCTGATGAGCATCAACAACTCTTTTTCTGAGGTCCTCAGAAATCTCCTTTGTTCATGCCATGATACACTTCCACAAACATGTGTTGTGGAGATCAGACTTTTATAGATCCCTGTTCTTTAAATAAACAGGGCGCTCACTCACACCTGATTGTCATCCCACTGATAGAAAACACCTGACTCTAATCTCAGCTTCAAATTAACTGCTGATCCTAGAGGTTCACATACTTTTGCCACTCACAGATATGTAATATTGGATCATTTTCCTCAATAAATAAATGAATAAATAAATTATAGTTTTATGCCAGAATTTCTCTTTAAGAAAAACCTCTTGACTCTTCATGAAAACTATTAAGAATTTAAAATATAAATTTGTCTTGACTTGTTTAACACTTTTCTTGGTTACTGCACAATTCCATGTGTGTTATTTCACAGCGTAAATGTCTTCATTATTATTCTACAATATAAGAAAAAAACAAGACCTTCTCTGAGCAGGGGTGCACAAACTTTTAGTGTACATACGAATACTTCATTACAGCAGTTATAATACACGTTCCTGTGCTGATTTAGCACTCGTTTTTCTGACAAAAAATGCTTCATGAAATGGCCACTGTGGTGTAACTGATTTATTCTACTGAATTAGATAAATTATAGCAGTAATGTTTTATTAGTGTTTTACTTTATTCTTACACACGGAATTCACACATTTATATAACATACAAGAATTATAGCCCTAATCATAATCCTGCTAGTAACAGACACTTGATAAAAGCAAACATATATAAAATAATAATTTTATTATTTAAGTAATTTAATTACAAATGCAAATTTATGTTTTTTTTTCTACACACACATAAATGAAAATCTGATTAATATATTTACGTTCATGGCATTTGGCAGATGCTCTCATCCAGAGGGACTTACAGAAGCGCTCTGAAGTCTTTATGAATAAATATATCCTGATGCTGGCTCACCAGGTCACGGACTAAGAGCACCATCAGTCTAAAACTCTGCTCAGGAGGTGACGTAGCAACAAGCGCTCAGACAATAGAAAGTTGTTTTTTTAAAGTGCTAATGTAAGTACTTTAGTATGAGGTAGGTCTTTCGGACCTCTAGAGGAGGTTCATTCCACCACCTCGATGCCAGAACAGAGGAGAGTCTGGATGCAGGTCATTTTTACAATTTCTGTAGTAAGAACCACCCAATGCACGCAGAACTTCACCTAGTGTGGCATATACCAGCCAAACACCAACCGCTACACCAGCAGCACCACCAATTACACCTGAAAGAACTTTCTAATACCTACTTCTGCCACCACCTCAGCCACCCCCACCCCCCACTTGGGCCACCGAAGTGACCTGTCCTATTCCCGCTGTTATTTCCCCCCTCATTTGTAGTTTTTCTAAACTTTAGATCTCTCATTTCTTTCTCTACTTCCTGTCTTATTCTTTTCTCTGTCTCCCTCTTTACATTTTCTATTTCTTTCTGTCTTTGTTCTTCCTCTCTTTGTTTTCTTTCTTCTTCATCTCTCCTCTTCTCCTCCTCCTGCCGGAGTCTCGCTGCTTCCTCAAACATCTCATTGGAGTAACAGGTTCCTCCGTTCTTCTCCACCATTCTGTCTATCTTCTGCAGTAGCTCACTGACCTGCTCTCTGTTTCTCAGGTCTTCATTATTAAAGACATGATATCCACCTCCACACTGCTGGACAAATTCACTTAAAGCCTTGTTCTCTTTAATGAGTTCATCTACATTTGCTCCCTTTAACTGGTCTCCATGGGTGAAGAGAACCACTGCATATTTCCTCACTTCCTCTCCAAATATCATTTCAATTAGCTGAATAATTTGCTTTTCCTGTGCTGTGAACCTGCCCAACTGCAGAACAATGAGGAAAGCGTGAGGTCCTGGACTGGACAAATGGATACTCTTCCCTATCTCTAAAGCTAATTCAACAGGATCAGCAGATGTGTCAAAGAGACCTGGAGTATCGATCACACACACGTTCCTGTCTGCAACACGGCCCTGACAAGCTTCACTCTTCTCAGTGACAGAATTCATTTTTAATGTGGATTTGAAATGTTTCTCTCCCAGGATGGTGTTTCCTGTTGCACTCTTGCCAGTTCCAGTTTTCCCCAACAGCACGATCCTCCTGTCAGAACCGCTGCTGCTGACGGCAGTCTTCGTTCTGCGCAGATGTGGTGCTGCTTAAGAAAAATAAAATGTTTAGAAATCATCTTCAAAATATCAAAAACTAACCAGTCAGACTTTAATGGCTTTGTGAACACTGTTTATCTGAAGTAATAGAATACAGAAGAAAAATAACTCACCAGAATTCAGTAATTTCAGGGAAACTTTGACCAGAAGGTGTTTAACTTGCTCAGAGGAACTCTTTATTGTGTTGTTGAAGACGTGGTATCTGTTATTGTATCTCTGCACCAGCTCCTTCAGAGATTCTGTACCACTGATGAACTCTTCTATTGTCTGATCCTGTTCCTCTAGTTGATCTCCTCCAGTGAAGAGGATCCAGGTCTTCTCCATACGATCATGTCCTAACAGAACCTCGATTTTCTGCACAGCTCTCTGCTCTTCCTCAGTGAACCTTTCTGCCCTGATGACTAGGAGATACGTGCAGATGGCTGATTCTGACTCACATGAGCTGAGAACTCTCTGACATTTCTGTCTGATCTCATCCTCACTCAGCTCTGTGTGAAAGAACCCTGGAGTGTCGTAAACAGCCACTGGGACTTTAGAAACTGTGCCCTGTTCAATCTGAACATTCTGAGTGACAGAGATGGGACTTTTCTTCGAGGTGAAAGCTTTTCGCCCTAATATTGTGTTTCCTGATGCACTTTTTCCTGAACCTGCTTTTCCAAACAAGATGAAATTAAACTGTGGTGATGACGTCTTATCAGTGAGACTCATCTTCATCAGTCTGTAGACGACTTCTATATCTGTTTACTGCACAGAAGAGAAACTGAAAATACACACACACACACACACACACACACACACACACACACACACACACACTATTGTTATTATTAAATTTATATGTCCTACTTAATATCTGCAGTGTTTGTAGAAAAATGATAATACAAAATAATAATAAAAATCCAAACAAGTTCAACTCACCTTAATATAAAAGCACAATTTATTAAAGCATCCTTTAGATATTTAAAGCTAAATTTAAAGCTGCTGTATGTAAGATTTGGGATTTCTGCCCTCTTATTTAAGGAATGTGACTGCAGGTGACTTACAGAAGAAGATTTTGTAATGTGGGCTGTTTATTCACATTCCAGAGGAGTTCAGGGCTGTGTCCAAAAGCCCATTCTCCACACTACACAGGCGGTGTAACTGGCGTAGACACCAGTGGTGTAGTATGTGGTTTGGGACGTGACCTAAACCAGAGGATGGAATTATCTGATGTGGGGATCAGTGACAGAGCAGCTCCTGGTAAATTCAGCAGAACAGACACTACTGCACTTTACTGAAGTGTGCTTTAAACAGTCATATCACTTCTACCTGGACTACTGCTAGGTGATGAAGGTGGACCAGCATCATCCTCACACTGTCTACACGCTTTACAGCATTAATGCCAGCAATTTCTTTCATCATCATCATCATCATAATAATAATAATAATAATAATAATAATAATAATAATAATAATAATAATAATAATAAAACCTAGTCTTTACATCACTCCTGTATTCTTTGGAGAGTTGACATTTTCTTTCACTATGAATGAATATATGAAAGTTCTTGATATTTGAGGAATTTCTTGGATAATTTTTGAATTTTGTATGAAACACTGAATGACGCAGTTGCTGTGGGAGTCACGTGATCAGCTTCCGCCGCTAAACCCTGCTGCTGATAATAAACCCTCAGTAAAGCTGATATTTACACTATTGTCATACTGTATTGTGATCAGTTGCCTTTATTAAACCTCTACATGCCCTGGACTTGCTACTTTCCGCTGTTTGTGCCTGTGTGTGTTATTTACACAGATAAAATGCCACTTCCGGGTTTTTCTGTTCTGCAGCTGAAATTCGAGAAACTGAAAATGTGCCACTTGCTAAAAGTGTTTCATTATTTATTATTAATGTACATTAAAGTGTAAAATCATTCAGAAAGCTGTTTATTATAACTTACCTAGCTCAGAGAAAGATTTTGTTCTCCTCTTTGCCTTGTGAACCTGGACTTCTCCTGATGAAACACTTTCGCTTTCTCCGCTCCGTGTTCGTTCATGAACGAATCGATTCATCGAGCCGACTCTTTTAAGTGACACGTGAGATTCGACTCTCATGTATGAGTCTGGTCTGTCTGTCTGTCTGTCTGTGTGTGACGGAGTGTAGAGTAAAACAGTATATATAAGGAGCACTGAAAGATGGCTTGGGATTGTGCTGTGTGTGAGATTTGGCTCCTGCAGCTCTGCAGAGGGAGGAAAGTGTTTTGAGCTCCACTGGAAACTCTGAGAGCGAGGAGTGGATCATCAGCCCTTTTCATTTGTCCACTGCACTTTTAGTTTAGTTATTACATTTCACACAGAACCTGGACACAGTACTGGCATTTCCCAAACATCTACGAGTTAAATAATGACACATCTTACCTTCATTCATATCACACTGCAATACATTACAATTCCAACACCAGCAGCAGAAAAGAGCAAAAATGAGCAGTTTTCACTCCATCACAGTTTCTATGTGTAACTGGGGAAATAGATTACACACGCATATTCATAAAATAAAGTTTTAAAATGTGTTTATTTATTTATTAGACAAATAGTGCCAAATAAACCACTTTTGTTCTACTTCATGCAACAGTATCTTTATTTCAGTGTTAGTGAAGTTGACCTTGTTAGACTTTATGGCCTGCTCCATATCGTCTGTAACAAGCAGCACCGCAAGCAGCCTACTGTGCTTTATAAAGAGTTCTTTACCATATATGGTGATTTGGGGGCGTTTCTTTATGTAAATGAGTGTGGGCTGTGCACAAGCACGTCAGTTTAGCGTGTGTGGGATTTATGAAAGGCTGTTAAGTACAGCTGTGTGTACACACACGTGATAAACACCAGTTCCCTTTGTGTCTTACACACAAATTTGTTAGTACTTGTTCTACACATGCTGTGATAAATGAGACTCCTGATGAGTTACGTTTACTCAAATCAATTAATGAAACTGATTGTCTTAAACTATTTAATCCACATTTACATAAACTGACTTTGTTCAATTTACAGAGATAATCAAGTCAATTTTGAAATGTTCTTTTGTTTATAAAAAGCTGTGTTAAAAATAAAACCGCTTTATTCTAGGGGTCATGTATCTTAGCCAACCCATGAACTGGCACAGACACAGGGAGCACATGTGAAGCTTCACCAGATACCAGAACTGAACCTAGGACCCTGGAACTGCAGAACAGCACTGACCACTGTTTGTGAACTAACTGAACTCAAGTGAAATAACACCAATGTATTTAGGTGCTGATAAATTTGAAAGAAGAAGGTTATACTATTTATTATAACTAATATTATTTGAGTAATTATACTTGAGCCATATGGTTTTTTTTTTAAATAAATACATTTAATTTCTATCAACTGTAAACTATATAAAGTCAGTAGTAGCTCAGCCTATGGCCTACTGACCAGAAGGTGGTGAGTTCAAATCCCAGTACTGCCACTGCTGGGCCCTTAACTGCTCAGTTGTATAAATGTACGTTGTTCTGGATAAGGGTGTCTGCCAAATGCCATCAGTGTAAAATAATAAATAAAATGCAGATTATTTTATACTGCAGCTTTGATCCTTCTTAAGAAGTGTATCAGCACTTCCTCATACATCTGAGTTTGTTCTGCTTCCTGTCTTGCTGAATTAAGCTTGTCTTCATAATATCTTTTATACTCAGTCAGTGTTTGGTTTTTCTCGTTGATCAGGCACTGCAGCTCTTTGATTTTCTTCTCTTTTTCTTGATCAGATTCTTTTAATGCATCGATGTTCTCCTGCAGTTTCCTCTTTTCTTCCTCAAACCTGGCCTCCAGTTCCTTTTGTTGCTCCTGTAGTTTCTGCTCGTAGAACTTCCTCAGCTCATCTTCCCTCATCCTCAGCCTCTGTTCCACATCTTGGTACATCTCACTGGTGTAGTACTCATTATTATTTGCTGAAATCATGTTGTCTACTTTCTTCAAGAACTCCAGAACCTGTATGCAGTCCTGCATTGCTTTATTGTTAAAGACATGATATCTCTCTCCACATCGGCTAATCAGATCTTTGAGGGGCTTGCTTGCTGAACTGAGGTACTCTTCAATCGTGCCGCTCAGCTCATCACCATGTGTGAAAAGGATGATGGTGTGCTTATCTGCTTCTTCACCAAAAATGGCTCTGATCTTCTCCACTGAGAGATGTTCCTCCTCGGTGAAGGGGCCGAGTGAAATCACCAGGATGATGGCGTGGGGTCCTGGAGCCGTCATGTTAATGCACTTACTGATCTCCAATTTTAGCTCTTTCTCAGAAAGTTCTGTGTCGAACAGTCCAGGAGTGTCCACCAGAATTATCTCCCTCCCAGCCACTTCTCCAGTCTCCTTCCAGCACTCCTTAGTTATAGATGATGCACTCTTAGCAGCTCTGAAGGCTTTCCTGCCCAGGATGGTGTTTCCTGAGGAACTTTTACCAGCTCCAGTTTTTCCCACCAGCACCATCCTCAACGTGGACACTGAAGACACAGAAAAGGAATTTATCAAACCTTTAAACTGTGACAGTAAGACATCTTATGAAGAGCATTATTTTTATTAATAATTGTAATGGAACCCATGTTGTTCCACCTTCAACTCATCAGTCAACAGAACATTATCCCAAAAGGCAAATGTTAGATGAGCCTTCATGTTCCTTATGTTCCCAGAGCCTTAGAAATGGCACTGTAACCATTTCCAGACTGAAATACAGTCATGGGAAAAAGAAAGTGCACCCTCCTTTAATTCTACGTTTTTACTGATCAGGGCCTAAATAACAATTGTGTGGTGCTCACCAACTTCTATAAACAAATAACCTCAGGTGACAACAAAAACCACAACTTTAAGACTATCTGTTCCTGTACTTTTGCTCACCAAAAAATTGGGTGGTCTGCCAGCAAAGATGCCATGAAAATAAGCTAAGTGCCCCCTGGTGGTTACACACTTTTAGTTCATCCACAGTCAGGACCATTAGTATTTAGACACATTTTTTATAATGTTGCCTCTGTACACCACCACAATGGATTTGAATTTAGGCAATCAGGATGTGACTGAAGTGTAGACTTTCAGCTTTAATTCAAGGGGTTTAACAAAAATATTTAAAAATATATAAAAAAACATTAACCATTTATGAAATACAGACATTTTTACAGAGTCCCTCCATTTTCACAGGCTCAAAGGTAATTGGACAGTTGACTGATAAGCAGGTTCATGGTCTGTTTCCTCACTATTTCATAACAAATTGAGATAAAAGGTCTGGAATTGATTCCAAGTGGTGACTTTGGATTTGGTAGCTGTTCATGGGAAGTCTCACTATGTGGTCCAAAGAGGTGTCGATGCAGGTGAAGGAGGCCATCATTAGGCTAAAAAAACAAAACAGACCCATCAGAAAGAGAGAAGAAGCTTTACGAGTGGCCAAATCAACAATCTGGTACATTCTTAAAAGGAGAATTCTTTCCTTGTTGAAGAAAAACCCCTTCACAATGTCTAGCCAAATCAAGAACAGAAAGACCAGATTAGACTTTACTAGAAAACATCTAAAAAAGCCTGCCCAGATCTGGAACAAGATTCTTTGGACAGATGAAATCAAGATTAACTTGAACCAGAATGATGGGAAGAGAAGAGTATGGAGAAGGACAGGAACAGCTCATGATCCAAATGATGAGACCACATCATCTGTCAATGTGTTATGGCATGGGCATGTATGGCTGCCAATGGAACTGGGTTGGAACTGGGTCACTGGTGTTTATTGATGATGTGACTGCTGACAGAAGTAGCAGGATGAATTCTGAAGTGTATAAAGCTTTGCTTTCTGCTCAGATTCAGTCAAATGCTGAAAAACTGATAGGACACAGCTTCACAGTACAGATGGATAGTGACCCAAAGTGTACCGTGAACGCAACCCAAGAGCTTCACAAGGCAAAGAAATTAAATGTTCTTAAATGCCTGATGACCTCAACCCAGTTGAGCTGCTTTTCACTTACTGAAGACAAAACTGAAGGCAGAAAGACCCACAAACAAGCAGCAACTGAAGGCTGCTGCAGTAAAAACCTGGCAAAGCATCTCAAAGGAGGAAACTCAACATTTGGTGTCCATGGGTTCCAGACTTCAGGCCGTCATTAACTGCAAAAGATCTGTATACAAGTATTAAAAATAATCCTAATATTTATGATTATGTTAATTTGTCCATTTACTTCGGAGGCTGTGAAAATGGCTGTAATTCCTAAACGGTTAATGCAATAATTTTGTTAAACCCCTTGAATTAAAGCTAAAGGTCCACACTGAAGGTCAATCACATCTTGACTGCTTCATTTCAAATCCACTGTGGTGGTGTACAGAGGCAAAATTATGAAAATTGTGTCACTGTCCAAATACTTGTGGACCTGACTGTACAGAACATCTTTCATCCGGATCAGTATAATATGAGTACAATATATGAAGGTGTACTTTGAGTTTATATACAGTGATTTATACACATCATGTTTCATCCATTTCTGTGCCGAGCTGTTTTAAGGTTTATAACGAACTACACTTTCAGAGCACGAGCTCATCTATAGAAGATGGAAAGTTCTGGATGTGACGAGGAAAATTTTATTGTTTAAACTTTTGTTATCATTTTATTGTTGACACTTCAGATGTACTTTGAACAGTTTTACTCTGATTTAAACAATATTAATCTGAATGTGATTAAACCCACAGAAGAAATGTCACAACGTCTCATCATTTGAACCATTTCTGTCTACGCAGTTAGACACGCCTCCCAGCCAACCAATCAGTGTTCGCCTGACGACGGCACCGAAGATACACACAATGTGTAGTTAGCTTGTGGGAGGACTGCGCACTAGCATGTCTCGGAGTCTCTGTGTGCCACATTTACCCATGATCCTCCTTTCTGCACCACAACGCAAACATGCTAATATGCACTGATGCACAAGTATAAACCGGCCTAGAGGGTTAGATGTGTGTGTTTAGAAATGACATCTTTCCAAGATGGTGGAATGTGTGGTTGTGCTTTTCCACTGAGGAACGTTGTAAATATTGTCACACACAAATATTGTGTGTGTGTGTGTGTGTGTGTGTGTGTGAGTGAGAGAGAGAGAGAGAGAAAATGCTCTTACTGTTTGGACGGTCCCCATCAGGACTTTGTCTTCCTGATGGTCTCTCCTTTTCTCTCTCATGCTTTCCCACTAGAGAATTAAAAATGAAGAAGTCATATCATAATCCGCTAAACATTCTTCCTGTACATAATCACACATACACATACAAGTCTGCTATTCTACACATTATTCTCTGGTTAAGATGCGTAACTCTGGATTTCTGTTTTAGAAAAGATAAAAACACAGCCCCTCCAAAAGTATTGGAACAGCAAGGCCAATCCTTTTGTTTTTGCTATACATCGACTACATTTGGGTTTGAGATCAAAAGATAAATATGAGACGATAGATCAGAATTTCAGCTTTCATTTCCTGATATTTACATCTAGACGTGTTAAACAACTTAGAACATGGCACCTTTTGTTTGAACCCACCCGTTTTTCAAGTGTTCAAAAATATTGGAACATGTGACTGACAGGTGTATCTTGTTGCCCAGGTGTGTCCTGTTAGACTGATTGTTTAAACAATTAATAGCACTGAATGTCTGCTCTTGGTTTGATCCCTGGGTTTCACCTGTGAAGACTGCATTTGTTGTTAAAAAGGATAAACCAACATGAAGACCAGAGAGCTGTCTATGGAAGAAAAGCCAGCCATTCTGAAGTTGAGAAAGGAGGGAAAATCTATCTGAGCCATTTTTACAAGCATTGAGAATGGCCAATACAACAATTTGGAATGTCCTGACAAAGAATGAAGCCACTGGTGTACTAACAGCCAGACATGAAACAGGTCAGATGAGGGAAAACAACAGCAGCTGATGACAGAAACATTGTGAGAGCTGTGAAGAAAAACCCAAAAACAACAGTCAGTGACATC
>JAKKZJ010000029.1:319576-327076 GCA_033441845.1 Pangasius mekongensis
AGACCTTCACCCAACTGAGCAGCATTTCACCTCCTGAAGAGGAGACTGAAGGGAGAAACCCCCCAAAACTAACACCACCTGAAAGAAGCTGCGCTACAAGTCTGGAAAAGCAGCAACAGTTTGGTGATGTCACTGGATCACCGGCTCAATGCAGTTACTGCAAACAAGAAACATGCAACCAGATATTAAGTGTTATTTACTTTCTTACCTAAAAACTGGGAGGTCTGCCACCAAAGGTGCCACGTTATAAGTTGTTTAACACAGTTAGATGTAAATATCAGGACATGAAAGCTGTAATTCTGATCTATCGTCTCATATTCATCTTATGATCTCAAACCCAGATGTGTTCAGTGTGTAGTTAAACAGCAGAGCAGGCCCTGTGCTGCAGGAGATCCAGAGGAGCTGCACCCGCAGAAATCCATTCTGAGTGATTAGATATTCACAGTGATCCATAACAGCAGCATATCAGGTGCTAAAGCTGGTCTGTAATCTTAATAATCACTGATACACATCCAGTTCCCTCAGGATCTTATATTCAGATTGAGACTGTAACTCACACGCAGAAAAAATCTCCGGTTAAACCGAAACTAAAAGTACAGCCTGGCATTCCACAGGTTTTACATTAATCTCATCCACACATAGATCTCATTATAATACGTGTTTTTTAAAAAAAAAGCCGGTTCTAGTTTCTTTCTTTACCTGAAAGTGACATTTTCTGTGTTTTTGAACGCTGTTTATTCTCCACACGGACCTGAGGGTCAGTCCTCCGGATCAGAGCAGCACTTCCTCCTCCTGACGGTGATCTGCGCGCCCCCTGGTGGCTGCACTCTGCCAGCTCCCCTACAGCACATCCTGCACCAGAGCAGTCCCAGCTTTACCTGTTATAGCCAGACTTTTCATTCTCTTACATAGCTTTTACATTTTATATTTATATTTCATATATGTACATTTTATATATCGTATATTTTACTTGTTTTACAGTACGTTTGTTTTTTACTGTGGAACTCTAGTGTTAAAGCGCACGTTTTCACCCGGAGATATTATAAGGACCCGACAACCGGAAGTCAGTGTGAAGCAAGCGGAAGTTTACTTACCCTCCGGCGTGTGTGCAGTGTTAAGGGTACATTTCGTTGCAGTTTATTTCGTTTTCTGCCGTTTAAGTCGCCGATTGTGGAGGAAAAATGTCCGACAACGAAGACAAGTAAGTTAATTTTATAAAAAGGTAACACATTTTAGTCTGTTAAACTGATTAAAAGCATGAATAGTGGGGCAGTGTTTCATCAACATGGCGACTGAGTGTTTCCCAAAGTCCAGCTCCTCACTGCCTTATATCACATATAATGTCTATATATTTTATATTATATTACACAGTGTTTATATTTTATATTACATCACACAGTGTTTATATCACAGTGTTTTTATTTTATATTACATCACACAGTGTTTATATCACAGTGTTTTTATTTTATATCACACAGTTTATGTATTTTATATTATGTCACACAGTGTGTCTGAAGTTGATCCCTGAGGTGTTGTATAAATCCAGTGTTTCTCGCTGGGATCTGCAGGGTGGATCTCCTGAGAGATCAGATCCAGTGTCCTGGTGCTGGGGATCAGTTTTATAGACTTCTGCTGCACTGATGGAGATTTCTGTCATTAATATATTAGTATTTATATGTGGGTTATTTGTACTTGTGTTTGTACTCTCTTTATTCTCTCTCTCTTGAAGTTAATAAGACAAAATCGCAGCTTGTTCCGCATGTTACTGAGAAACCACAAAGAGTAAACTCCTCTGTCCTGAAGACGTCGTACACCTTACAGTTACAGCTTCACCTCTGACTGTTACAAAGCGCTCACACTGGAGACTCCTTCCATACATGTTACATAAACATCTCCTTACAGACGTTACAGACTTCCGCCTACTGTTTATCGATCACACGTTTTGTTCTTTAAATTAGTTGAGTGTTGTTGCTGTTTCTGGTCTGAAAGTAGAACTCAGACCCTTCTGATGATGTATGAATGTAATATCAGCAGGTGATCACACAGAATCAACTGTGTGTGTGTGTGTGTGTGTGTGTGTGTGTGTGTGTGTGGTTAACAGCTTTGATGATGGAGATTTTGATGATGTGGAGGAGGACGAGGGGCTGGACGACCTGGAAAACGTGGAGGATGTAAGATTTATTCTCAATCCATGCTTCAGTTTAGTTATTATTACTGACGAACCTTCCAATCCATCACACTCTCAGTACAGAGTGTACGATCAGATCTGTGTGTGTGTGTGTGTGTGTGTGTGTGTGTGTGTGTGTGTGTGTGTGTGTGTGTGTATGCGTGCAGGAGGATCAGGAGAACGTACAGATCCTCCCCGCAGGAGAAGGACAGCAGGCCAATCAGAAGAGGATCACTACACCGTACATGACCAAATACGAGAGAGCCAGAGTGCTGGGCACTAGAGCACTACAGATTGCGTAAATACACACACACACTCACTGTCCAGTTTAATAGGAACACCTGTGCACCGCCTCATTCATGCAGTCATTAACATTGATCTCATTCAGCTGAGCTGTGCCTTCACTGCTGAATCACATGACTGCATAAATACGTACAGGTGTTCCTAATAAAGTGACCAGTGAGTGTATTTGTTCTCTCACAAACACATTCACTTTATACACACCATCTCTCTGTATTAATATTATAATTGTAAGCCAGTGAGTTGAGTGACATCACTTCCTGTCCACACAGGATGTGTGCGCCAGTGATGGTGGAGTTGGAGGGAGAGACCGACCCTCTGCAGATCGCCATGAAGGAGCTCAAGTACGTCTCACACACACTCAGCCTGGTGTGTATGTATGTGTGTGTGTTTGTGTCTGTGTGTGTGTGTGTGTCTGTGTGTGTGTGTGTGTGTGTGTGTTCTCACAGACGTGTGAATCAGCAGGTTAATATCTTACTGTAGTTTATATTTATAATATTTAGTGAATACTGTTTACACTCCAACACCACAGTGACATCTCCAACACTCACCACCAGAGGGCGACATCACACACACACACACACACACACACACACACACACACACACACACACACACACACACACACACACACACACACACGCTGAACTGTCTCCATGGTTACTCAGAAACACTATAGAGTTTGTTATTAACGCTATTTATGCCCTGTATAGTTTGGGACAAACAGGGAACACTGTCTTCAATTCATTTTATATTTTGTTCTTAACTATATATTTTAACTAACATTTTTATTTTTAAATATATATGTTTTTTTAACGGTTTTTAACGGTTTTAATGGTTCTCTGAGTAACAGAGTCACTGTTCCCCCCTGAAGTGATTATTTTCCTCTAACAGCACGTCCCCTCGTGTTTATTCCTCTTACACCTCAGCAACTTCCCAATGAGTACCAAAGTTATATTTGTTAAAGATCATGTCATACCTTTTATCCATTTATAGTTACATTTAATGTTGGTGAAACGAGTTAGTTCCTGTTGTCACTTACGTTATAGCAGCTATAAACACTCGTTGCTATAGTAACGATGACGTGTCAGAACGAGTGCATTAATATAAACCTGCGCTGCTGCCAGAGCTGCTGTTATAGAAAACTAATCAACACCTGACGACCAATCAGAGGCCAGAACTCAGCAGCGATGAGACTTATAAAAGTTAGAATGTGCTGTGTTTATCCTCTGCTTCCTGTGGAACAGGAAGTGTGAAACATGACTTTGTAAAAACACTGAAGCTGTTATTCTGCTGTTCGCACTGTGACGTAGAGTTTCAATGTAGTTCGCTGTGTGGTTTACAGAAGCAGAAAAATCCCCATCATCATCCGGAGGTATCTGCCTGACGGGAGCTATGAAGACTGGGGCTGTGACGAGCTCATCATCACTGACTAACACACACACACACACACACACACACACACACACACACACACACACGTACGTTTATACTGCCTCAGTGTTCTGACTGGGAATGAAACTCATCAGTGAATCTGTAAACAGCGATTAAAGCTAAAACACTCATATAAACGTAATCATCAGCAATGGTCTCTGGTTTAAAATAAACACACACACACACACACACACACAAATAAAAACACACCCATCAGTACACACACACACACACACACACACAAATAAAAACACACCCATCAGTACACACCTCCCTGTACAATGGCCTCAGTGTGCGCGTGCAGTGAGTAACTCTCTCCACTAGAGGGAGGAAAGTCACATCTTCATTGTGAAGTGAATTTTAGTTTGTTTTATTAATGTTACAGAATAAATCTTTTTGTATAAAAGAGATCCAGAGTCGTTATGTTGTATTTATCTTCATAAAAGAGCTGAAATGTTTTTAATAAAGCTTTAGTTCTGTATCTGGCGGTTCTGAGGACTGATTCTGGGTTTGTCCTTAAATCTAAAAAGATCCAGAACATCTGAGTGTGAACATAAAGTTCCTGAATAAAGGCCTGTCGTGTTCAGACAGCTTTGGATCTGGATCTTTAGATCAGTTTAATCTGGATTTCATGTGTTTTATTGTTTAATGGAACTGTACATCTCTAAAGCAGTGCTGCAGTTCATTTAGTTTCCTCTGCAGTGTTTTTAATCACAGTGTGACTTATTATTTAAACCCGAATTTAAGAGTTTTTTATCTGAATCTGTCAGTTTTACATCAGGATTTATAATGACTACAGAAAATGTAGACATGTTTACAAACACACAGAAACACCCTAGCAACCAACTGGGTTAGCATAGCAACCACCTAGCAACACCCTATAATTATAATGCTAATTAACTGTACATGTGGATCTAGTTATTATTTTTAAATGTGGATCTAGTTATTATACATGCTTTGAGTTTTGATTATGGAAATAGTCGCTTTGGATCCAGTAACTGGAAATGTGGATCTGTTCCATTTAAACCTGGATCTTGCTGTCTGGGGGTTTGGATGTGGTCATTTTGGATCTGGCAAATGTAGATTTGGATCTTGTGGGTTTTATCTGGATCTGCTGGGTTTATATTAATATGAAGAGGTTTTACACGTGCACGTGCTCATCATAAATGTGGATCTGGTGATCTGGTGATCTGGACTCGAGACCTGGCAGTCTGAGACTTGGATGTGGTCATCTGGTATTTTTAGAACTGAATCTGGTCAGTTTTTCTTGATCTGGATCTGTTTCTACTCTTTTGCTGTTGATTTCACTTCTTTTCCCAGATGGATGTACTGTATATCATCAGCTCTGCCTTTTCTACTGATCTTAGTTAATTCTCTAATCTGAGAATGAAGTGGAGGAACAATAAACCTAATAATGTTCCAGGACCATCGATCTCCTGCATGTGGATCTCTGTAAAGCTGCAGCCTCTCTCCTCTCTCTCTCTCTCTCTCTCTCTCTCTCTCCCTCTATCCCTCACTTCATCTCTCCTCTCTCTCTCTCTCCCTCCCTCTATCCCTCGCTTCATCTCTCTCTCTCTCTCTCTCTCTCTCTCTCTCTCTCTCTCTCTCTCAGAGATGAATGGTTCTCTTTGTTTAGTGTAAAGTATCACAGCTGATTAAATGAAGGGAATTAGAACTCAGGCTTAGCCTCTCTCTCTCTCACACACACACACACACACACACACACACACACACACACGAGCTTGTTTACAGGAATGTGTGTATGAAGTGCATGAGGCTGTGGTGGTGTAATCCTGCGACGTCTCTAACGCAGCCTGACTGCTGCATCTCAAAAAATACCACACAATATATCGCAAAATTCTGAAGTACGTGTGTGTGTGTGTGTGTGTTACATAAAGCCAGCAGGTTTATTTTTCATAGAAAAGCGGACTGAGTTTTATTTAGTATGTGTGTCGTTAGTCTCTACTGGAACACATTAACAAAAAACTCGTACATAAAACAACGTGTAACACAAAAAAGTCACTTAAAAGGAAAACAGAGAATAAAAACAACAATATAAATAAAACAAGCTCCACCTACTGCGTGTAGATTCTCTAACACTTTGTATAGTTTTTGTATATTTTTAATATATATATAATACTACTGAATATAGATGAATGAACACTAAAGTTAAAATTAGAAAAGCAATAAAAAGAAGAGAGTGAAAATATTAACAATATGTCCATGTAATAAATCATTAAATGTTCGTAGTCAGAGTAGAAGAAGGCACATTATGTGAGGTGGTGCTCCGCCCACCATGTACAAGCTCCGCCCCCATGAATTCTCTAGCTGTTTCTCTGTCATTTAGGAAAGAAAATTAAAAATCACACAAACATTTTCTAAAAGAGTTTCAGTGTGCTGTAGGCACTTGTGGTTGGCGTTCGCATCCTCTCTCGCTGGTTACGACAAAACAACGCAAAGGCGTCTAGGAAATGAAGAGTGTTACAGTATTGTTATCATCGACACTTCCATCCTCCACGCTAACATTAACGTATACACACGCATTTCATCACCAAAACGCAGGTCAGTGGTGGTCATGCTGACAAAACCATCAACAGTCAAAGATTATAACAACAACAACAAAGAAAATGGCCTCGTTTTGGTTAATAAGAAAGAATTATTATTCCATAATAATAATAATAATAATAATAATAATAATAATAAAATAATAATAATAATAAAGTTTGATGTTTAAATGTGCAGGTAAAAATGTCCTTCAGAAACACTGACACTCAAATTCCATTTCACATGAGCAACGAAAATGTCCTGTCTAATTGTGTGTGTGTGTGTGTGTGTGTGTGTGTGTGTGTGTGTGTGTGTGCGCGCGCACATCAGGAGGCCACGCCCACCTGTATGGGATCAGCCACAATGACAGTTAGACAAATATTCATCATCATCATCATCATCATCATCATCATCATCAGTTAGTCTCTTTACTGTGTGTGTGTGTGTGTGTGTGTGTGTGTGTTGCTAGTGGGCTGTCAAATCTTTTTCCCCATTAAATGTGTGATCTGTGTGTCTGAGACTAAATCATTATTGTTATTGTCATCATCGTCATCATCATCATCGTCGTCGTCGTCGTCGTCATCATCATCATCATGTCTCTTTCTCTTGTGTGTGTGTTACGGCCGGGTCAGAGTGGTATACACAGGCTGTTCCCAGTGGGTGGGGCTATTCCCAGGGGCGGGGTCAGTGATAGCAGTGTAAATGGGCCTCTGGGCGGAGCTCATGTAGGAGAAGGCGGAGTAAAGCCCCGATTGGCCCGAGTGTGTGTAATATGATCCAGATGCTTGGTGATCTCCGTATTCGGCAAACGGTGCTGCCCTGGAGGCCAAAGAGGGGAAAGCAGAGCCATAATGAGGCAGGCTGAGAGGTGTGTATGTGACATGAGCTGATGCTCCACCCCCTGATGTGGAAGCCCCGCCCACTGAAGCATCGGCATTACCCGAGAAATGCGTCTCGCTCTTGATCTGTGTTTTCCCACCTTCTGAGCTTAGCTGCTGTTTTGACAGCCAGTAGGAGTAAGGAGAAGGGGATGGGGCTGGGCAGGAGGCGGAGCC
>JAKKZJ010000029.1:332076-333761 GCA_033441845.1 Pangasius mekongensis
AGTGAGAGAGAGAGACAGGGGGAGAGAGAGACGGGGAGAGAGAGAGACGGGGAGAGAGAGAGAGACAGGGGGAGAGAGAGACAGACGGGGAGAGAGACAGATGGGGAGGAAGCAGGTATCTGTCTCTCTTAAACAGTTCTTTAATCAAAGACAGTGGATCAGATCACAGACACGTCATCCAACACACAGCTTTTAATTAAACACATCAAAGCCTCTCTCTCTCTCTCTCACACACGCGCACGCACACACACACACGCACGCACACGCACACACGCACACACACACACACACGCACACACGCACGCACACGCACGCACGCACACACTCACGCACGCACACACACACGCACGCACACACACACAGACACACGCACGCACGCACACACAGACGCACGCACGCACACACTCACGCACGCACACACGCACGCACGCACGCACACACACACAGACACACGCACGCACGCACACACGCACACACAGACACACGAGCACGCACACACACACACACACACACACGCACACACACACACACACACACACTCACACACACGTCTGATATCATGATTAGGGTAAATTCATTATTAGCTAATGATAGACTGACACTGCTGTAATGATGACACAGAACCTCTTAGGGTTCCTCCAGGAGAACTACACTGAAGAACAGTTTATGGGTCTAAATGGAACCTTCTCCCTTCGGAGCGGTTCCTCACAGGGCAGGTTCAGGTTCTAATGGTCCTTCAAGGGGTTGTAAAGTCCTCTGAAGTGTACACTGTTAATTAAAAGAGTTCTTCATGGATTTATTGTAGGGGCCACGGTTCTGAAGCGGTTCTACCTGGAAACCTCAGTTTTGGGTTTCCACACAGAACCTTTAAGAGGGAGAACCGCAGATCCCCTGCAGTGTGGTTTATAACTGTTCAGTGGACATCACAGGACATGAACATTACAGCTGTACCTGTGAGTGCATTCACACTTCACTGGAGAATAAAAGTGGGTGTGGCCTCTACCTTTAATCTGACCTATCAGGTGTTAGAGAACCTCTAATCTAATCTAATCTAATCTAATCTAACCTAACTAGTCCATTTCAGTACACAGTGTCCAACCTTTCATTATAGCTCTTACACTGTAACACACACACGTTATATATATATATATATAATCTAGACTCCCTCGTGTGCCACATCAGGTGCATATATCTCTCTTTATCCACACACTATTACCTGTTTAGTAGTTTCCATGGTTACGCTGTGCTACAACCAGCTACTCCTCATAAACAAATAACACACAAACTGTCTGTCATGGTTCTGTACACAGAACACCACTGAGGTTCTGCAGGTGATTCTCCTGCTCACACACACACACTAACACACACTTCTATACACTAACACACTTCTAAACACAGATACACACTAACACACACTTCTATACACTAACACACTTCTAAACACAGATACACACTAACACACACTTCTATACACTGACACACACTAACACACACTTCTAAACACAGATACACACTAACACACACTTCTAAACACAGACACACACTAACACACACTTCTAAACACAGACACACACTAACACACACTTCTAAACACTAACACACACTTCTAAACATTAACACACACTTCTAAACACAGACACACACTAACACACACTTCTAAACACTAACACACACTTCTAAACACT
>JAKKZJ010000029.1:361716-372972 GCA_033441845.1 Pangasius mekongensis
TCAGTTTTAGCCTGTTCTCTATGCTAGCTCAGTTTTAGCCTGTTCTCTATGCTAGCTCAGTTTTAGCCTGTTCTCTATGCTAGCTCAGTTTTAGCCTGGTTTCTACACCAGCTCAGTTTTAGCCTGTTCTCTATGCTAGCTCAGTTTTAGCCTGTTCTCTATGCTAGCTCAGTTTTAGCCTGGTTTCTACACTAGCTCAGTTTTAGCCTGTTCTCTATGCTAGCTCAGTTTGAGACTGGTTTCTACAGTGTTAGTTTATGTTTTGCTATTTTACTGGAGTTAATAATAAACTGAATGACGGTAACAGATGGTGTTCACATGAGCAGCGACTCAGAATATCTGGTGAGAGAAAATAATGGAATGGTCTTATAAACAAATTAATGTAAATATATTTTATTTAAACGCTATGTCCGAGCTCAAATATAAATGAATGTGGCACGTGTGAATGGTTATGACGCCCCAGGCATGGATAACTCTAACCTATACACTGTCTTATCTTATCTTATCGTAATAAACTCTGTTTTACTGATATACAGTTTTGGTTGTTAGATGTTGTTTCTGATTTTCCGTCTTGTCCTGTGTTTATTTCCACCTTTGGTGATGTTTATGTTTACTTGTTTATTTCCATTATCCCTGTTCAGATAAATGACTAAAATCTATATTTCAGAGTTTATAATCTCATCTTCTTTTGATTGTGATCAGTCCTCATGGATCACATGATCCTTTCAGTAACAATAAAGATTTTGAAGTGAGAACCAACTGGATCACAAGATAGTCACGATGTTTACGTCTTCAGAAAGAATCTCAAGAGCTTCAGTTCGGGCAAATATACAAATTCAAGCAGGCAAATTGTTTCTATATACAGTTTACTGTCAAATCCAAACCTCTGAAAAATGTGCAAAAATGCCAACGCAATAATCCCTTTTCCCTTCATCGACTTCATTTTAGTTAGTCATTCCAAAACGAGGGGAGGGTGTGGAACTCCGTCAGGAAACGCCTCCGATCACGTCCAATCCCGTCGTGTCATATCTCTGATTCACTCTTGTACGTCAGAGGATCCAGAGGAATGGATGTCTGAAGAATATCAAACTCCATCTGATTGTCCATGTCCAGCACACAGAGGACGTTGCTTCCAGAAGTTACTGCTGGAGTATCCTGGAACATTTTCTGGAATTCTGCTGGAATGCCAGCCGTGGTTAGCACTGTCAGATCCGTTTCTAGTGTGGTTAGACCTTCCTCCACTCTGTTCTTACTTATCCCTTCCTCATCCTCCTCTTCCCCAGAGTACAGAGCCACTTCATTCTCGTAACAGAACGCACTGGGCGAGCAAGGTGGTCGCAGAAAATGGGTCCTGCGACTAACCGGCGTCTCGGATTGTGATGACGCTTTGGACGATTGATGACTCGCTAACTCGCTGAGCTCCTTAGCACTGCACGAAGGAGTTGAGGGAACTGCGTAGGTCTTGTGGAAGCGAGCGTAGTCCACCTGGTAGCGATCGTGATCTTCATACACAACCGGCTCGAAGCGATGACCCCAGAGGATCTCATGGGAAAGGTACGAGCTTCGTGCTTGCGTGGTCATAGCAGTGGCTTCTACCATTCCCTCGAGAATCACGACAATCTCAAAGACGTCGTTTTCCAGATCAGAGCGGCTCATGGTCCAAAGCGGCGAGTCTTCGTCAATCTCGTGAACGATTACAAGAGGTGAGACGAGGAAAAGGCGGTCAGTTCCTTCATCATAGCCCACATTCAGGTCCGTCTGCTCCAGCGGGATGAACTCGCCCTCCTCTGTCAGTCGGGGTTTAATCAGCTGGGCTCGGACGTGAGCTTCAACGATGTGGCTTCTCCGGAGATTTCCGACACGCCACATGAGGCACAGCTTCCCATCCCGCAGTGCTATAACGGCGTTCTGGGAAAACAGCAGCGTCTGGTTTCGCTTCTTGGGTCGCGCCATCTTGGCCATGATGGTACCGATCATGAATGAGTCAATGATGCATCCCAAAATGGACTGAACCACCACTGTTGCCACGGCAACTGGACACTCCTCGGTGACGCAGCGCCAGCCATATCCAATCGTTGTTTGAGTCTCGATTGAAAACAGGAAGGCGCCAAGAAAACCTTCCACGTGGAGCAAACATGGCTTCCACTCCTTCTGTTGCCCTTCGCCTGGTGCTCCTGCCCCCATTTTCCCCCTCAGGTGGCGATCAGGATCGAAATCTCCATGTGTGAGGGCCACGCTGTAGAAAATCAATCCAAAGATCAGCCACGACACCATGAACGTCGTGCAGAAGATGAGCAGAAGGTAGCGCCAGCGGATGTCCACGCAGGTTGTGAATATATCAGCCAGGTAGCGCTGTGATTTGTCCTCCATGTTGGAGAAAACAACGTTACATTGGCCATTTTTTTTAACGAAACGGCTCCGCACTTGGCCACGCCCCCTCGTGGAGATTTTCCCATTGTAGTTGTTCTCCATGTTGTAGCCACCTACGCTAGCTACGGCGCTGCTCATGGCGCTCCCAGGCGAGCTGTGGCCGTTGTGGAGCCCGAGAGTCGAGATCTTCAGCCTTTCCTCATCAGGAGAAACAATGCTGTACCTGCGGAATGACAGAGCAAGGAATTCTGGGTAAAAACAAAGAGTAAAAGCAAATACTGTCAAATAAATAATCAGCTGACTAAAAAGTGTCAAGTCACACTCCTGTTAAAAAAGGAAAAGTAGAAAATGGAGGACAGAAAAACCCAGGATGCGACTGAGAGGCATTGTAATGGTGGAGCGAGGGATGAGACAGGAAGAGGACGAGTGTTAAGACACTGTCCATAATCTCATCGCATCCTGCTTGTTCTTTCCAGTGTCCCTCTGAAAGGGCACATAGTGACTAAGCACAGTGCGCTAACTCCACAGATGCTAGCAGCTAAACCATGACTCATATTAGCCACTGCTAAAGCTAATATCAGTGCTAACTCTAACACTCCACACGGCTAGCGCTTTTTTATTTGGATTAAACTACCTCAAGATATACGGGCAAAAATCATCCCCCCAACTCCCAACTCCCAATAACAACCTTTTTGGGTCATTACTGTGTGTGTGTGTGTGTGTGTGTGTGTGTGTGTGTGTGCGTTAACTGGCCCTCTCCTCCAGAGAGGATTACCTGCGAAGGTGAGTTGTGTTTAGCCGTATGAGGAGGATTGCAGTCAGTGCAGATTTAGAGATTATAATCTGAGATTTTCCCTTTCTAACACACACACACACACACACACTCTGTCATTGTTATCCAGTAATTTGTAATGTTGTATTTGTGTATTGTGTACAATGATAAAGAACAAACTCACTGGAAATCATAACATTATATTTTTAGTGTGTTTACAATGGAACAGTTAAATGTTTTGGTAAAGTAACGTGGAAAACCTGATAATCTGCCCCAGAGTCACCACGATAATGCTTATATAAGTAATAAACAGTGTGTGTGTGTGTGTGTGTGTGTGTGTGTTACAGTAAAACACTGAGTGACAGGGTGCTGTGATCAAGCAGAGTTTCTGTTACCGCCCTGAAGTTGATTACTTTCCCATAACAGCACATCCCCAACTGTTTTATTCCTCTTATACCACAGCAAACCAATGATTACATTTTTTATTCATTATCCATTTATAGTTACATTTAATGTCGGTGAAACGGGTTAGTTCCTGTTGTCACTTACGTTATAGCAGCTATAAACACTCGTTCCCTCACCAGAGTCTCTTTATACTCTGAGAAACCGCAAAGAAGCGTAAACTCCTCTGTCCTGAAGACGTCGCAAAACCTAAAGTTACAGCTTCACCTCTGACTGTTACAAAGCGCTGACACTGGAGACTCCTTCCATCAGCGTTACATAAACACATTTCTCCTCACAGAAAATTTCACGATATTAACAATTACACGCATTTTTTATAAATCCATTCATGAGAAGCATCCCTGTGAATGAGCCGTTGCTATAGTAACGATAACGTATTAGAGGAGCGCATTAATATAAACCTGCGCTACTGTCAGAGCTGCTGCTATAGACAACTAATCAACACCTGACGACCAATCAGAGGCCAGAACTCAGCAGTATAATGTAACATGTATATATATTGTCACAGCCTTAATTTACATAAAAGCAGATGCATGCTTACTACACACACACACACACACTCAAATACACACACACACACACACACACACTGGTGTACCTGGTGGTTCTGTTGCTACTCATGGTGTTGCAGATCAGGAAGTGAAGAGAGGCATCAGGAAAGATTCAGAGATCTAGGATCGGCATCCTGAGAACCCAGCAGTACGCACTGACACACACACACACACAAGCACACACACACACACACACACACACGCACAGAGCAAACCTGCAGGGACAAAGGAAGAGACACAATGAGTTCCTGATTTTAGAAATAAAGTTTGAACTGTCACACAGGCAGCAGAAAGCAGTTCTCTGTGTTTTCTCCTGTAAACTTTTTAAACAGTGTGTATGTGTATGTGAGTGTGTGTGTGTGTGTGTGTGTGTGTGTGTGTGTGTGTGTGTGTGTGTCTGTTTGGCTGGTCTAGATCGTGATTATTTGGGTCAATGTGAGGGTTAAATATAGCAATGGTGGAAATTTGCAGGAGGGAAAAGGACACCATTAGAAATGGAGGGGTAACGTCATCATCGTCATCGTCATCATCATCATCATACACAGACCTCGCTCTCTTTAATGGGGAAATAGGGTTTACACTCACACACACACTCATACACACACACACACACACACACACACACACACACACACAAGGTCTACTGATAGAAGAAAGCAGGACTATAGCCACCGGTAAATTTCGAGACAGACAGCTCTATATACAGACTCGGTGGACGGAGCAGAGGGTGGAGTAGTGGGTGGGGTATAATGGCAGTATTTTCAGCATCCCTAGCAGCTAGCTCATACAGGACAGTAGGTGGGTCAGTGGGCGGAGCAGAAGGTGGAGAATACTGATGATATTAGTCCTTCCCAGTAGGCAGCTCATACAGGTGGAGCTATAACAGCTGCAGACCAGAGGAACCACAGAATTTCATGATGTGTTAAACAGTGACCTCTGACCCTTCTCTCTCTCTCTCTCTCTCTCTCTCTCTCTCTCTCTCTCTCTCCCCCTCTCTCTCTCCCTCTCTCTCTCTCTCTCTCTCTCTCCCCCTCTCTCTCTCCCTCTCTCTCTCTCCCTCTCTCTCTCTCTCTCTCTCTCTCACCCCTTCAGATTCTCCTGAGGAAGTGTGTAACGCCAGCAGGGAACTAAAACTACACCCACAGGGGCATGGACATGGCCCCACACACGTTCACGAGTGTCAACAGCACCATCCACCTCACTTCTGATAAACTATAACACTTTTATTTTAGAGTCTCAGTCCAGTGAGACTCTTTTCTGTGTGTGTGTCTCACCCTCTCCATCTCGCTCTCTCTTTACATCACTGATTAAAGGTAACTGTAGTAAACTCTCTTGTCCTGTTACTTCTGTTACAGGGCTTCTGACCCTGTTTTCTCTACATAAACTCACACCCGATGCTCACACACGACATGTTCCACCTGAGGAAACCCGTCCCACTGTCTCACACGAGCTGTTCATTTACTTCATTTATATTTATACTGAGTCTGAGCAGCTCCTACAATCACATCCTGTTTCTGTGGATGACTGTTTAACTCTGTAACCTCAAACAAAGGAGAAACAAAAAAAACAGATATCAGGCACCTGTGTGCCCCAGACAGCTGAGGGTCCATTTTATACTCCTTACTGAGAGCAAAATGTGAGGCGTGGCTGAGTGACACACACCGGGGGTCAGTGGTCACTTTCAGGAGGTACAGCTGGACGGGGGCAATGAGCAATGAGAGTTCTGAACCTCTAAGGGGAGCCCCGGGTCAATCAGCCTTCCTGATCCAGGCTAACATCCTGTATCACCACACACAGATCTCCTAGCCATCTTCCCATCTAAAGTTGATGACATCATGCGTCTTGTGTTCCCTCATTCCTGCATATTTCACAGAGAACCCTGTCCTGAAAGCCACCGCTAGTTCCCCATACAAGTGTCTGGCTCAAGGGTTCTAAAATATTCCAGTCATTATGTATTATGTATTATTGTTATGGATAAAACATCATGCGATGCAACCCAGGAGCGTCTTCATAACAGGTTTGTAAAGGACTTTTTAACTCCTGTGTTTAGTTTAATGATCCGTGTTGTTGGTTAAATTTAATCCTTGAGTGTAGAATTAATCTGTTGATATGAATCTGTTCCTGTTTTCCATCTTAAACCACAATGACAGATTAAAGTGTGTCCTAATCTCCATCTTCTAATGATATCATACACAGCACTAAGACCGGTCAAACCTTGACCCTGTGTGTGTGTGTGTGTGTGTGTGTGTGTGTGTGTGTGTGTGTGTGTGTGTGTGTGTGTGTGTGTGTGTGTGTGAAACACAAATGACGAACAAGATTAAGATGCATGAAAGGCTTTTTTTCTTTTATGTTTGGACAAGTATTCCATCATGGCTTTCATGGACGTCTGATCTGAACAGAATTATGGGATTGCGTACTCTGAGATGTGCACACACACGTATACATACACGTCTCAAATGGTGGAATCATATAAATCTAGAACACCTCATTAGTGTCACTGAAGCGGTAAAATGGCTCACTACAGTCAGTAAGAGTGTGTGAAGAGTTTACTGAGACACAGCTATTACTGTTTCACATGTAAATGTCCACTCTCCGCTCTGTTACACTAACGTGACCTTGCACTGGAGTTGCTGATCGACCGCTCGACCTGTTAAAGCACAGAGGGGGAGTGAACACAGCGTAAAGATAATTAGGACTGACAACATCTCTCTCTCCCTCGCTCTCTCTCTCTCTGTCTCAGACTCCCATTCTGCAGACTAGAATGTTTTTGAGAACATGTCCACAAGAATGAATGAAAATACAGACAACGTGACATCATCCAGAGCTTATGTAAGGGCTGGTGTATTCCCAGTAACACACTGGTTAGATAGGATAATCACAAATCGCAAATTTTCCAGCTGAGCTCAGGACGTTTAGTTGAGGACGAGCTGTAGACTACAGAAACAGGGATAAAAGCCTCTTTAAAGCTGCCAAGTACAAACCAGAAAAGCAATTAGGGCTGCAGAACTGCGGTACACAGAGAGCCATCTTTTAATCTGGTAAAGAATACAGAAGAAACATATCCCCATTTTTCCAAATTTCTAACTATGTTACAGTAGTGGAAACCCACCATTATCAAAGTATTGCATCTACAAATGATGATTGTTGGAGTCTAATGACAATTTTAATTTTAACAAAATGGGTTGCATGGATGAAATCTTCAGAAATAAACTCTCTGACTCCAAAATAGCCAAACTATTTGACTCATTTAGTGTGACTAATTTTTAAATAAATCTATACTGAGTGCTCTCTGTCCAGCGCTCTCACTCTCACAGCACTTATCCAGCCCACTCACAGAAGGATGTCAACATACTTTTCAAAATGAGAGAAAACTAGGAAAATCAAGCTCCTGATCCAGACTCGAGGCAAGTTTCCACTGCAGGAACCTTTTCAAGAACCCACAATCTGTTTCAGGAGCTCAGAATGTTTATTCACACTTCTACAGAATTAATCACGCTCCCAAGCTGTATTTCCAGAAACCTTTTTAGTTCCTGCTTCAGAGTTTTCTGAAAACCAGGAGCTACTTGAGTGGATCTTACAGTAACTATCAAACCTGCATCTGAGCATGGTTTATATCAGAGGCAGCACAGAAAATATGACCAGAAAAGCAGAGTATTTCCACCATGCAGTTGTTTTTGAATATTATGAATCTCATGGCAAAAGAGTCACAAAATGTGGAACTGTACTCTCCATATTTGTGTAGCAAAGTAAAACTAATATCACAGATTCACAGTTTTATCACATAATCAGGCTTATTAAAGTTAGTTGTGATGTTATTTTCTATAACAATCATGGTTCCTGTAATGCAGTGGGAACAAACAGCAGGAACTTGTCCTGGAACTGTTGAGGTCTCATTCTGAATCCCTCAGAAGGTTAGTGAATCTGGATGGAACCATACCAGCAGCCCCAGTGGCCTAATGGATAAGGCACTGGCCTCCTAAGCCAGGGATTGTGGGTTCGAGTCCCATCTGGGGTGGGTTGAAACTTTATTATGTATCACAGTTGCACTGTGGGACGAGGCACTAAGGAAAACCATTTCACTACTTTAATACATCACATGTATATAATGTATGTGACAAATAAAGAATCTTGAACACCTCCTGTCAACCCCACTATTACTGAAGCATCATGCTGGCCAACCACTCAGAGAGATCTTCATCCAATTGCTGGACCTCTGCATCACTCCTGGCCGCTTCTAAACTTCAACCATAACCCAAGAAGTCTGTTATCTCTGTTCTAATTGATGAGGCAGAGGTCTGACCTTAGTGATCATGAAGTCCTTACAGAGACTTGTGTTGAGATCTCAGACCCATCACAGACCCAAAGGTGGATGCAAAGCAGTTTGCCCGTGGATGACGTAGTCATGTTGCTGTATATGTTCGACCCCCTGGTAGGAGGATCAATGGCAAACAAAACACAATAGATCCACTAACACTTAACACTGGCGTACCTCAGGGCTGTGTGCTCTCACCTCGTCTAGGTTCTCTCCACACCACTGACTGGACAGATACCACTGGACAACCCGGTGTCCTGCTGTGTCTACAACAGCTTACAGTCAGAACACTGTCGGGATAACTGTGGACATTATTGGGATAACTGTGGACTTTAAGAGAAGCTCAGACCTTAAAACATTCACCAGATGTTTAACCCTCTGCAATCGACTGATGCGTCGCCGCGTCCAAATGATTTCATATCATATTCTCATGAACAACTGAGAGACAGTGGCCAGTTGAAACAAACAGAGAAAACCAAAAGAGCATAAGTTGCACTTTCATATAATGTCTAGTTTATGTCTGTGTAACAAAAGAAGCAGAAATATCTCGTTTTGAAACTGATACAAAATGATTTACTTGTGCACCTGCCACTTTAGGAAGTAATGTTTCTCTGCATATCTTTACCATATTTTGACATAAATACAAGTGTAAAAAAAAAAAAAAAGAAAGAAACTCTCAAATCTGCCAGATATGAAATATCACTGCATTTACTCAGATGCATTTATACTCAGACTTTTTTACTCTTAGCATCTAAGAGTATTAAAAATGATAACTTCTAAAGCTGAGGTTCTACTGAAAACTATTACTTGAAAAACATTTTTAAGGTAGCAAAACAATCTACTGCATAAAATATACACAAATCACAAATACCTTACATTCCAAAGGGTTTATGCAAAGTTGAGAATCAGTGGATCTCTGTCCAAACAACTTGAAGGTTAAGGGCCTTGTTGTAATGGTTCTCCAGGAGTCCTGGGATTTGAGCTGTGCTACCCTTTTCCCCAAGTCCTAGATGAGGATTTACTTTCTGAAGTAATTAAACATTTTAATGGTCCAGTGACACACTTTCATTGTTGAGATCTCACCTCCTTGATAACTGTCTGATTCACCTCATCCGCCACACAAGCCCAAGGCCAGGTTACAGCATCATCCGATCAGCCAAAACGATAATCAGCTGTAACCTGTCCACCTTCCAGAACCTGCCTAGCTCCAGGACATCTACATCTCCAGGACCAGGAAACCTTTTCTACCCACATTTTGAAGCTGTTTTTTCTAGCAAACCCTAGATTTGTGGAAATTAGAACAGAAAATTGCAGAAACAGCTTTCCCCCCAGGATGGTTGGTATCAGTCATGCCAGCCTCTGAAATGTGTGGACCTTTCTCATACACAAAAATATAACTACACAAAGCCGGATACTGTTCAAGAGCACATCGCTAATTACGCACTTACCGTTCAATTATATTGAAGGAGATCATTTTATACTTGGTACAGCTGCTATTTAAGCAACCTTCTTCTATCTATTCCACCTGAACATGTACAATATTAAACATCACTCTTTGAATAAATACTTTGTGTACTGTTGGGTATAATTCTGTTTTTGTATGAGCACTTGACAAAACAAATTTGTGTCTAATGAACAATTGAAAGTAATTCTCATGTTAATGGGTAATAACTAATAAAACCTTCTGCAAAATGATAAATGTTTCTGCAAAACAAACAGACATCAGCATGCAAGATAAACTGACTATAAAACACTCCAGCTTACCTGATGAGTGTTACGAGATTTTTCTCCTCTTTCAGTTGTAATTAGAGGTTTCGTTTATGCTTCAAAATGATAAATCCATATTTAACTTGATCACAGATAAACATGCCAGACTGCCTGTTAATGTAAAATATATTCATTTGTGCTTTCTCAGTAATCCGTTTTTCTCTGAAGTGAATTCTGTACCGCGGTAATCTCCAAGCGCACAAACACTCTCTCTCTCTCTCTCTCTCTCCGTTACACTCTCATGTCCTAGAATACTGTGTATCAGGCGCGGGGGTGACCAAGAGAGAGAGAGAGAGAGAGAGAGAGGGAGAGAGAGACACACAGTGAGACACAGTGAGAGACAGAGAAGCAGAAACAGACAGTGAGCAATTAGTCCTTTTGAAGTTGCTGAAACAGACTTGGAGAGTTACTGGTGTGTAATGTAAACTGTCAGTCATGTTGATCTGTTAAAATACATTCACCTTAAGAACAAACACAGCAACAGATGACCAGTCGTTTCCTATTGGAGCATGCAACACCGAGCTGCCATTCTGATGTCAGAGACAGATCGAATAAAGAGTTTCGGCTGCAGGGCAAAAAAAAAAACAACAAAAAACACAACAAAGTAAAACAGTGAAGTGTGTGAACTATACAAGAAGTTTAAAATACTGGACAGTGTAAATCACACACACACTGAACAGAGTAAATCACAGACACACTGGACAGTGTAAATCACACACACACTGGATAGTGTAAATCACAGATAAACTGGACAGTGTAAATCACACACACACTGGACAGTGTAAATCACAGATAAACTGGACAGTGTAAATCACAGATAAAATGGACAGTGTAAATCACACACACACTGGACAGTGTAAATCACAGATAAAATGGACAGTGTAAATCACACACACACTGGACAGTGTAAATCACAGATAAACTGGACAGTGTAAATCACACACACACTGGACAGTGTAAATCACAGATAAAATGGACAGTGTAAATCACACACACACTGGACAGTGTAAATCACAGATAAA
>JAKKZJ010000029.1:426456-438404 GCA_033441845.1 Pangasius mekongensis
CCCACTCCCACAGATACCCTTGACTAATCTTACCCACTCCCATGGATACCCTCGACTACTCTCACCCACTCCCACAGTTACCCTCACTTAATCTTACCCACTCCCACAGATACCCTCGACTACTCTCACTCACTCCCACGGATACCCTCGACTACTCTTACCCACTCCCACAGATACCCTCGACTACTCTCACCCACTCCCACAGTTACCCTCACTTAATCTTACCCACTCCCACAGATACCCTTGACTAATCTTACCCACTCCCATGGATACCCTCGACTACTCTCACCCACTCCCACAGATACCCTTCCATTTCATTTGTATTAGCCATAAAGGTTGTGAGCAAGTTAATCTTGTTCCTGATTTTGTCTCCTCCCTTTTCTTAGTCCTCCAACCACAGGTGCCAAGCATTGTGACATCACCACAGGTTCAGCCAATGGCAATCCAGCACCAGCGTGTATTGACCCCTGCAGCTCAGACTATTCAGACGATCTCTGCAGCACCTACTGCTGTTCACACTGTAACGCCTCAGGTGCAGCAGGTTCCTGTGAGTGTCTCACACATACATACACACACACACACACACACACATACAGTGTAATTAATATTTAGTGTTTAATTAATTAATTATCGCAATTTGTGTCGCATCTAAGTGGAAGCATATGTATGTTAGGTGTTGGTGCACCAGCCACAGATTTTGAAGACAGACTCATTGGTTTTCACGACAATGCAAAATCCAACCGGAATTACAACGCTTACTACGCCGATACAAACTGCTGTACAGGTTCCGGTACGTATACGCGCACACACACACACACACACACACACACACACACACAAACAGTTTACAGGTTCTTGTCTGTACACTCACACATTCTAACTCCCTTTCTCAGACTCTGGTTGGCAGTAACATCCTCACCACTGTCCCGGTCATGATGGGTGGCGGTGACAAGGTGCCAATCAAACAGCTCCCTTCAGGCCCCGCCCAGTGTACGAATGTGACCAGGGCGGGGCCGGAGCAGAATACTGCGGCTGCCATGGGAATGGGTGGTGTGGTGAAGGAGGGAGAAAGGAGGACAACACACAACATCATTGAGAAAAGATATCGCTCCTCTATAAACGACAAAATTCTGGAGCTGCGCGACCTCGTCATGGGCAACGACACCAAGGTAGGCATCCATCCATCCATGGGGTTTTTAAGCACTGTTAATTCTCTTCAAGGGCTGTGAGTAAGCTGTGTGTGTGTGTGTGTGTGTGTGTGTGTGTGTGTGTGTGTGTGTGTGTGTGTGTGTGTCAGATGCATAAGTCTGGTGTGTTGCGGAAGGCGATCGACTACATCAAGTACCTGCAGCAGGTGAATCAGAAACTGAGGCAGGAGAACCTGGCGCTGAAGATGGCCAGCCAGAAACACAGTGAGTGTACATAAACACACACACACACACACACACACACACACATTTATATCATTATTGGTCAGAGAGATCAATGTTGCACATTCTGTACACTATATTTTTTTAAGTCTCTGTCTCTCTCTTTGTCTCTGTACAGAGTCGGTGTGTGTGGTGGACGAGGTGTCTGTTATGACTCCTCCCCCATCTGACTCCGGTTCTGCCTCTCCTCAGTTCAGCATCGACTCAGAACCCAACAGCCCACTGCTTGAACCGGTACACACACACACAACCACACACACACACATACCTGGATAGTTGCCATGGTTTCTTCATTCAAACATAACTGACAAATTCCTCCGAAGCTATAGAGCTGAAAGTTTGTCCTCCCCCGTGTTTAGTTGAAGAGTGAGCCGGCCTCACCCCCCTCCGCAGTGGGTGTAATGGATCGTTCCAGAGTGCTGCTGTGTGCGCTCACCTTCCTGTGTGTGTCCCTGAACCCTCTGCCCTCGCTCATCGGCTCGGACCAGTACAGCGCCTCCTCGTGGCCTGGAGGAGAATCATTCGTACCCTCACGCTCAATCATGTGGCTCCCTGCACAAACACAGAGCTTCGGTGAGGGATTCTCTCTCTCTCTCTCTCTCTCTCTCTCTCTCTCACTCTCACTCTCACTCTCACACACACACACACACACACACACACACACACACACACACACAAACAGAATTTGTATTAGTCATTCATCTGTCTCTCTCTCCCTCTCTCTCTTTAGGTGCGTGGCTGTGGTGTGTGTTGGTGTGGGTGTTGAGTGGAGTGGGTGTGGTTTGGGGATGTGTGAGAATCCTGTATCTATGGGAACCGGTCACGCCCCTTCACTCCCCCACATCAGTGATGTTCTGGAGACACAGGAAACAGGCCGACCTGCAACTGCAGAGGGTACGCACACACACGCGCACACACACACACAAGGACACACACACAGACACACGGACACTTGTGTACATACACACTCATGACTTTTTGCTTCTCTGTCTCTCCATCTCTCTCTCTTTATCTCTCCATCTCTCTCTCTCTATCTCTCCATCTCTCTCTCTATCTCTCCATCTCTCTCTGTCTCTCCATCTCTCTCTCTATCTCTCCATCTCTCTCTCTCTCAGGGTGACTACAGCGCTGCAGTGAGCAGTTTAGAGACATGTCTCTCTGTGTTATCCCGAGCTCTGCCCTCCACGACCTTTGACCTCGCCTGTTCACTCTCCTGGAATCTGATTCGCTACTGCCTACGTAGACCCACCCCACTGGGCTGGCTTGTGCGTCTGATTGGTGGGAAGCATGAGGGGGAGGAGTCTCAGATCAGCTCCAGAGATGCAGCGCTGGTTTATCATCAGCTGGGCCAGCTGCAGCTCACAGGTGTGTGTGTGTGTGTGTGTGTTTATGCGAAATGGACACAAATGAGGTTCATTCTGTGGAATTAAAAATTGTGTGTGTGTGTGTGTGTGTGTGTGTGTGTGTGTGTGTGTGTGTAGGTAAGCTGTCGGAGCACAGCGGCATGTGGGGAGTGTGTGTGTGTCTGAACGCAGTGAATCTGAGTGAGAGTGCGAGAGGGAAAATGGCTCCTACTGAGCACGCTCAGATCTACATCACCACCGCCATCTCACTGCGCAAAACTACACTGGGAAAACAACTAAGCTTCCTGCCTGTGAGTACACACACACACACACACACACACACACACACACACACACACACAACCAACAAGAGTGCATCACTGAAAGGCAGGGTGATTATAAAGTGCAAGAAAGAGCGATGGAAAAAAAAAGAGCACCTCATTTATACTCTGCCTCTCTCTCTCTCTCTCTCTTTCTCTCTGTCTCTCTGTTTCTCACTCTGTCTCTCTCTCTCTCTCTGTCTGTCTCTCTGTCTCTCTGTTTTTCTCTCTCTGTCTCTCTCTCTGTCTCTCTCTCTTCGTCTGTAGGCGTATATACTGAGTTGCGCAGAGAGTTTGTTTTCAGACTCAAAGCCTCCTGACTCTCTTCGCTGGCTCTTCACCCCATTGGCCAGACAGTTTTTCCTGAGCTGTGATTGGTCAGTGAAGGCTGAGAACTGTGATGGAGTGTTTTCATCTGAAAGAGAACAAGGTACAAAACACACACACACACACACACACACACACACACACACACACACACACACACATGCCACAAGCTAATGTCGATCTGTAGTTTTAATTAAACAGTGCTGTGTGTGTGTGTGTGTGTGTGTGTGTGTAGCGGACCCTATCGCACAGCTGCATCGGCGTTTCTGTGAGAAGCTTCTAGAGAGAGCCATACACACTCTGATCCAGCCTCACTCCGACCCTGAGAGTGTGAAGCACAAGGACGAGAGCGGGTATCTCTATATTTACATTTATTTACAGAGAACTCTCTTATTTTACACTGTAACGGCTTTCTTTACGCACCAGAGAGGCTCTGTACACGCTGCATTAGCTCTCTGTCTCTCTCTGTCTGTCTCTCTGTAGGGAGTTCAGTGGTGTGATGGAATTTCTGCAGTTGTTGAACAGCTGTACTGATGACTCCGCCTCCCCGACTCCACCCTTCCCAGCACTGGCCAATCAGAACTCAGCTTCCGGTAGTGTCCTTATTTTTCTCTTAGTGTCTCTATGTCTTCCTGTCTAGTGTGTTAGAGGTAGTACACTACACCTGGTAGCCATGGTCATATTTTGGGACGATGGCAGGGAGTGGCTGGTTGTCATGGTAACCATGGAACCTTGTAAATGCTTAGCTAGCTAGCTATAGTCTCTTCTCTCTTCTTTATATGCACCAGAGATTATGTGCTATTTTAACCTGCTGTGGAGTGCAGTAGTGTGTGGGTTTGGGGTGTGTCCCAGTGACAGTGTTTATAAATGGTGTGTGTGTGTCTGTGCACTCAGTGTCAGATCCCGTGTGTCGCTGGTGGGCGTTGGTCCTGAAGGCTGCTGTTCATTGGCTGCAGCGTGATGATGCGGCTGTGAGGTCACTGTTGGCAGAGGCAGAGCGAATGCCGAGATCTCTGCACTCTCTGGAGTGAGTACTTTGTGTGTGTGTGTGAGAGAGAAACAGACAGTGTGTGTGTTTGTGTGTGAGAGAGAGAGAGAGAAACAGACAGTGTGTGTGTTTGTGTGTGAGAGAGAGAGAAACAGACAGTGTGTGTGTTTGTGTGTGAGAGAGAGAGAAACAGACAGTGTGTGTCTGTGTGTGTGTGTGAGAGAGAAACAGACAATGTGTGTGTTTGTGTGTGTGTGTGTGAGAGAGAGAGAGAGAAACAGACAGTGTGTGTCTGTGTGTTTGTGTGATAGAGAGAGAGAGATATTTATGCATTTGTGTTTAAGTCTGTGTGTGTGTGTGTGTGTGTGTGTGTGTGTGTGTGTGTGTGTGTGTGTGTGTGTGTGTGTTAGTCACCCCCTGCTGAAGGCCGTGCTAGCGCTGTGTAAAGCAGTGCAGATGAGTGTGTGTCCTCAGAAGGGAGAAGGAACCCTGGGCTGCCTCACACACTGCAACAGAGCCAGTGCTTACCTGCACAACAGCATCACACACACACCCACACACACCTGGCTGCACAAGGTACGTGTTCTACTCTCTCACACACACACACACGTCCCTACACAACCTGATCTGTCTGGGTTTATCTCCAGGGGGCGGAGCTTCTGGTGTGCGATCTGCTGCTGACCTTGAGGACCAGCCTCTGGCAGCGTGGAGGCGGAGCTAATGGAGAGCCAAGCCCCGCCCCTTCCCCTCAGTTGGCTGGATTCCAGAGGGACCTAAGCTCTCTGCGTAAACTGGGACAGGGTTACGCTCAGGCTCAGCACAAGGTCAGGACCGTGACCTTTGACACGTACGACCCCTAAGGGCAAACTCTTTGATCTGTAACACATGGGAGTTGTGACTGGTGTGTTTTCTCTGTCCAGGTGTTTCTGCATGAGACTACAGTGAGGTTAATGGCAGGTGCAAGTCCCACTCGCACACACCAGCTACTGGAGCACAGCCTGCGCCGCAGAACACACAGCTATAAAGGTACACACACACACCTTCACAGTTACACATATACCTGCACAGGTACACATACACTGATAATCAGGTATACACACTCAGCACACATGGCTAAACACACCTGCATGGGTATACACACACACCTGATTTCTACAGACACATACTACAGAAATGTGTTGTATTTTTAATTGTGTGTGTGTGTGTGTGTGTGTGTGTGTGTTCTGCAGACGGTGTGTGTGTTCCAGGTGAACGCGAGCGCGCTCATGCCATCATGCTGGTGTGTCGTCACCTGCCCCTGTCCCTGCACCGCACACACCTGCTCGCCCACGCCAAACACACACTGCAGAGAGTGGGAGACATACACACACTGCACGCTATCGCTGCCTCATAAACACACACACACACACACACACACACACACACACACACACACACAGGGTTGTATATAAGCTGTACATATTAAAGTAGAGACCAAAGTCTTAAATAAGGGATAGATCATTTATTCTGTAGGGAACACAGTGACAGACAGGTGAGTGTGTACAGGTGAGACAGACAGACAGACAGGTGAGTGTGTACAGGTGAGATACACAGGTGTTTATGATGCTTTCATATTTTAATTACTTTTATTCCTTTTACTGTTCTCTCTCTCTGTATGTGTATGTTGTTTTGCTAATTGTAATTGTATCACTTTTGTCTATTAAAGTTGCTGTGTGTATCTGGGTAACCTAACGAGCTCTAATATTCATTTCCCTGTGTGTGTGTGTGTGTGTGTGTGTGTGTGTGTGTGTGTGTGTCTGTCGTATGGCAGTCCCCGCTCTGATTAAGGGCTGTTGTGAAAGAGGTAAAATGTGGCACAGAGTGGACGAAAGCCCTTTGTCTGAGTGAGGAGGGAAAGCGGCCATTTTCTCGTCCTTTCCTGAGTGTTTTGGGGGAAATGAGTGTTAAAATGGTGCTACAGCATTGTAGAGTAATTCACACTCACTAACTCGTCACGTTAACTCTTCTTCACCGTGAAGCTGAGACACAGGGACACGTTGCTCTTTAATAAATAACATTTACTGAATGTGGATTTATGCTCGTGGTACTCCAGCACAG
The DNA here is from genome assembly GCA_033441845.1 of Pangasius mekongensis. Taxonomy (NCBI): domain Eukaryota; kingdom Metazoa; phylum Chordata; class Actinopteri; order Siluriformes; family Pangasiidae; genus Pangasius; species Pangasius mekongensis. Next base: position 432,962 of record JAKKZJ010000029.1, read on the forward strand.
TCATGAACCTGCACTGATGGATAAAGCGCCGAGACGAGGCACAAGATTTCAGACAGAAGATTAATATTTATTCGGAAAAATGAGGAACATTTAGAAAGCACAGTTATTACTCGATTAGTCCTGTGAGTAAACATTTCACAGAATTCTGTAATCGTCAGTCACGTGCATGTAGGTCAGGGCTGTCCGAATGTGTGGGCCGGATTAGACCACGTCAACATACCTGAGGTCCAATCACTGCCTTCCAAAATATTCTCCTTAAATTATTGTCAAAATTTTCAGTCTAGAAGAACTGAATTTAATCTGCTGTAGAGTATCAACTGACCGCAAGATGAAGTTCATGAAGTTCTGGGGGGTTATTTTTTTTTGGGAACAAATGACACTGACTGCTTTATTTAAGTATTCTACATACTCTTCACCCTCAGAGGAACATTTTCCACACGTAGCACTGTCACTAACGAGCTCGAGTCATTCTCCTGCGCCCCCTGGCCCTGAAACGCCTCTGCAATGCTTTGTTTCATAATGTCTGCTGAAATGGCCTGATTTGAGCTCGTGAGCTCAGTGCCGTGGTGTGTTGTGGTGAAACAGTGCGGTGCGGTGAAACACAGGACAGGGTTACAGTCCCGCTGCTGCCCCCTTCAGGTGAAAGCAAAAAGCGCATGGTACTGGAGAAGCCACGGAGCTCGGACAGAACTGACGTAGGTGACGGAGTAAGTGCGCATGGAGGAGTGTAAGGCTAAATAAGCTGCAGTAAAGCGCACTGAGATAATCCACTGGCCCTAAACGGAGAACTTCAGGAACATTCAGATGTAATGAACAGCAACAGCTCACTTCACATATCGCAGGTCCAACACCGTAACCGCCGTCCACCAGTAAAAACAGTATGTGAGGTGGCTGGATTCTAGAAAACTGCAAACTTTACACCAAGTTCTCACCAAAACAGAGTTTTTCTGCTAATTATATACTCTATTTCTCTACCTGAAGAAAAAAAAAAGAGTGTTTAGGATTGATGTTCATTTTAAAAGTAGAAACAATATCACTGATGCATCCAAAACCTTATGGACTCAAACCCGGGTGTGCGATGTTCCATGTTTCATGTCACATGATGTGTTCTTATGTTTTCTGACACCACGATGTCACCTCATGAACAAAGGATGACCATTTTTTGTCTTTTTGTCTGCGACACAAAAATTGTAAAGTGTACAGCCAGCTTTACACGAATGATCAGAACACAGAGTCCATCGTTTTGTGATGAGATGGATAGATCCAGTTAAATGTGTACGGAGACGTTAGGAAGAAAAATAAAGCTCAGAAGGAAGTAGCAGAGATCACTAGTGCTTCTGACGAGCGTTCATAGCTAGAGCAACTAGCCCACTTTGCTAATTACTTAACAATAAGAACGCTGGACAGGCCACGCCCTAGCGGGACAACAGTAGTGTTGCTACATGCCCATAAGGACGATCTACAAGCGACATGCCGTTTGATCTTCATCCACCGAGTCACTCATTCCTTCTCTTCAGTTCCCACGTCTGCTTTGTCCTGGTTGCTCTCCACGGCTCTGCAGTGGCTCAGGTGCTGATGGAGGCCTCGGAGACTGGACTCAAACGGACAGTAGGGACACTGGTACACTTCCTGTCTGTGGTGCAGGTTGACGTGGCGGGTCAGGAGACTTTGCAGCATGAAGGTCTCACTGCACTCTTTACAAGCGTGCGGTTTAGGGACGTCGTGATTGCGGCCGACGTGGCGCAGTAACGAGATTTTACTCTTACAGCGGCGCTTGCAGAATTTGCAGTCGTGATACGGGGCACTCGAGCACTCAGAGTACCGCTCGACAGCAGCCGCTTGCTCCTCGTTAGCTGCTTCAGTGCCGTCGGACACGTTCACGTCTTCATCCTCGTCGTCTTCGCCACTTGACACAGAGCTCCGCTTCCTCTTCTTCAGAGAGTCCTCGTTGGATGTTTCTCGATCGCGTCGTTCTGTAGCGTCGTCATTATCGGGTTTCATCTCGGGATTAGGACTCCTGTCCTGCTCGCGTCCCTCCCCGTGTCTGACCTCTGAGTCGACCTCCTCGGTCACTTTATCCGTCTGCAGCGCTTTCCTAACGGTGGAGCAGTGCCTCGCCAGCAGGTGCTCGAACAGTACAGCGTAGTCCTTGGATGTGAAGAAGCAGATGTGGCAGTGGAAGAGTTTGGCCGTGCGCTGGTAGAAAACCACTTTACCCAAACGGCCCACACACACGTCCTCACACTGGAGGGGGTGCTGCGAGCCGACGTGGATCTGGAACGAGAACTTGGCGCCGCATCTGTAGCGGCAGTACGGACACTGTATTCCAGAGCTCGCCGTCCGCCGCTTCACATGTGCTGTGGATAACATCTGAGGTTCAGGCTCCTCAGCCCCTCTGAGAACACGAGCTCCTCGACTCACTGAGGCATCTTTACTATCGCTTTGGGTCAAGCTCTGAAAAGCAACGAGTGAAACAGTGAGGAGAAATGGGAAAGGAACTAATCAATCAGTGAAGCACGTTCTCTTTACCTGTAGAGAAACAGCCTGATCACAGGTTTGTGCAGAACTTTCTATCTCCATGCTCTTCACATTCAACCTGGAAAAAAAAACATTTCCACTGTTACATACGAGTGCAAAAAGGTAAAGTACCAATTAAAGCTGTTTACTCTTGTACGTGTAACGTTTTCCTACGTAGCTATAAACCTCGTCTCTGTCTGTGTTTGTTCTCACTGACTTCACAAGCTAGGAAACGGTTCTTCTCTTTAAATCCCAGTCTGATCTGGATGCATTTCTGATCAACGATCAAAGCAATGCAGACTGCAAGAGTGTGAAAAGATCAAGAGGAGGAACTGCAGCATCTTCCTACAGTACAAATACCTGATAAAACATCTACATCGTGTTTAAACAGTGAGGAGGAGACCCGAGTGCTCAGAGCAGAATCTGTGATTTGTGCACGGAGAAGTGAAACCGAGACCGAGAGCACTTCAGTTCTGCGAGCACTGAGACACTCGCACTTTCCCTTCACTCAGCAGCATCTACAAGATGAAATTGATGTTCTCGTTTTTAATCATCACGCTCACAGATACTTGCTCTGCGCACTCAGGTCAGCCTTCATCATGCCCTCTATTAAACACACTTTTTAAACACCATAAAGGCTTAAAATTGAGCATGAGGAGATCATCACTAGCAGCAGACTACACAAACAGAGAGAAATAAAATGTTCCATGAAGTCCGTTTGCTTAACACTCATTTCAGTATCAGCGACTAACACTTTTCCCACTGGTGTTGTTTATGTCCGGGTCACTCGGGGCATCCGCCATTTTGTGGGTCAAAAAACGAAGCCTCGCTGATGCTCCTCAGCATGAAGTTCTAAGTTTTCTGCCAGTATTCGCTGCCATTTTAGCTACAACTTTTGAAAGAAACTCGCTCTCTTCATCTGATACTTTTTGTCTTAGCAGAACACCTCTGTACACGAATGAACAACCTGCTGTCACAACATCCCTTAAATCCTTCACAGCCCTTGTTTTCATGGTGATTTTCTGACCTTTGGTGCCCCTTAAGGTTTTCTTCTGATTGTTTCACACAGCTTTCATTACTTTCAGTGGTCATTTTCACAGAAGGTGCCCAATCCAGATGTGTGAAATCATACAAATCAGCCTTGTGACCTAAACAACATTACGCACTATAAGTACATGTATACAGATATGTTAACAAATTTTTTAAAATTCAGCATAAAATATTGCTCATTATAGTTTCATAACATATTTATAAATCCCAGCGTTAACAAATTAAAAAAAAAATCATAAAATATTGCTGATATGCTAATTATAACATCTTATAAAGAAACAAAAGTATGAAATACAACATGCACTGAACAAAATATAACCTCTGACCTGTGACAAAGTGATCTGAACAAACTTTGGAATACTTTGTGGGTTTAAAATCCTTTCTGCTGATACGTTGGATCCACAGCGCTCGTCTGCGCCTGCTCAGTTCCTCGGTTCTCGCTCCTTCTGAGAGTCTGACAGCTGGAATGGAGAAGAACTTCCTCTTAACTTCATCACCTGACCGACTCCTGCACCTGATCACCACACAGGTGTGACCCATGACGCCCAGCACGGCTTTCACACAGGTATTACAGCACTGACTCCTAACACGCCACCTGACCCACAAAACGGCCACCACCTCAGGAATCATGGGAAGCGTGACGTCACGCAAACCTATCACTGCATCCTTAATCATGAGAAATAAATAACACACCTCATGTAAATCAGGACAGAGAAGCTACACTCCTAGCAAAGAATGTGCTAGTCACCCTGTTTGCTGAACATATTTATAAACAAATATATAAATATATATACAAACCTTTTTGGGTTCTCCAGAGAAACAAACCCTTTAGGAGACTAAATAGAAGAAATATAGAAAAAAGTTAGCCAGCTAACAAGCTAACATAAGCAGAAACACACCACACACACCGTATAAGCTGTTCCTGTGCACTCACCTTCTATATTAAACTATAAAAATAAAAATAAAAATAAAGAAATTGCTGTGTTTCTACACCAGCCTGTAATTTTCTAGGCTAATTGTAATTTATCTTTGAAGCGCTTCTTCATGAACTTGCTGGAGGTAAACACGCGCACACACACACCGCCCCCTGGTGGATGAAGAGAGACATGATGTGTGTTTTTGTACCAGAACCACGACCCCGAACACCAAATCCCTCTCTCACTAACTCTAATAACGCGAGAAACACACACTTACACCGATCTAAACAAAACTAATTCATCACCTGGAAAGAATAATTCAGTTTACCCCAAACAGCATACAGATTAGACTGACCTCTGCCGGTCAAACTGTGTAACTACATCACAGCTAAAGAGTGCAGTAATGTCGAGCTGGAGATTACTCAATAATGCATATTTACTGCATTATTTTAATTATTTTCACAGAATTGGAACTGTATTTTTCTTAAGACGAACTAAAACGCTTAAATGTCAATAAACGCAAAGTAACAAACGAAAATTAATGTATTGTAGGATGTATTAGTTTTTGTTTCCGCCGCTAGGAACTGAGTTTCTCAGCACCGTGAGCAACACGGACTGTGTTCAGCGATACACACAGGACCGGAAGTGAACAGCACACACGTGAAGATGGGGAAACAGAAGAAACATGGGCAGTTTAAATCCGGATCTAAACTTAAACCCGGATTTAAAAAGAGACAGAATAAATGCGTCGTCATGTTCGATGATAAAGACAGACAGTAAGTGAACAATTATGCTAATGAGTTAGTGAAAAGAAGTGCACTACATAGTGCTCTAGTGCACTACACACTGTATACATAGTGTACTCCATATCCTAGTGCACTCCACACACTGTATACATAGTGTACTCCATATCCTAGTGCACTACACACACTGTATACATAGTGTACTCCATATCCTAG
>JAKKZJ010000029.1:548397-564324 GCA_033441845.1 Pangasius mekongensis
GCTCCGGCAGTTACGGTAGTTCGTCTGATTGTTAGCGTGTTCACGGTAGGCGAGCTGCTCCGGCAGTTACGGTAGTTCGTCTGATTGTTAGCGTGTTCACGGTAGGCGAGCTGCTCCGGCAGTTACGGTAGTTTGTCTGATTTTTAGTTACAGTCTTTCATGCTTTCTTTGTTCTTTTTTCTTTTGTTTTTATTAACAAACAATAAGAACATACCTACACACACACACACACACACACACACACACACACACACACACACACACACTCTACTAAATCAGCCAGTCATTTGTTCCAAAAATAAGCGGCTGTAGCAGATTAGAGAGTTTTAATCTCTTAAAGCTGTCAGTACAGTCATTACCATTTTACACAGGTATATGTGTGTGTGTGTGTGTGTGTGTGTGTGTGTGAATGACGGTGGGTGGACAGAAAATCTAAATGCAGGACAGAGTATTGTAGAAGTATGAAATGATATGCTCTGTTTTAGAGATCCATATATGTTTAGGAACTAACTCTCAACAGCGACTCATTTGCATATTCATAGTGTATGCAAATTAACCTCTTGATTGCATATTACTGTAGTTGTTGTTGTGATGAATTGCTGTAATTGTCTCAGTGCACTATGAGAAAATAGGTGTCTTCTAGTCTCTCTGTCTGACTCCCTCTCTCTCTCTCCTTCCCTCCCTCTCTCTCCTTCCCTCCCTCCCTCACTCTCCCTCTCTCCCTCCCTCTCTCGCTCCTTCCCTCTCTCTCTGCCTCCCGCCCTCACTCTTTCTCTCCCTCTCTCTCCTTCCCCCCCCCCCCCCCCTCCCTCTCTCTCTCTCTCACTGTTAATTCTGACTGTCCCTTAACTATTAACACCAGATATTGACTCATTGGTACACTTCTCTATGTGTTGATGATATTGTTTTGCACGGTGTGTGTGTGTGTGTGTGTGTGTGTGTGTGTGTGTGTGTGTGTGCGTGCGTGTGTGTGTGTGTACGTGTGTGAGAGAGAGAGAGAGAGAGAGAGAGAGAGAGAGAGGCAGAAAGAGAAATGCATTGTGTATTGGGAGAGGGAAAGAAAAGGTGGAATCAAAAACCAGACTGCATTATTTCCCTCTGTACACGAATGAACCAGTGAGCTTTTGAATATGCTAATTTCTGCTAATGTGATTGGCCGCCTGAGAATAGCAAATTGTCCTTCCTGCCTCCACAGGGCTGCAGGGTCAAGCTTCGTGTGTGTGTGTGTGTGTGTGTGTGTGTGTGTGAGGGCTGTACTAAGAATACTGCTATAATACACAAAATAATTTACAAAATTGGTTTATTCAGACCGAGGCCGTATGTACTCGCAGTTCCACAGTGGTTGCTATAGTAACCATGGAGATGTATATACTGTATACTGAGTACTGCAGGAGAGGAGAAAGTTAGCGAGTTAACTAGGTACATGGAAATGTATTTAGAGAAATCGAATTTCTTTAAACGCCTGCACTTGAGTTTATTTTGTAAAAACTGTTGCATTTGAATACATTTGAATAATGACTAGAGTTCCATTTCCTGAGGGGAATACAGAGTGCTGGAAATGATAACGGCATGAAAGGGAAAGAAAGAAAGAAAGAAAGAAATAGTCTGAGAAAAGCAAAATAAAGATATGAAAAAGAAGGAATGAAAGAGTGGCAGAATAGGAGATAGAGGGAAAGAAAGAAGAATAAAGGTGGAGGAGGAAGTAGTGAACAGAAGAGATGAAAAGAGAGAAAGAGTCCCTACAGTGAGCACCTACACTGTGTGTGTGTGTGTGTGTGTGTGTGTGTGTGTGGAGCATCAGGTGGCATCAACCTTAACATAAATATCTATCATCATTTTATCATAAATGTCATGAACGTTTCTCTTCACTATACATGGACATAGCTGCTTTATAGAGCCGACATAATGAACACTGTGTGTCTAGTAGAAAAGCGTCTGAGATTCAGCCACAGAAAAGTTTCATTAGACTTAAATTCAGATCTATTCGGACGGGATTAGTTTTCCATGTGGAGGTGTGTAATGTAGTTATTCCCAGAGTATCTCTGGGTTTTTAGTCCGAATCCGTCATGTCAGTCATTTTTTGCCGACTGCATGTGTCCTCATGGATAAACGAATCCCATCCGAACAGGACTTTACCATCCTAAACATTCCATTAGGACTTTTTTTTTTGCGTTTGAATACATAAACATTATAAATGATATCATGCTGGTTTCATTCCTGCTCTTTTTCTTCTGACAAACTGATGATGTTCAGAAGAAGGCTGCGCAGCGACTGAGGCGAAAACGTGAAGAGATTTTAATCCCGTTGGCGTTCAATTTTAATGTGTCACAAAATCAGATATGCCAAAAAAATGGGATTTGAGCCGCGTATCTGAACAAAAGGCTGTGTTTCGTATCCGTTATCTTCACACAGTGAGCTTCAGATACTAAAGAGTATCAGATTGATAGAGTAGATAACACACTCGCTCTCCCGGCCTTCATTTATATCCTCAATAGTGTGGGTGTGCGTGCGTGTGTGTGTGCGTCTGTGTGTGTGCGTGTGTGTGCGTCTGTGTGTGTGTGTGTGTGTGAGGTGACAATGTTTCTTTCATATGTGTTTAATGAATCGGTACTGTATATAAGCAGTCCACCTATGCCATGCTGTGTGTGTGTGTATGTGTGTGTGTGTGTGTGTGTGTGTGTGTGTGTGTGTGTGGAGAGGCCTACTGTAACTGTTGCCATGGAAACTGAGTGCTGCTCGAAAAATAGTGATTGAAAGCGGTTTCTCTCTCTTTACCACTGTTTCTGTGTCTTTACATCCCTCTGTTTTGCTGTCTCTCTGTATCTCTCTCTCTATGTGTGTATATACATCTGTCTGTTTCTCTATCTCTCCCTCTTTGTGTATCTCTCATTGTCTCTCAGTCTCTCTCTTTCTGTCTTTCTCTCTACATCCCTCCATCTCTGTCTCTCTTTACGTCCCTCTGTCTCTCTTTATGTTTCTCTTTCTCTTCCTCTTTGTCTCTCTCTCTCTCTTTACTTCTCTCTGTACCTCTCTCTTTATGTCTCTCTGTCTCTCTCTTCTCTCTGTCTCTCTCTCTCTATATGTCAATCTTTCATTCAGAGAGAGAAAAAGAGCGAGTGAGGGATTCTCTCATATCCTTTAGTCGTTTATAACACCACTCCACTCCTGCTTCCTCCATTGTCCTTTCTCCAGTAAGAGCTATCTGTCTTACTCTCTCTCCAACTCTCTCTCTCTCTGTCTCTCTCCCTCTTTCTCTGACAAGGAGTGATACTCTGTCCATTAGGGAGAATTTATATCATCCATAACAGCCAATATTATCTTATGGTTCTTTCCGTGTGTGTGTTGTTTATTTTACTAAACCTCTGTCTTTGATCTCTCTGTCTCCATAGGTCTCTCACTCCTCCTCCACCATGCTTGTTTATGGTCGCTGCTGTTTGTCCCCGCCCCCTCTGGGACAGTGGGCGTGTCACATATCACTAACCCCACCTTTACCCAGTTTTCCCCGCCCTTTTTTATTTTCGCTTCACACATTCCTACTACTTCTTCTCCTTCTGCTGGTTTCGTCTCCTGGCTGTCAATCACGACGGGACCGAGGGTCCGGGGGCGTGACCAATTACATCCCAGGGGTGTGGCCTGACCCGGGTCTCGAGCAGCGGCCGTGGTCCAAGCAGTGGGTGGGGTCGAAGCTGCTGCAGGGCCTCACCATCGCTGTGGTCCTGGTGGGAAACTCGAGCGAAGTGACTCTATATGGAACGAGGGATAACAAAGAGGAGTGGCGGGATCAAGGGAACGATGGGTTTGTGAACGAAGGGGTAGGGAACGTCGAAGTGGTGCGGATGAACGAGACGGACCCAAGCAGCATTATCAAGAGCGTGTGTGATCTCATGACTCAGCACTGGCTTCAGGGAGTTGTGTTCGGCGACGACACGGACCAGGAGGCCATCGCCCAAATCCTCGACTTCATCTCCGCACAAACACGTACACCCATCCTCGGAGTGAAGGGAGGATCGTCCATGATCATGGCAGCTAAGGTATCAGACACACACACACACACACAGATGGAGTTTATCTCAGCATGTCTAATAGAGAAGCAGAACTGCAGAACTGCATGATGGGAAACTGTGCTGCCCTCGGGGGTCTGGCATCTCATTGTGTGTGTGTGTGTGTGTGTGTGTGTGTTGGAATCTTTAGTGGAAATGGTATGAGTCATAAACACACCCTCACGCAGCACAGACTGTAACGCAAAAGTTAAACCAATTGCGAATGAAGATGTTTCTTCCTTGCGGTTGAGTTGTTTGGTTAGTGGCTGTCGTTGCTAACGCTGATGTCACTGCAGAAAACTGTATCTTGTTAGAGTTACACAGGACGTGCTATTTAGAGGAACCAGTCTCCTAAGGGAACCCATCCTCTTCTGGGTGACACCGGATAGTCCAAATCATTGCAGTATACAGGTGTAGAAGTGTGAAGACAAACGGTATTGATTGTGTGTACGGGATGTGTAGTTTGAGTAGTTTGTGAGTAAGAGTTCTGGGATGAACAACAGGACAGTCTTTATGACTACAGCAGCAGAATTCACAGAATCCAGGTCAGATTAAACACTGAAGAAACACTGGGACTTGGAATTGTTTTCAAAAGTGTAGATCTTTAAGTCATCTATGTGGTAACCTCCGTCAGTTAGTGCCACACTGTTGTTGAGTAGGATATAGATGCAGCTGTCTGGAGGTTCTTTGAGCCATCTGTAGAGTTCTTGGTGATGTAGATGACAGGAAGCTTATGAATGGCACGGCTCCCCCACTGCAGTTGGCTGGATATTAGGGACTTTAAGCAACAATGGCTATAGGGACTGCTACAGTGACCACTAACTAAATCTATGGTTACGCTGTAGCCATGGAAACTAAAGCCACTATGCAGTACACTATGGCAGAATTGCTGGCTGCATTAGAAGATAAGCTAATCTCAGAGTTTGTTCTGTTGTACGATATCAGACATATGTTCAGAAAATGGATTAAATTATAAGCGTCTTTGACTGAATTCACTGACGCAAAACTATCGTCATCTTTCGCAAATATAATTCTAACTAAAAAATTATTCAAAGCACATTAAAAGTGTTTTGGTGAGTATGTCAGTTAGTTGTTTTTGCTGTAAAAGCACCACAGACTATGGCACCTGAAAGCAGAGAGTCACAATTCATGCATTTGCAGTATAGCTTATTTTTCCTTCTGGATGCCGTAGCCATCCCTGCCGCTGGTGTTGCTTAAAGTCCATAATGATGGATTTAGTTTGTTCTATGGTGACGCCAAATGTGTTAGATGCCATATCAAGTTGTCTGGTGTGCTGGATATAGAATGCCATTGTAGCAGCTTTTGGTTAACACTTTGGTCATCATCATCATCATCATCATCATTTCCTATCTGCTAGCTAGGTCTCCCTATCAGATGACACAGTTATTTTTAAACTCCTACTCATGCAGCATCACAGAGCAGCAGATTATACTTTGAGGAGAACTTTAAAGGCCATTTCACACAGGACACGTAACATCACGACCTCATTCAGTTCCATTTTTACAAGCATTTCACTCCACACCAGCTGTATCAGAGGCACGTCAGTGAAGCGTCAAGCTCAAGCCGCGCTGCCTTTTTTATGCTCCATGCTTTTTTCCCTCTGACGCGTGTGAGTGAAGTGTAAACTAAATTGAAATCACAGAACTGCACTTTCTGTACGCTGTGCACCTTATTTAAAATAAAAGATGTCATGATGGTGTAACCTGCAGCGTCAGAGCAAAGTATGTGTACAGTATGATACTCATTTTACACCAACATGGGGAAATAAAATAAACATAAACACACATTGGTTATTCACTGTCCCACTGTCTCATGTCACAGTTTTGTACTTACAGCTCGGACAATACAGGTTTAGTAATGAAGACTCGAGAGCAAACAGTACTTAGCAATGTGAACTCCTCTCCTTTCTGGGCAGTTTACACCCAGTCTGTTGTATTTGCCCCTTCTTCAAGACAGTTTGGTAAAAACATTTAAGTAGCTGTACACTGAGGTTCTGATCTAAACGTGTTCCTGTGCTTCCGTTCAGAAAAACATGGATGCCCAGAGAAAGATCATATTTGTATGCCTAGACTCTAAAGTTCATAAACATATAAAGATCTACATGAATTATTTCCGTGCGATTGACTGAGAGAAATGACATAAAATGAAGGTCAACTGTCTTGTTCATCTAAAATCTATCTGTCACGTTAGCAAATTTGGGCTGAAATCAGGTGAATTAGAACACCTTTTCATAACCTTTTCACAAGCGTCGACTGTGCGCTGCCATATGGTTCACTTTCCGTTGTGACAAGGTAACGATCTTTTGATAAAATCCTCTTTAAAGTGCAGCGTGCACACACCCACACACACTGAAGCACAGGTGTGTATGCTGGAGTCCGTAGCGGAAATGGTGTGAGTCATAAACACACCCACACAGACGTTAACACTTATGTTACACCATGTACAGTACACTCTCTCTCTCTCTCTCTCTCTCTCTCTCTCTCTCTCTCTCTCTCTCAGCTCAGTGTGTTTCCTATAGCAAAGCAAAACCACTGTTTAGGGAAGATTTGTTTTCTGTGCGTGTGCCTGTGAACACAGAAAGCACGACACCCATCTTCAACAATTGCTCTCTCTCTCTCTCTCTCTGTCTGTCTGTCTATCTCACTCCGTTCTGTCGGCACAGCAATCCTCCAGAGTCTGGGGGGGGTTTACTGAGGGAAAGAGTGGAGTGTGTTACTATCATAAAAATGAACAAGGGATCCATCAGAGATGAAAAAAAGACAGGGAGAGAATGAGAGAGAGAGAGAGAGCATCAGCAGTCTTTCATGCCAGGAGAGAGATGAGCGAAATGATGCTGCAGTTGGAGTGCATGAACGAGAGAAAAATGGATGAATGGAGGGAGTGAAGGAGTGCATACTTGTGCTGAAAAACATGAGAGAGATGAAGGCACAGAGAGAGAGCAAGAGAGAATGGATGATTAGGAGCAGACTGTGGGTGGTTTTGTGTGTGTGTGTGTGTGTGTGTGTGTGTGTGTGTGCGTGCGTGTGCGTGAGACTCTGACTCAGTCTGTTTGTGCTGCTAAATGCTGCCCTGGTGGCTCCACTGAAAAACACAGCCGAACACTGATAAACTTCATCTGTTTACTGCACACAGCCAACTGGATGTGCATTACATAAACACTCTCATTAATAGTCATACCTCTGAAGGGAGTCTGTAGTTGTCAGAAGTTTGTCTAGTTGTGGATTTGTCTCTATCTAGTTATGTGACTATAGTTGTGAGTCTGTACTTTAAAAAAAAAGTTTTGAATTTGTTTTGTGGGTCTATAGTTGTGGATGTGTTGTGTAGCTTTTTGTTCTGTACTTTTGGGTCTGTATTTGTAGATGTGTAGTAGCCATATAGTTCTGTGGGTCTGTAGTCCCATGGCTCTATAGTCCTGTGGCTCTGTAGATCTATGGCGCTGAGGTTCTGTATCTCTGTAGTCCTGCATCTCTGTAGTCCTGTGGCTTTTTAGTCTGGTGACTCTGTAGTCCTGCAACTCTATAGTCCTGCAGCTCTGTAGTCCTGCAACTCTGTAGCCCTGCGGCTCTGTAGTCCTGCGGCTCTGTAGTCCTGTGGCTCTGTAGTCCTGCAACTCTGTAGTCCTGCGGCTCTGTAGTCCTGTGGCTCTGTAGTCCTGCGGCTCTGTAGTCCTGCGGCTCTGTAGTCCTGTGGCTCTGTAGTCCTGTAGCTCTGTAGTCCTGCAACTCTGTAGTCCTGCAGCTCTGTAGTCCTGCAACTCTGTAGTCCTGTGGCTCTGTAGTCCTGTAGCTCTGTAAATCTGTGGCTCTGTAGTCCTGTAGCTCTGTAAATCTGTGGCTCTGTAGTCCTGTGGTTCTGAGGTCCTTTCGTCCTGTAGCTCTGTGAATCTGTGGCTCTGTAGTCCTGCAACTCTGTAGTCCTGTGGCTCTGTAGATCTATGGCTCTGTAGTTCTGTGGCTCTGTAGATCTATGGCTCTGTAGTCCTGTGGCTATGAGGTTCTGTGGCTCTGTAGTTCTGCATCTAGTTCAATAGCTCGGTAGTTCTGTGGCTCTGTAGATCTGTGGCTCTGTAGATCTGTGGCTCTGAGGTTCTGTGTCTCTGTAGTCCTGTGGCTTTGTAAAACTGTGGCTCTGTAGATCTGAGGCTCTGTAATCCTGTGGCTCTTAAGTCCTGTAGCTCTGTAGATCTCTGGATCTGCAGATCTGCTGCTCTTTAGTCCTGTGGCCCTGTAGTCCTGTGGCTCTGTAGTCCTGTGGCTGTGTAATCCTGTGGCTCTGTGGTTCTGTGGCTCTGAGCTTCTGTGTCTTAGTAGTCCTGTGGCATTGTAGTTCTGTGGCTCTGTAGTTCTGTATTTCTGTAATTCTGTGGCTCTCTAGTCCTGTGCCATTTTAGTCCTGTGACTCTGTAGTCCTGTGGTTCTGTAGATCTGTAGATCTGTGGCTCTGAGCTTCTGTGGCTCTGTAGATCTATGGATCTGAGGTCCTGTGGCTCTGCAGATCTGTTGCTCTGTAGTCCTGTGGCTCTTGTGTACGTGTGGGTCCTTATTTAGTTAATTAATTTGGTTCTGTAGTTGTTGTGTGTATTTGTCTTACTGTTTTTGGTCTGTTAATTTTGTTTTGGGGTCTGTAGTTGTGTAGTCATTTTCTGTATTTGTGAGTCTGTAGGTGTTACAGGTGTGAGTCTGTAGTTCTGTGGATCAGTAGTTGTTGGTGAATTCTTAGTTGTTTTGAGGATTTATATTGGGTAGTTCATAATTTGTGGGTCTGTATTTATGGGTACATAGGTGCTGTGCAGTTCTCTGAGCCTGTAGTTGCTGTGCTATGCTTCTGTGGGTCTGGAATTAGTTTTTAAGTTTGTTTTGGGTTCAGTAGTTGCTGAGTATTGTTGAGAATCTGTGGTTGTGAGTTTGTAGTTGCTGTGTAGTTCTGTTTGTCTATAGTTGATGTGTGGTACTGTGGGTCTATAGTTACTGAGTAGTTCTGTGGGTCTGTAAATGTGGGTCTGCAGTTACTGAGTAGTTCTGTGGGTCTGTAAATGTGGGTCTGCAGTTACTGAGTAGTTCTGTGGGTCTGTAATTGTGGGTCTGCAGTTACTGAGTAGTTCTGTGGGTCTGTAATTGTGGGTCTGCAGTTACTGAGTAGTTCTGTGGGTCTGTAGTTGTTGTGTAGTTCTTTGAGCGTATTGGACATGGATATAATTATTTTTAACCCATCTTTAGTTATGTTTGATGTTTGTTTGTAGCTGTGGGCCTGTGATGTTGTGAGTCTACAGATGTGTGGGGATGATTTAGAGGATTTTGAGAGTGCTACCTAAAGTGCTGTTTATGTGCTGTGTGTGTGTGTGTGTGTGTGTTTGTGTGTGTGTTTGTACTTAGTGGGAGGTGTGAGGTGAATCAGTGGGTGTAGGAGGTGCTGAACGGCTCACATGGCTAGCGGTCACGGACTGTCTTCACACACACACACACACACACACACACACACACTTTAACTCAGAGGCTGATATACATCGCATTTTTCGGCCCTTGTTTCGTGCTCTCTATGTGCCCTTTGGTAAGGTCTTCATCAGTGTTGGTTGTTGAGTGCAGCATGTAACATTAATGAGGAGAAACATATTCAAATGTGTCCTCAAGTGTTTTTAATTTGTTACTGAGAAGTGATGAGACTGCAGATTATTAAACAGCTGATTTAACTGAGTACGATTATCTAGCTCATATCCTCTGTAGCCTAAAGCTTATATAACATGGAGCATCTGTAGGTGGTGTGTACTTCATAAGGTCTATAGTTGTGGGCTCTAGTCTGTCTGTAGTTAGCCTGTAGTTGGTATGTTCTGTAGTCCTTTATGTCTGTAGATGTGGGTCTATAGTTGGTGTGTGTGTAGTTCTTTAGATATATAGTTGTGGCTCTGTAGTTGGTGTGAACATCTTTAGGTCTGTAGTTGGTGTGTAGTTTTTTTTTTTAGGTCTGTAGTTGGTGTGTAGTTTTTTTAAGGTCTGTAGTTGGTGTGTGATTGTTTAGGTGTATAGTTGTGGGTCTGTAGTTGACGTATTTCTTTAGGTCTGTATTTGTGAGTCAGTAGTTAGTGTTTAGTGCTGATTGTAGAAGGGATAATACCCAAAAGGACATTTTCTGAATCACTTTATGCCACTTTCTGAATCAAAATGACGACACCTAATATAGTCCCTGTAGCTAGTTACATATTAGATAGATGTCAAGATGAAACAGGACAGAGAGAGTGTAGAACCCAGTGTGCGTCTGGGTGTGAAGGAGAACTCAGAACGGGAGACAGGGAGACTTTCCTCAGAGCTTCAGGCTCCCTTTATTGTTCTCTTTCTCACTGCCTGCTTTTCAGCACACGTCCCTCTAAACTATAAGTTCAGTGAGGGGGCATGTTAGGGAGCAAACTCCACCGGCTCTCTCTCTCTCTCTCTCTCTCTCTCTCTCTCTCTCTCTCACCCATGGCGTTACAGCAAGAAAAAACAAAGCACATATAAGTAAACTGGTGGTAATCACACATAAGTGAGAATCATCATGCATTACCTGCCTGTTTATACTCCCCCATCTCTCTCTCTCTCTCTCTCTCTCTCTCTCTCTCTCTCTCACACACACACACACACACACACACACACACACACACACAAACACACACTTATACGGAGAGAGACAGAGAGAGAGAGAGTCCTAAATATGTGTCCTAATTCTTCCTTCTGTTCGGTTTCAGCAGAAGACATTTTTAAACTCTGCTGGAAGCTAGAACTTTTCACTTCCTCTCTGTCTCTGTCTCACTTTCTCTGTCTTTCTCTATCCACCTCTCTTTCCCAAAGTCTGTCTCTCCATCACTGTGTCTTTTTGTCTCTCTCCCTATCTATCTGTTTGTCTCTGTATTTCTCTCTCTTTCTGTCTTTGTGTCTTTCTGTCCCTTTCCCAGTCTGTCTGTCTCTCTTCATTACACTACTGTATATTGCCTTGCGATTAGCTGGGAGAATGCACAAACCCTACTGACTGGTTCTGGAAATGTTCTGACTAGCTAATAGAAATGCTTGGCCTGACATGTGGGCATCGCTGGATAACAAAATGAATATATTTTTATGTATTATATAATGTATTAGATTATATAGTGCAGCACTATTTAATATTAGGATGGTAATGGGGTCAGTATCTTTCTCTCTGGTTATGGATAAGAACCCTAAGGCTTGCATGCATTTCCTTTTCCTCTCTCTCTCTCTCTCTCTCTCTCTCTCTCTTTCTCTCTGTCCTTGCCGAGTTGTACATAATTTCACAGTTGCATTCGTTCCTGTTTTTCGTCTGTGACTCTCCTCTCACTGCGTATGTTACGTCCTTCTCCTGGCTTCACTCCCAGACAGAGACAAAGCGAGAGAGAGAGACAGACAGACAGACAGACACACCGATAGAGAGCAACACACAGAGAGACTGAGAGAGAGAGAGATGGATAGAGAGAGAGAGAGAGAAGGTGTGAAAGTGTGAGTGAGGAACACAAGATGTGCTCAGTCAATTACACAGGAGAAGCATGCCAACCTGGCAGCACTCGGAGACGCCACAAGCTGTTACGCTTACTCTTACACTTACGTTTTACACACACACACACACACACACACACACACACACACACACACACACACACAGGTCCAGTTACTGATCCTGTTGAGTTTTACTGCTACTACTAATAATACATTTAGTTTAAAAAGCCAATTTCAGTCTTTCAGTATAGAGTGTGTTAAGGATTAAATTAATATATTTCCTTCCTGTGACTCAAATCCACACACATTTACATGCAGCCTAATAATCCATTTACAAAGTGACTGAGTGCTCAATCGGAATCTAAAATCAATCCTGTATTCGCCTCAGCTGGAATAGAGTACACTGATTGAGAACAATATGAATTTCTATCAAATTGAAGGCTATGGGTTAAAGTCCTTTTAGTAATCTGTTAAACAGAAGAATAATCACGGTACAGATTTTAATCTATTTAAAATAATCGTGAGGTGTGATGACCATCAAACTAACATTCTAAGGCAGATACAGGATAGGAACTGACCTCAATAAACGTAAGTGTTTAATATTTGGCAGACATTCAGCAAGGACCCAGAACATACATTTATTTCTGGAGTTATTGCAAGGCAATGACCTTTAATATTAGTAACAAGAAGACGAGCGTGTTTCATGGATGGATGGATAACGTTTTTCTCCCTGATCTGGTCATCTGGCAATTCCTGACCATCAGCCAGCTCTCCCTGTCATATGACATCTACAAACTAGGGAGGGTGAAGACTAACATGTGCTTCCTCTGAGACACATGAAGCCAGCAAGCATCTTTTCAAACTGCTGCATCACAGGGCAGTGAAACACACTCAGAGGAAAGCGCTTTTTGCCCTCTTCCACATACATGAGCTCACAGCCCACAATTGGCTAGCGTCACTGTGAGGGACAGGGGACAGAGAGTATGGTCTCCTGTCCACAGATGGCTGTGGCATCATCAGGATTTGAACTGGTGATCTCCTGATGACAGGGTGAACGCCACTCTCAAGCCCAGTGTGTGCGTTTTATGTTATTTTCAACAACTACAGCCCTTGTTCCTGAATGTCAGGTAAATATGAATTGTTGAGAAAATTTACTTTGGTCACAAAGAATTTAAAATTTAAAATTTAAAATTTAAAAAGCAGTGCTGAACTTGTAATGTAATCCTTGTTGTTATGGTAACGTTGACACTAAACCACATTTCACACATGCGCAAAAAAAGCATCGGATCGGATTACATGTAAAGTGCATATAAATGGGTGTCCAGTTTAGGATCCATATAACAGTTCATTAAGAATCTGCACTCGGAATGAAAATCTCTGCATGGGAACACAGTGACCGATGTGACTCCTTAACTCTACTGGGATGAACTGGAATGAAGACAAAGGTTCCTCAGTATTCCCACACACACCTTTGGGTAGTTGATAAAGAGTTGTTAATCGATCACCATCTGGTGGTGAGTTGGATCAGATGGTGGGGTAAACTGGCGGTCAGAACCAGCAAGCCCAAGCGTGCAGCCAGGGTTTGGTGGGAAGTGCTGGAATTATTTCAACTCTTATCTCTGAGTGACCTTCACACACATCCTGAAGGAGGTGGGAGACATGAAACTCAAATACATTATGTTCAAAAATTTCGAGTAGTCTGTCATGGTTAGAGCCATGGTCTACCACCTGGTTCTAAAAGTAAGGGATGATGTAAAGTAGAAGAACAGGGTCTTTAACACCTACTGTAGTTGGCTCAGCGGACTACAGGTTCAGAAGAGAGGCTGTGGATAGCTAGCCAGGCATATGAAGACTTTGGAGAGGCCATGGGGAATGTATTTTGGGTGGCGTCGAAGAAGTTCTGGAAAACCAGAAAGGAAGGACATCACCCACATGTTCAGCAAGGGCAGAAAAACTTGCTGGAAGGAGAACTTTTAGGAACTCTTGCAGAAGGTCAGAACTGTTCTACTAAGAATACTAACTAGTCATGAATTCTAGTGTTTGGGACGGAGCTTATACATATTGATATTGAAATATGCTAATATATGCTAATAATGTTTAATAGTTTTCACCTTCAGTCCAATAATCCAGACACACAGGATCGTGTTTGTGTGTGTGTGTGTGTGTGTGTGTGTGTGTGTGTGTGTGTGTGTGTATGGTGTGAGAGAAAGAGACAGTGCCAGTACAGCAGTACAGTAAAGCTCTGTCACTGTGCATTAGCGTAAGAAATTAGTGTGTGAGTGATACTGCACACTCAATGTGTGTGTGTGTGTGTGTGTGTGTGTGTGTGTGTGTGTGCATGTCACAGAGGGTCACTGTATGATGTCAGGTATAATAGTTATATTTAGGACGGAAATTGATTTCTTTTAATTAATAATTCCGCTCAGAGATGATGCCGGACACGGAGAGAGGGCAAAAGAGGGAAGGGAGGGAAAGAGCAGCAGACGAGCGAGAGAGCGAGAGACTGTGGAGAGATAGAGCGAGCAAGCGGGCAAGCGAGGAAGTGAGAGAGAGAAGTGCTGAAAGATATATAGAGAGAAAGAGACGAGGTTAATAATCTTCACACCTCTTTATCGGAGTCTTACAGCGTGAAGGTCACATTGTCCAGCCTGAATATGTGTATATTATAGAGACGTGTGTGTGTGTGTGTGTGTGTGTGTGTGTGTGTGTGTACTGCAGTGAAGCAGTGGTGGTAGCTGCATTTACTGGCAGAAAACCTCAAAAATCAATATGATGCTGCACACTCTGTGTGTGTGTGTGTGTGTGTGTGTGTGTGTGTGTGTGTGTGTGTGTGTGTGTGTGTGTGTGTGTGCGTGCACATGTGTTATGGATGCCAGAGTAGCACAGCTGGTGTGTCAATGTGTTGCCACAGTGTGAGAGCGGAAATGGGGTGTCTGTTCATGTGTGTGTGTGTGTGTGTGTGTGTGTGTGAGAGAGAGAGAGAGAGAGGGAGAGAAAGTCTCTCTTGTAAGTGCTGATATTTTTGTCTAGATGGGTTCTGTAGTTCTAAGAGGGTACTGTATGTCTAGGAGGGTTCTATAGTTCTGGCAGCATTATCAAGGAGGGTTCCGTAGGTCTCTGAGGGCTATCTAGGAGGGTTCTGTAGGTCTTGGATGATTATCTAGGAAGGTTCTGTAAATCTGGGAAGGTTATCTAAGATGGTTTGGAGGATTCTGTTGGTCTGGGAGGGTTATCTAGGTGGTTTGCTAGGTCTTGGAGGGTTCTGTAGGTCTAAGTGGGTTATCTAGGATGGTTCTTTAGGTCTGGGAGGGTTTTCCAGATATGTAAGAGTTCCTCCTGATCCATGGTTAGTGTCAGTGTTCTTTGGCAAGATATTATCCCATAATTTCCCTGCTTATAAGTGTGTGTGTTAAACTTTTGCATCTATTTTGGGATTACAGTAATTAAATAATTATGCTGATATGGCTCCTTGTACATGGCGAACTAGGGGTCTCAAACTGGGCTCTATTCAGTACATAGTGCACTATTCTACCCACCGGTGTTGTTGTGGCCTATATATATAAAATTTACCTCCTAATTTTTGGCCCCTCGTAAAAGAATGGCGGGAAAAATGAACATATAAAATAAACATTACACACCAATTCAAACAGGATAACCTACTTACCTGTGCTTTAACAATGATCATCTTAAATTCTACATCTTTTATACACCAAACTATTGCAGTGGGATTTCATTAGTGCATCATTTAGGCTACGTTTTTGGACTCAGGAAGTGAACAGGATATTTAGACAGTCATCAGTGTTATACAGAGATGTAGAGCACTCAGACTCTGAGTGAGTGAGTGAGCAAGCAGATATTTAAATGATTCTGATGTAATTAAGTGAATGAGGCCTGCAATAATTAGGACGTGCCCGATTAATCACATCTGTGTGTGGGGGATTACAGATAAAGCTTTAACTAGAGAGAGCAAGAGAGAGAGAGCGAGAGACTTTTCAGCTTAGACAAGGTACAATTTTTTACACAGCAGTAATACTCATGTGCAACGCTCAGATTTATTTCCCAACATTTTTAATTAATTGGATTAATTGGATACTAGTTACCTAAACTAGCATTAGCTTGCTAAATAGCTTGCATTGCAAGAAGGGACAGAAATAATAAACCCAGAAATGACTTAACTGCTAAAACCACACTAAACCCAGAAACATCATCAACGCTACAGAAACACTAAACCCAGAAACAGCATCAACGCTACAGAAACACTAAACCCAGAAACAGCATCAACGCTACAGAAACACTAAACCCAGAAACATCATCAACGCTACAGAAACACTAAACCCAGAAACATCATCACTGCTACAGAAACACTAAACCCAGAAACATCATCACTGCTACAG
>JAKKZJ010000029.1:566491-585281 GCA_033441845.1 Pangasius mekongensis
GCAAAGTTTTGATCAGACCAGGAGCAAGGCTTTGACCAGATCAGGAGCAAAGTTTTGATCAGACCAGGAGCAAGGCTTTGACCAGATCAGGAGCAAAGTTTTGATCAGACCAGGAGCAAGGCTGTGACCAGATCAGGAGCAAAGCTTTGCTCAGATCAAGTGCTTGCTTGTTCTTCCCATATTCGCATAGGTTTCCTTTGGGTTCTCCAGTTTCCTCCCACTGTCCACAAACATTCCTGTAATTAATAATTGTTTTTCACTCTGGTTCCGTCTTGTTATTTTTCGTCTTGCACTTTGTCAGATCCGCAACACTATAGAGAACAGTTTTGTGGGCTGGGAACTGGAGGAGGTTTTACTGTTGGACATGTCGGTGGACGATGGAGACTCTAAAATCCAGAACCAGCTGAAGAAACTCCAGAGTCCCGTCATCCTGCTCTACTCCACCAAAGAGGAAGCCAACATCATCTTCGAGGTGGCGCACTCTGTCGGGCTCACAGGATATGGATACACCTGGATCGTACCATCTCTGGTGGCGGGGGACGCTGACCACATTCCTCCAGAGTTCCCTACAGGTGATCTGCTCATTACGTCAGATTAATTTGTAGATAATAAATACAATTATTACTTCAAATGACAGGTTTATATTGTGTTCATATGGTGTGGAACACTGACATGCTTCGGGGAGGTTTGGTGAGAAACAATCGCTCTCTCTCTCTCTCTCAGGTATGATCAGTGTGTCGTATGATGAGTGGGATTATGGGTTGGAGGCACGTGTGCGTGATGCTGTGGCTGTTATTGCCACGGCAACCTCTTCCATGATGATGGATCGTGGACCTCACACACTTCTGAAGTCTGAGTGTCATGGAGCCCCAGAAAAGAAGAGCACGGGAAACACTAACGAAGTGCTCAGGTATACACACACACACACACACACACACACACACACACACACACACACACACACACGCACGCACGCACACACGCACACAAATAGACATGCAAATATATATACACATACAAATGCTAATGAACTTCTGCAGTAAAACACACACACACACACACAATACACAACCATAATGGACTGCTATATTAAACTCACACACATACACTCTTATGTACATAAAACTCACACACACACACACACACACACACACACACACACACACCTTCTTTGCTTTTTGTCAAGAAAGAAAATAAATGGGTTTTGCCTTCCCCCCCCCAAACGCCACCACTCTCTCCCATTAGAGAAGCTTATTATAGGTGTGTGTCCTCATTTCTCATCGAGCTACCACACACACACACACACACACACACACACACACACACACACACACGCGTGCGCTAAACACTCAGCTTTTACAGCAGTATGTATCTAAACACAGGTGCACACACTCAGATTGTTTGTTTGTGTGTATGTCCATAATGGTCTCTCAGTATGCGTGAGTGTGTGTGTGTGTGTGTGTGTGTGTGTGTGTGTGTGTGTGTGTGTGTGACTAATTCAGGAGCTGAGACGACCCAGTGGTGTGTTGAACTCAGAACTGCTGCATGTGTGTATTTTCTGTATTAAGTGTTCACCTTAGCAATCGATACACTCTACAGTAATCGATCTCAGAGCCACTCTGCATATAACCTGCTATATATTACAGTGTGTGTGTGTGTGTGTGTGTGTGTGTGTGTGTGTGTGTGTGTGCACGCATATGTGAGTGGTGTGTGTGGGAGTGTCGTGCTCCAATCGACATACACACTCTACACATGCTGCTCTACACAAAACTGGAACTATGTTACGAACAGCAAACAGAAATTATTGTAAGCCAGTGTTAGTGTATTTGTTTACAAAACATGAAAAAAAATCTGAAATTTGTTAGTAGTGTTTTTAATTTTAATTTTAAAGCAGGCCTTTTAGGTGTGATTTAGCTGTTGCAGACAAACATCGCACATCGTAAAATAATTCTTTGATTGTCCGGCATAGGAGAATTAAATTGTCTTTACTCGCAGGTCTATTGTTAGAGGATATTTATACATATTTTATAGGATATATTTCTTATAATCTGACATGGAGGACGCACGCTATCATGCAGTCTGTTACAGAATTCAGCCCAGAGTTTAGTGGGATCATTTATTTAGCTATGAACAGTAAACAAGATATTAGCGACATTAACTATATTTTAAATGCAGACGTTTAATATTTTCTAGTCTACCTTTTTCTGTAACATTATTTAACTACAAACATCAAATCTCTGTCTCTTTTTCTGTGTCTGCCTCTGTCTCTCTCTCATTTTTCTCTGTGTCTGTATGTCTCTCTCTCTTTCTTTGTGTCTCTCTTTTTCTCTGTCTTTCTCTTTGTCTTTTTCTCTGTATCTCTCTCTCTGTCTCTTTCTCTTTGTCTGTTTGTGTCTCTCTTTTTCTCTGCGTCTCTCTTTTTCTCTGTGCCTCTCTCTCTGTCTCTTTCTCTGTGTCTGTCTCTCTCACAGTCTCTCTCCCCTTATCTCTGTCTCACGCTCTTTGTCTTTCTGGCACTCGCTCTGTCTCTCTCTGTTTCAATCTCTCTCTGTCTCTCTCTGTAAGGTTATGGTTTCCATAGCAACTCAGAAGATTGGCTTGAGCATCTCAGGAGTTGTGGTTACTGCAGCAACGCATTACATATGCTTTGATTGTCTCCCTACTGCTGCCACCCCCCCAATCCCCCCCAAAACACACACACACACACACACACACACACACACACACACACACACACACACACACACATACACACACAATGGAAGACGCATGAATGTTGAATTCACACACAGGCTGCATTTGTTTGTTTGTTTGTTTGTTTGTTTGTTGAGTAGGTGAACGATTGTGGCTTTGTCTTTGTGTACATGTGTGATTTTAAGGTCAAGTGTTTCTGTGGAAACTGAAACATTGAGAGGAAGAGAGACCAACACACACACACACACACACACACACACACACACACACACACACTGTATGTAGGCAACAAAAAATGAGATACATGTGCTTATACATATCTGATGTGTGTGTGTGTGTGTGTGTGTGTGTGTGCTTCAGGTATTTGATGAATGTGACGTTTGAAGGTCGTAACCTGTCGTTCAGTGAGGATGGATATCAAATGCATCCCAAACTCGTCCTCATCCTATTGGACAAGAACAGACAGTGGGACAGAGTCAGTCTACCTGTTTGTCTCTTTACCTGTCTGTCTCTCTACTTATCTACCTGCCTGTCACTCTACCTGTCTGTCTTTATACCTGTCTGTCACTCTACCTGTCTGTCTTTATACCTGTCTACCTGCCTGTCACTCTACCTGTCTGTCACTCTACCTGTCTGTCTTTATACCTGTCTACCCGTCTGTCTCTTTACCTGTCTACCTGTCTGTCTCTTTACCTGTCTACCTGTTTGTCTCTTTACCTGTCTGTCTCTCCACTTATCTACCTGCCTGTCACTCTATCTGTCTGTCTTTATACCTGTCTGTCACTCTACCTGTCTGTCTTTATGCCTGTCTGTCACTCTACCTGTCTGTCTTTATACCTGTCTGTCACTCTACCTGTCTGTCTCTCTACTTATCTACCTGCCTGTCACTCTACCTGTCTGTCTTTATGCCTGTCTGTCACTCTACCTGTCTGTCTTTATACCTGTCTACCTGTCTGTCCTTATACCTGTCTACCTGCCTGTCACTCTACCTGTCTGTCTTTATACCTGTCTACCTGTCTGTCTCTTTACCTGTCTACCTGTCTGTCTCTTTACCTGACTGCCTGCTTGTCTCTTTACCTGTCTGTACCTCTCTGCATTTCGGTCTCTCTACATTTCTACCTACCTACCTGTCTGTCTCTCTACCTGTCTGCCTCTACCTATTTACCTGTCTGTGTCTCTACCTGTCTGGATACCTTTCTCTCTAACTGTTTGTCTATTTACCTATCTGGCTATCTGTCTATGTGTCTGTCTCCTTACCTGTATGTCTATCTTACTACTTGTCTTTCTCTGTATCTGTCTCTCTACCTGTCTGTCTACCTGTCCCTGTCGCTCTACTTATGTCACTCTATATAATTCTGTGTGTGTGTGTGTGAGCAGGTGGGGAAGTGGGAGAATGGCTCCCTGTCAATGAAGTATCATGTGTGGCCGCGGTTCGAGCTGTACTCGGGGGAGGAGAGTCGCCATGACGACCACCTGTCAATCGTGACTCTGGAGGAGGCGCCGTTCGTCATTGTGGAGGATGTCGACCCTCTGAGTGGAACCTGCATGAGGAACACTGTACCCTGCAGGAAACAGCTGAAAATACGGTATACACACACACTCACACACACTCAGTAACATTATTGCTGTAGCGTGTAGTGGGCGAGAAATGACGCAGAGGCTCGGAGCTCATTTTAAAATTAGCTCTTTATCGAACAGCGTGCGCTCTGTTAATAGGGCTCACCGGGCGATACCTCAGCTAAAGTGAGCAGTGATAGCCTAATCACAAGGACTGCGATGTAGAACGCACAAACACTGGATAAACCAATTCAGTTCAGTTCACTGTCACAAAGCAGCTTTACAGAAATAAATAACAGCAATACTGTCTTTATTGTGAAGAAGAAAGAGACAAATGGATAGACAGAGAGAGAGAGAGAGACAGCTGTCTTTATACACACAAAACCCAACAGAACAATAGTCTTTGTCTCACTCTCTCATTCTCTCATCTCTCTCCCTCTCAGTAATCAGACAGGTGACTCTGGCATGTATATAAAACGCTGCTGTAAAGGGTTCTGCATCGACATCCTGAAGAAGATCGCCAAGTCTGTAAAGTTCACCTACGACCTTTACCTCGTCACTAATGGCAAGCACGGCAAGAAGGTCAATGGAACCTGGAACGGCATGGTGGGAGAGGTGAGACCATCCATCTCTTACTGATCAATCTCTTACTGATCCATCTCTTACTGATCCATCACTTACTGATCCTTCACTTACTGATCCAACGCTTACTGATCCATCACTTACTGATCCTTCACTTACTGATCCATCACTTACTGATCCATCATTTACTGATCCTTCACTTACTGATCCAACGCTTACTGATCCATCACTTACTGATCCTTCACTTACTGATCCAACGCTTACTGATCCATCACTTACTGATCCAACGCTTACTGATCCATCACTTACTGATCCATCACTTACTGATCCATCATTTACTGATCCAACGCTTACTGATCCATCATTTACTGATCCAACGCTTACTGATCCATCATTTACTGATCCAACGCTTACTGATCCATCACTTACTGATCCATCACTTACTGATCCATCGTTTACTGATCCATCACTTACTGATCCATCGTTTACTGATCCATCACTTACTGATCCATCATTTACTGATCCAACGCTTACTGAGACAGTTAGAGAGATGATTAGTTACAGAAAGGATCAGTTATGGAGATGATCATTTACAGAAATGATCAGTTAGAAAAATCATCAGTTACTGAGGTGATCAGTTAGAGAGACAATAAGTTATAGAAATGATCCGTTATGCAGATGATCATTTAGAGAAATTATCAGTTATGGAGATGATCAGTTAGAGAAATGATCAGTTATGGAGATGATCAGTTAGAGAAATTATCAGTTATGGAGATGATCAGTTAGAGAAAGATGATCAGTTAGAGAAATGATCAGTTATGGAGATGATCAGTTAGAGAAAGATGATCAGTTAGAGAAATGATCAGTTAGAGAAAGATGATCAGTTAGAGAAATGATCAGTTATGGAGATGATCAGTTAGAGAAATGATCAGTTATGGAGATGATCAGTTAGAGAAATGATCAGTTATGGAGATAATCAGTTAGAGAAATGATCAGTTAGAGAGATGATCAGTTAGAGAGATGATCAGTTAGAGAGATGATCAGTTAGAGAGATGATCAGTTTAATGGTACATGTCCAGTGTGTTTAATTCTAATTTCATTGTGAATGCCCCAGTTTCATGTTCCTGTTGCTCTGATGATTTCCTTTTTAGTATTTTTTTCTGTTTGTAGAAGCACATGCAAGATTTTAATTCAGACATTTTCCACCATGAATTGTTCAAAACATATTTATGCTTCTGTTTATGGCATTGATAGATGCCCTCAGTGACTTACAGGAGTGCTTTGTGGTCTCCATGGAGAAATTATCCTCACGCTAGTACAAATAGGCCAGGGTCTAAGAATATCATCAAGCTAAAACCCTGTTAGAGAAGGCAGAAGGTAGCAGGGGTAAAAAAAAACAAACCCAAATAGTGTTAGTTTAGTTGAATTTATTTCTTAATCTGCACCACTTTAATTGTTATACTATCTGTCTGCTTTCTTGTTTTTCTAAAATATAATTTATGGCGTAATACCTATGAAGCAAATTAAGTGCTCGATGATTTAGGGATTATGGGTTTATTGTTTGAGTATAAGAATAAGGGATGAGTAATAGTGTATAGATTAGGTTAGGATAGGGTTTAGGATTAATGTTTAGTCTTTTTGTCCTTGAGATTAGATTTTATTTCTGGTTTATTTAACTTATACTGAAAAGCAACAGCTATTCTACATTCATCTGCAGCAAAGCACTGATTCCACACACACACACACACACATTCACACTCACACAGGTCCTGCAAAACTCCATCTCATTACCACCCACATAGGTCAGTTTCATAACAGAGTGAGAGAGAGAGAGAGAGAGAGAGAGAGAGAGAGAGAGGGTGGACACAGAGAGACAGACAGAAACAAGACGAATGAATGAAGGGATGAATCTCTTTCACACACAAACACATACACACACCTTGTACATAGGTTCTGTTTTGTCTCGCTATAATGTATGTAGGGCTAAACAGTGAGAAAGAGACAGAGAGAGAGAGAGAGAGAGAGAGAGAGAGAAGGGGGGAGACGGAGACAGAGAGGGAGGAAGTATGGTAAGTAGAATGTCTATTTCCAGCGTGACCTAGTGTGATAACCCACTTTCACTCTTCCTCGTTCTGTTCTTTTTCTCTCATGGTTGCGTCTCATTAATGATAGAGAGTTAGGGTTTAGGGCTTAGGGTAAGGAGAAATGACTCTCATGTTCAAGGATTTTGGTTAAGTGTTATGGTGTTATGGATTGGGCTTCTGCTACAGATTAGGGTTTAGGGTAAAGTCTTACAGTCAGAATTAAGGTTTAAGTGTAGGATATAGGATTAGATTGATGGAGTTAAAGGTATAGAAAGACACACTGAACTCAAATTTAGTGTAGGTTTAGGGTCTAGAATTAGTGGTAGTAGAGTTGTTGGGTAGGTGATTGGGAGTTTAGGGTCCAGGGTTAGTGGTAGTAGAGTTGTTGGGTATGTGATTGGGAGTTTAGGGTCTAGGGTTAGTGGTAGTAGAGTTGTTGGGTAGGTGATTGGGAGTTTAGGGTCTAGGGTTAGTGGTAGTAGAGTTGTAGGGTATGTGATTGGGAGTTTAGGGTCTAGGGTTAGTGGTAGTAGAGTTGTAGGGTATGTGATTGGGAGTTTAGGGTCCAGGGTTAGTGGTAGTAGAGTTGTAGGGCATGTGATTGGGAGTTTAGGGTCTATTGTTAGTGGTCAGGGGCTTGAGTTTAGATTTAGGGCCTGGGGTTAGGGCTTCATGTTTTAGGAATTAGGGATTATTCTTCACTGGTTTCTCAGCTGCTTTCTCTTGTTTCGCCTCCTTGGTGTACATCAGCTATTATACCAAACGAACTTTATTGTGAGGTATAAATAATGGCTATTTATCTTCCGCTCTAGGTGGTGGTGAAAAACGCTCACATGGCTGTTGGTTCTCTCACTATAAACGAGGAAAGGTCAGAGGTCATCGACTTCTCTGTGCCTTTCATTGAGACTGGAATCAGTGTCATGGTCTCCCGTAGCAACGGCACTGTGTCACCATCGGCATTTCTGGGTGAAAAGCTACTAAAATATACTACAGAGCACTCTACTATTCCTTTCATAACTGCAGATTTTCCTGCTGTACCCCAAAATACTCTGTGGTGTCTGTGGCATGGAGAATTTACTTAGAAGTGCTGAAGTTGGTGTGTGTGTGTGTGTGTGTTCAGAGCCCTTCAGCGCAGACGTGTGGGTGATGATGTTCGTCATGCTGCTGCTGGTTTCTGCCATCGCTGTGTTTGTGTTTGAGTATTTCAGTCCTGTGGGCTACAACCGCTGCCTCGCCGACGGAAGAGGTGCGTCCCCTATTTTTAAAAATCGGTCTCTGGGTCTGTCTGTCTTAGGCTCTTTGTCTGATTAATAATTGAAGTAACAGTCAATAAAGCTATCTTGGATTTAATTAACTGAACCGAGAGACAGAAAGAGATGGTTCATTCTCTCTCTCAGTTTAAATTAGTTCATTATTAGCATGAGTGTTACCTAAACCATTAATCATCAACTATAATGTTTTTTTCCCAGAGCCTGGTGGTCCTTCATTCACTATTGGAAAGGCGATCTGGCTGCTGTGGGGTTTGGTGTTTAACAACTCGGTTCCTGTGCAGAACCCCAGAGGAACTACCAGTAAGATCATGGTGTCCGTGTGGGCTTTCTTTGCTGTGATCTTCCTGGCCAGCTACACTGCCAACCTCGCAGCTTTCATGATCCAGGAGGAGTACGTCGACCAGGTCTCCGGCCTCAGTGACAAAAAGGTACACAGTCATAACAAGAGCCATAATAATTCTAATAAATAAGTTGCTAGTGTTTCTGAGCTGTGTATATGTTGTGCAATATTGTCCCTATAGCATTCAGTCAATAAAAAAAGCCAACAATTTCTATCACTTACTTTTTTCTCTGGGTTCTCTTGTTCTCTTTCAGTTCCAGAGACCTAATGACTTCTCTCCTCCGTTTCGGTTTGGGACTGTGCCAAACGGCAGTACAGAGCGGAATATCCGTAACAACTATAAGGAGATGCATTCGTACATGGTGAAATTCCACCAGCGCAATGTGGATGAAGCTCTGCAGAGCCTGAAAGCCGGGTCAGAACCAGAATCCACGGTCACGCACTCCATGTCTTACATAAATCTATATATAGAGCAGTAATATACACTTGCTTACTAAAGTTAACGTTAGCTTAATAAGCCTTATGCAACAAATGACAGATATTTAACACTAACTAAGCTAAGACTGTTGGCTAGTAAGTAAACTCTTAGCGTTGTGTTCAGAGACAGTGACCTAAGTCCAAAAATTACATCAGTATTCAGAGTCTGGATACATAACTGCTTAAGAGTCAATTTTCATATTATTAAAATCACCAGTTCATGCCTCCAAGGTTGCCAGATTTTTTTGATTTGTTGAATTAATTAAATAATGTCAGTATTTGTGTTAATTTGAGAAGCTCTGCTATAAAGAAAACATGCCTACGGTTTGAAGGATAAGCTGACCGAGCACTCATCTGCCACGCTTACAGAGAAACTTTAACTTCATCCATAATTTTATCTATAAAGATTCACTCCTTGAGATAAGCGAAGTTTCTGATTAAGACATGACACGTCTTTCACCACTTTCTGGCTTAAAAAAGAGGCGATATTGTTATTTAATCACAACTCGGATACAATATTGATCCTTGCTTGGGCTGATATTTTGCAAAAACAAAAAAAAAATCGCTTAATTTCAAGCTCAGGAACATGCGTATCTGACACACGCTTCTGTTTTTGACAAACTCCGCCCCATGCGTGACTCTCATGTAACTTCTGAATATCACTCAAGAGTAACATCTGAGGTCTGAATATGCTCTCGTGTATATAATTACACTTTTCTTTCATTTAGCATCAACTTCTAACACAACTAATACGGGTTCTGCCGGATTGAAAAACAAGATAAGTCTGCGGTCTTGGAGAAGTAAAGCATGTGTAATGATGCGTGTGCATTTTAGGAAGCTGGACGCGTTTATCTACGACGCTGCCGTGCTGAACTACATGGCGGGTCGTGACGAAGGCTGCAAGCTGGTGACGATCGGCTCCGGGAAAGTGTTCGCCTCGACCGGATACGGCATCGCCATCCAGAAAGACTCGGGCTGGAAGAGACACGTGGACCTGGCCATCCTGCAGCTGTTCGGAGACGGTAAACACACACACACACACACACACACACACACACACACACACTATAAAACCTTAGAGAACTATAAAACAACATTGATTTACGGTCCTCCTGTGTGTGTGTATGTGTGTGTGTAGGAGAGATGGAGGAGCTCGAGGCGCTCTGGCTCACAGGAATCTGTCACCACGAGAAGAACGAGGTGATGAGCAGTCAGCTGGACGTGGATAACATGGCGGGTGTGTTCTACATGCTGGGGGCGGCCATGGCCCTGTCACTAATCACCTTCATTGCCGAGCACATCTTCTACTCACACCTGCGCTTCTGCTGCATGGGAGTGTGTTCTGGAAAACCCGGCCTCACCTTCACCATCAGCAGGGTGAGACACACACACACACACACACACACACACACACACACACACACGCACGCGCCTTTCCTCGACATGTGACCATAATCATTTTAAATGACTAGCTTCTAAACAGCTTCACTGACTAGCAGTGAATCTAAACAGATGCAATAACTGAAAGTTTTAATACTTTTTTTGGAAACAGATTGATTTTAACACTTATTTCATTTGGGTTATCAAAGATTTCATTTTCAAAATAAAATCCACTTTAAGATCTTACATTGTTAGTTTTACAGATCTCAGTATTCGATTTCAGCTCTAAACGTTCAGCTCAGAATTCAGTGTCAATTTACTTTAATTCCGAAATTCCCTTTAGTTCAAAAGTTAAATTCAGAATTCATTCACTTCAGTTTAAAATTTTACATTTTAAATTCACTTTCAGGTCAACAGTTGAGTTCAAAATTGACTTTAGTTCAAAGTTTGAGTTTAAAATTCACTTTCAGTTTTAAATTGAAAATTCACTTAAGTTCAATATTTAAATTCTAAAGTCACTTCAGTTTCAAATTTAAGCTCAAAACTCTCAGATGTAGTGTGTGTATTGCAGGATGTGCATGAATGTGTGTATTTTTGTGTGTGTGTATTGTGTGTGTGTATTGTGACAGTATTTAGTTGAGTGTGTCATATTTAGGTGTATGTAGCATATGATGTGTATAGTGTATAGTTATCAGAGCACGCACACACACACACACACACACACACACACACACACACACTGTTGCTGCTTTTCTTCGATGACGTTTAGCACCAGTTATTTCATTATTTACATTAAGGCTGTGTTCCAAACGCTAGGGTTTGATCCAAACATTCAGTTCATAACACCTTCTGTGCATCATCAAGTAGTTTGTGTGTGTGTGTGTGTGTGTGTGTGTGTGTGTGTGTGTGTGTGTGTGTGTATCATATTGCATTACATTGCTTTTCTTAATGCAGCTGTAGTTTGAGTTTTAGCACAAGAGTCAGATTTCTTTGTGTGTGTGTGTGTGTGT
Organism: Pangasius mekongensis; assembly: GCA_033441845.1. Taxonomy (NCBI): domain Eukaryota; kingdom Metazoa; phylum Chordata; class Actinopteri; order Siluriformes; family Pangasiidae; genus Pangasius; species Pangasius mekongensis. The sequence continues at coordinate 577,887 of JAKKZJ010000029.1, forward strand.
GTGTGTGTGTGTGTGTGTGTGTGTGTTGGTTTTACATTGTGTTTCGATGAGATTAATATAAAGAGCCCTAAGGGAATCTCCTCTGAGGTTGTGAAGTGTGTGTAGTGTGGTAATGAGATGAAGCCCATAGTTATGTGGTCAAAACACATCAGTAATGGGTTTATAGTGTGTGTGTGTGTGTGTGTGTGTGTGTGTGTGTGTGTTGTTTTCTGACCCTGGGGCCAAATCCATTAGCATCTACACGTTCTGCTCACATAACAAGTAGGAAGCTCAAATAAAATTAGCTTCCCTCACTAACACACACACACACACACACACACACACACACACACACACACAGAGGCCAGAACAAATGGATTCATAGCTCATGAATCACGATCTGCTGCATCGTATAAGACCCTGTGTTTACCTCCTTACTGTTTGACATGCTAACATAGTATCAATGACTAGCAGGAAGGAAGCTGCAAAAAAAAAAATAATAATAAAAAAGTGTTTCACTTTACTCATTTAAAACATTATAATATTATAATTTTGTTTTAAGTAATAAATAAGACTGTAAAGAAGCAGCTAATTCAGGTAAAGTGCAGGTAATTCAACATATTAAGCTAAACTGCTATGCTAACTGTTCACCTGGATCAGGTTTTAAAATCTCTAATGAGACGAGTACGAGTTTTAATTGTAATACACACACACACACACACACACACACACACACACACACACACACACGTGTGCTCATGCAGTGATGAACATTTGCGTGTCACATATGTTTTCTGTTAGCACACTCACTGTTTATTTATTGTGGATGATAACATGTTTCCTCTGTATTTCTTTTTTTTTTTTTAGAAAATCACACTCGCAGTCACACATTTATGACACTGTTATCACTGTACATTCTCTCCATCCCTCTGCAAAGCTCCGGCTCTTTCCCAAGAACATCACAGGCTTACTGTGGCCATTTGGGCTCTGTTCCAAATACTAGAATTCATCACTAGCTAGTGCTCAGACTAAAACAGTGGCCTTTTTGGCTCTTTCCTGCACTAGTTAGTTTATTTACTAGAACGTCAGCCATTTTGGTGCTGTCCCTACTCTCACTTTCTTTCTGTTTCTCTTACTTATAACTCTCTCTCTCTCTCTCTCTCTCTCTCTCTTTTGCAGGAAGTGTACAGCTGCATCCACGGCGTTGAGATTGAAACCAAGAGTTCAGCGCTGAATTCCCCATCAACCACCATAAACAACACGCACTCCAACATCCTGCGTCTGCTGCGCACAGCTAAAAACATGGCGTCCTTGTCCGGGGTGAACGGCTCCCCCCACAGCGCACTCGACTACCTACGCCGCGACTCGTCCGTCTACGACATCAGCGATCAGCGGCGTCACTCGGAGTGCCGGGTGCCGTACCTGTCCGAGAACAGCGACAACAATGCATTTAGTGACTACATCGATCAGGTCGAGCGCACCTTCGGAAACCTGCACCGCAACGAGAGTGACCTATACCTGCACCGACGCTCGGGCTCTGTCCCTGGCCCCGCCCCCAGCCTGGGTTCTGGCAGCTCATTGGATGGCGCCATTTTTGACTGCTCCGCCCTCACACACAGGAACATGAGCAACTTTGACCTGCTGCAGGGACATGCGCCACTTGGACTGCCAGAGCCATACAGGAAGTTCTCCTTTAAAGGTGGGACCTCAGGCTACATCCCTGCCTATGATCGCTATGGCGATGGAGACAACATGTCTGACATTTCCACTCACACCATAACCTACGGTAACCTGGAGAGTGACAGCAGAAAGAGAAAGCAGCATGGTGACAGTCTGAAGAAACGGCCTGCTTCGGCCAAATCGCGCCGAGAACTGGACCACGCTCACCTTGGTTACCGACGGAGACCGCACCATGGGCATCACCGTCACCATGGACACCGCTCTGTGTCTCCGCCTCTGTCCGAACACAAAATGAGAGGAGGAGGTGGATCTTTGTCCTTCCTATATCAGGACAAAGAAAGCCTTCGAGACTTTTATCTGGACCAGTTCCGTCCCAAAGAGGGCGTGCCCCAATGGGAGCATGTGGATTTGACTGATGGGCCAAGTGGGGTTGGGGCTGGAGGTGGGGCTAATTGCACTAGCCTGGTGCCTGTAGATGACTTCCTGAAAAGCAAACCATCGAAGGTGGAGCCTAAAGTGGGAGGAGGGGACTGGGAGTGTCGAAATTGCCGTGCTAGCAGTGCAGGAAGTAAACGAATGTCACAGCACACAGGGGGCGGGGCTTATGGAGCTGGGGGAAGCAATAGCTGTCTGGCATCAGGAGTTGGGGGCGGAGCCAGCCGTCCCACTTCAGCCACATGCATGCGTTGCGAAGCTTGTAAGCGTTCAGGCAACTTGTACAACATCAGCGAGGATAGCAATCATGTAATCGATCAGATAAGTGGGCGGGGTCAGACACCATCACAGCGGCGAAGAGCATTTAGCGCGAGACCTTTACGCAGGCAGCATTCTTACGATGCCTTCATGGACCTGCACAGGGATGACGAAGGGCTAAGTTTGCGGGCAGGGGGAGGGGCTATGGATGATGTAGGTGGGGGTTTTCTGCCTCCTCGCAGTGTGAGTTTGAAGGAGAAGGATCGCTGTATGGAGGGCTCGTTCTCCCATTTATTTGACACCCAGCAGTTTTATAGCCCCGCCCACCACTCCCTGAGTGCATTCCGTGGGGAAAGAGACCCTTACTTCCTGTCAAAATCACTCTATCCTGATCACACCAATCACAATCCATTCGTGCCGACGTTCGGAGACGATCAGTGCTTGCTGCACGGCGCTAAAACGTACTATACGAAAAAGCAGCAGCGTTCCGATCCGAGAAATCCTTCCGGGATTTCATCGTTCCTTCCCTCATCTCGATTCACCAATCAGCACTCGGCTCTCGGGCCGCCGCGACCTTTCAACGGCACCAACGGCCATGTGTACGAAAAACTCTCCAGCATCGAGTCGGATGTGTAGACGCACAACAGGAAGTGATGGATGGAACAATAAATGAGAGGGGGAAGATGAATGGCTTTGACCAAAAGGGCTGAATGGGGGTGGAGCTGGAGGCGGGGCTAACTGCACCAGCCTGGTGCCTGTAAACAACGCCGTGTTCTTGCACCAAAGGAAGCGAAGATCACGCTACCGAGGAGTGATTAGACAAGTGGCCATCTGGAAACGTGTGAGCGACTATACAAAAGAGAACGAGAGAGAGGAGAGATGACAGATAAAATGATTGTTCACTTTCTCTCTTTCCTGTCCTCTCTCTCTTTTTCCTTTGGGTCGATGGCGAATGAGTCGTACGATACGCTAACAGGGTAATAAACAATAACAACCACAATAATGCTACCAATAACATTGTGATTAGCCAGGCTTGTACGGATGTTGCTAACGCTAATGCCGATGACGTGTAGAAGTCTATTAATTGATTACTTTATTTATTTATCTATCTATTTATTTATTTGTTTATTTATTCTGGTTACATTTTCACATTTCAGCTATTTTACCATTCTAACATTTTACAGCTGAGGGACAAAAGCCCCCGTGAACAAACACTAACACACACACACACACACACACACACACACACACACACACACACACACACACGCATAATGGGGAGGGGGGAAACTGAGGAAGAATTAACGAGTGACGGATGTTGGGAAGTGGAGACACCTGTCTCTGTTGTAAATACCACTTTCTACACAAACACACACACACACACACACACACACACTTCACATATAACTTGATATTAGGCATGAGCCGATAATCGAGTACGAAGCGCATTGTGCCATTTCATTTTGTTACTACTTTAAAATATTGTATATTTTGAATGCTGTTGCTGTTGTGTTCCATTGTGTAGTAGGCTGCCTAAGTAGGGTGCATTCTCGGGCAGTGAGATAAAGTCTGTCTCCTTAGCAAGGAAGTCGGCGAAAAGGACTTCAAAGGGTTCTCGGAGAATCTTGCAATCCCATAATTCTCTTCGGTGGATGTGAACGACGCTGAAGGTTTGAGAAACACGGCGGAGAAAAAAAAAAAAAACGTCACTTTGATGAAGTTAAGTAATTTTTTTAAACTGACGATCGTAATAATATCGTCAATCATGATAAAAGCTGAGCACTTATCGTGATGCGGTAATTTTAATATCGGCACATGCCTCCCTGATATACAGGACAGACCTTTGGTACACTTTTTACAAAATTGAACAAGGTATAAAAAAAAATTAAAAAATAATAATAATAAAAAAAAATCTCCAAAAACATACATATGCAAACTAGTAGTTAAGACAGAACTATTACTCATGATAAGTGATAATAATAAACCATAGTAGATTATTTGCTTTTAGATTCACGCTTGTTACCTGAGTAGAGTTTAAGAGACATACTGATTTAGGACGCTGCAGCTTTAAGAGCCGGCTTTTCTTAACTGTGTTGTGTTTAGGGCACTTTAATAAGTTTCCCTTAAATTGTGTTTGACATGTGTTTGAATAGGACACACTCTACACACACTTCTCATACTTTGCTCTCTCTCGCACACACACACACACACACACAGTTGCTGCTTTTCTTCAATTCAATTTAGCACATTACTCCACTTCCATTTAGGCTGTGTCCCAAATGCTAGCGTTTGATCCAAACGTTCAGTTCGTAACAAAGATATTTAAACTCGAACGGAGAAAGCTTCATAACTTTCCACACTACCACGTTGCTAATAGCTTGCTAGCTAATGGGCTAATTAGCAGTTAGTGCATCAGCATCAGCACATTCACCTAAAGCCTGACCTATAAAATCTCTAACACAGCTTTTAAGTAACTTTACACTCTATGAAGAAGTGTTATATGTAATGGTTTTCAGACTAGGAAATCTAGGGAGGGAAGGACAAGTAAGTGAACTAGGCAAAAATGGCCAAAGAAAAGGAAAAGCAACACATTGGTGGAGTAGAAAAACTAGTATAATGAGAAAATGATAAATCTAGGGGACTAGAACAACCAAGAAACAAAAGCACAAAAATCTAAGAGGGGATTAGCCAGAGAAGCAAAGCCGAGGGAAATGCTCAACGTGATGCTCCCACCACCGTGCTTCACAGGGTGTTCTCAATGTGGATTACCAGAGAACTTTTTCCACGTTTGCTGAGTCCCCAAGTTTTTTTTTTTAAAACGCAGTTTTGTGTGGATTCATGACATATAATGACATTTACATCCATTTCCAGGCTTTAAGGGGGGTTAATACTTATGCAAACCACAGTGTTAGTGAATTAAAGGGAATCAAAGACTAGATATAATAAAATATTTGTATAATGTCATGACCACCAGCTCTAAATTCCACACAACCGAGCTTTAACGTTACACTTTATCTGAATGGTACATTTGTAAACCGACACCAATACGCAGTGCATTATGGGTAATACCCACACTCTGTCACACACTGCATGAGACCATCAGCAAGACGTCATTTTATAACAGGGCGTGTGTGTTCTAGTGTTTGGGACAGAGCATTAAAAAGAGCACTAACTACACATGAATTCTAGATCTGAGACAAAATGGCTGACGATATAGTAAGCACAGTAACTAGTGATTGATTCTAGCATTTGGGACAGAGCCATAGGAACTTTGGCTTTACTTGAACTTGAGCTTATTTCTCACGCTAATGTACTGTATAGACCAAGGCCTAGCACACCAGGAATGTTTTACATACACACACACACACACACACACACACACACACACACACACGTATACACACACACAGACAGGTGTGTGTATGTGTGGTGCAGTGATGTTGCTAATTTCACTGTGTTTTTGCCTCCATATTTAGCGATTCACTGTTCACGCTGGATAAACTAATTAACACTTATCTGTGCTTTTTATTATAAAATATTACACTTTATGGTTCATACATTTCTTTTGAGTCTTTAATCTTTAATACTGATATGTATCAATATTAATCAACACTTATCAATTATCAATTAAACTCTTTAAATGTGAGTGCTAAATTAGCACGTTTGACCATTGTACATATAAACTGTATTCTGGTTTGCAATAATTGCTGAATGTGTGTGTGTGTGTGTGTGTGTGTGTGTGTGTGTGGGTGCGCGTGTGTGTGTGTGCTTTCAGTTATCCAAACTAATTTTGTCAATTAAAGATCCTAACGCTCATGTCAACGGACTGATTCATTAAACTGATTCGTAAACCTATGAATCGATTTAAAGAATAAATGTTCAGAGAATCATTTTGATGACTCAGTTTAGTGAATCACTTTAACAAGTAATTCATCCTTATATATATATTAATTAATTGAATCAGTTATCATTAAATGAAAGTGATTTATTAAGTTGATTCATTAGATGGATTCACTAAACTAATTTGTTAACTGATTGTTTAAATGAATGAAGAATTAAGAAAAAGAATCAATTTAAAGAATCAATTTAATGAACCAGTTTAATGAATAATTTTAGTTAATTATGCGCTTGATTTTGTCATGTTATCTGTATGTTTATAGTTTATAAAATGGCTTTTAGGCGGAACAGTAAGTTTGCATTTTCTCCTGATAATTCTTATCATTTTTAGCTTCTTTTTAATTTATGTATATCATAGATATAAACTTAGATTTACAGTAGTCAAGGTATGTTGACATATGAGATAAGATTCCCTGATCCTGTCTTTACGTTACAGTTGAACACTGGTTTTATTCCCGCTTAAGGAAAATTTGTGTAAATATATAAGTTCAACTGTTTACATTTCTTTTCTATGATCTTTTTTTGTAGTCCTCTTGATTGTCCATTTCATTATGATGCTACTGCGCTATAGTAACAGGAGCATTACAAGGCGTGCGTGTGTGTTTACGCATCACTGTAATAATCTTTTACACATTGGCCTTTACTTTCGAATATTACCAAAACTTTTGAACATTGTACAGAATCTGTATATAATAATGATAATGATAATAATAATGATTATGATGATAATAATGATGATAATTAATACGATGATTCCTTCTTTGTTCTTTTGTATGGGAATAATGGCGAAAATATGGATGATGTAAGTTGATGCATCAGGAGGTAAAGCGCTTTACTCTGATTGGTCGGGATCAATAAAACTGGAACAAAGTGTGAATATTAATACATTATTAATAAAAACACTAAGTCTTATCACTCTGTGGGATTTTCTTTTGTGCTGTGTCTCTATAGTCAGGGTGACTACAAAACTATACTGCAATACTACATTACATTACCTACTATAATACACTATCCACACTACTACACTATCCACACTACTACACTATCCACACTACTACACTCTCTACACTACTACACTATCCACACTACTACACTATCCACACTACTACACTAACCACACTACTACACTATCCACACTACTACACT
>JAKKZJ010000029.1:598186-616019 GCA_033441845.1 Pangasius mekongensis
CTCCTGGCTCCACAGCTTATTCTACCCATACAGTAGCTCCTGGCTCCACAGCTGATTCTACCCCTACAGTAGCTCCTGGCTCCACAGCTGATTCTACCCCTACAGTAACTCCTGGCTTCACAGCTGATCCTACCCCTACAATAGCTCCTGGCTCCACAGCTGATCCTACTCCTACACCCCCACCCTTAGCACTGGAGCTCCTCAGTGCTGCGTCCTCAGCCCCCTGCTGTACTCCCTCTTCACCAGTGAGTGGTGGTAGGCCTCATCACCAACAACTGCCCCTACAGATGCCTCCGCAGATGATCCTAACCCTACAGTAACTCTCGACCCCAGAGTGGATCCTACTGCCTAGCTCCTGGCTCCACAGCTTATTCTACCCATACAGTAGCTCCTGGCTCCACAGCTGATTCTACCCCTACAGTAGCTCCTAGCTTCACAGCTGATCCTAAGCCTACAGTAGCTCCTGGCTCCACAGCTGATCCTGCTCCTACAGTAGCTCCTGGATCCACAGCTTATTCTACCCATACAGTAGCTCCTGGCTCCACAGCTGATCCTCGTCCTACAGCAGTTCCTAAGCCCATAGTTGATCCTGCACCTACAGTAGGTCCCCACAACTGATCCTTTGTCTGGTTAATTTCAGTTTTGTTATTTGGTTTGAGAATTTTGTTAATCTGGTCCGGCCTGCGTTTTAGTTAGCATGCTAATGTTAGTTGGCTAGCCTGCTGCTGTCAGCACTGTGATGGAAGATAATGCAGATCTGACTGTAAATTACCATTACAGGCTTAATGGGGCATTTTTTTCATCTCTGAAACAATAATAGTATTTTTTTAAAAACAATTTATAATAAAAGGTTTGGACAAACATTTGTACAAAAAATGGTGGAGAGGACATCACAAGAGAAACACATGACTAGCATTTTCTGAAATACTGAAAAGCTATGGACAACTTTTTAAAAGTTTTTTTTAATTGATTGATTGATTGATTGATTGATTATAGATTCAAGCTAAGAATGTTGTGGATGTATAACTTATTGTTGTGTTATCATGTTTTCTCTAAACCGCTGTTCATCTCTCCGCGCTGTAAGAAATGATGCTGTTCTTGCTCTTCATGAAACAAACCTGAAATTATACAAATGATTTTTAATTTTCTCTAATTTGGGCTGGTTGTTCTTGATTGCGCACACACACACACACACACACACACCCCTTGAAAACCGAACACACAGCAGCATCCTTCAATCACAGTTGTGTCACAGTTTCTTGTTTACAGATAAACTCAAAAAGTTGAACATTCTGTCAACAAGTGCTGTTTTCAGTGCACTATTTTCACTCTCCAGTTGGAGCTCTTGGGTCACAAACTGTAAAACTGATTCCTGTAGTTGTTTTTTCCCACTGAATCTGATTTTAGGGGGAAAAAATCAGTTTGAATATGGGGTCTGAAGAAAAGCAGGCGGGAGGTGGAGGAATATGAGTGTGTGTGTGTGTGTGTGTGTGTTCAAGGCGGTCTTTTACTTGCAAAAAAGGGAAAGGGAAAGAAGGGGGGAAACTGTTAGGACGAAATGATCATGTCGTATCCGTTATAAAAGCATGTGTGTGTGTGTGTGTGTGTGAGAGAGAGAGAGAGAGAGAGAGAGAGATGTGAAAGTCAGAAACATTTCGCCCTGGTCGGTATGTATTAAAGCAACAAAAAAGAAAGAAAAGAAAAAGAAAAGCAATGCGTGTAATTTTAAGCAGATGTATATAGGTGGGTTCACCTAAAGAGAGAGAGAGAGAGAGAGAGAGAGAGAGAGAGAGGGAGAGAGAGAGAGGGGGCGGGGGTGCATGGACCTCACTGCCTATGGGACCTACAGGCACCCCGATAGGGTTCTTGTTTATTTTAGAACAAAAGAAAAAGGGGGATTATATTAGAATAAAAGGCCCGGTGCGTGTGCGGGAGTGCGACGGGCCTCTCCGACACTTTGTCCGCCGCTGCTTCGGGAAAACGGTGAGGGAAAAGCGGCGTGGCTTTGAACTCGAGTCCGGGGATTTCACTGCGCTCCGGGCCTCCAGGTATGCGCTTCAACAACGCCGCTTTCACTCACACGAAACATTTACTGACTAAATTTATTATTATTTTAAATACTTCAGAATATGACATTTATTTCTAAACCTATAATTTATAACCCTAGAACAACTAATAAACACCAGAGCGATGACTGAACCTAGCTTAGCTGCATCAGCTTTATTTTTCATCATTACTCCCTCTCTCTGTTTCTCTCTTTCTCTTGTTGTTATAACATTATCCTGCAACAGATCATTAAAAAAAAACGATTTTTGGAGTTTTATTCGTTAATGAGGCGCTGTCTGTTAAAATGAACAACGCTGTGATGTATAAAAATATATATATATATATATATAAATATATATACACCGTCGATTCGGTTGAGTTGTAGCTGCATTGTATTTAGCGTCTGCACAATAAGCACAGAGATGCTAGCTAACCTGCTAATTAGCTAATGCTAACTTCTGAGGTACAGTGTTGGGGAAGGAAGGATGGAAGCAAGGAAGGGGCAATAATGTCAAAAAAAAAGCGGTGAAAATTTTAAATCGGAGGGTAATTTAAGAAAACGCGTTAGCATTGAGGAAAAAGGAAGAGGTATTACTGGGAATGGGGCAGTTTTAGCCAACTGTCAGGATTAGGAATGGGGCAATTAGTGTGACAGGACATTATTGAGAAAGGGGCAATACTGAGGAAATGGGTAATACTGAGAGAGTGTAAGAGGACAGTTTTGCAGTTTGGTTTAGTATTTGAAGAGTATTATTGGCATTAATAGGAAAGGTGGTATACAATTAAAGATATTTATGGAAAAGGGATAATGTTACAAAGGGTTCTTGAGGGAAAGGGGGTAGTTTGGGTGCTTTAGTTAAGGGTAGGGGCATTAGTGCTGTCTTACCAGTTATCAGCTCAAAGACTCGCCAAAACTAGTAAACCACCTCAACCCTGTGCGATTCCCACAGTCTTTTACGGTTAAATCTTATTCTATAACAGACTGTGCAGTAACGCGTAAAGGTTGGCTGTTCTCGATAGACCTGTGATTAAATAAAATTACTCTACGAAATCGTACTCTTCGTATGTCGTTGATCATCTCGATCTGGGCTTGTGCAGAAAAGGGGCTCAAATAAACACAAACAAACTATCGGTATATAAAATTAAATTGTTTTAAAAGGCGAAAATAAGGTTCAAGAGGACAAATTGGATTGGTTGAACAGTAGCTTTGCGACTCGCTGTATGTGGGGCTAGGGATGTAATCTGGTAACGATATGTTAATTAATGTGATAACTCTTTAAAAATTTTTATTTCTGTTTGCATTCATAGCCGTCCCATGAGATTGGCTTCATCCCATGCTGTCCTCCTATCGGTGGCTTTTAGATGACCGTCGTAGCAGTGCTCGCAATCAGATTTTACAACTTTGTCATCAACCGTCTTTCATCACATCACATGTCATGTTATTCAGTTTACGGCTGCCGATGTCAGCCCACCGAAGAATTGTTGTTACGATGTATGCGACATCAAAATCGGGACAAAAAACATACATTATAAAGCTGTATTAAATTTTATAAGTAATGCATTAGTACAAAACGTAACATAATGTACTACTACTACTACTACTTCTAATAATAATTATCAGTTAGTATCAGTTCTTTTATCAATAGTTCTCCAGCAAGATTTCCATCATTCTTTACTAATATAAATAAAAAAGTGGAGAAAGAAACTAGCAGTAATATAACAACACACAGAGGAGCATTTTAGTTAAGTCAGCAATGATTTGCTATCAACAATGGCAGCAATTAATGTTGTTATCATGTGAATGAAATGTTTTGGGTTGCAATTAGAAAACTGAGAAAACCTTTGGGTCCTGTAGTGTAGAGAAGATTGACTTTCAGTGGAAAAGCTCATAGTCCTTCTGCTGCAGAATTACTGTAGCTGCAAGGCAGTGGCCATAAAGTAATCTGCATTGTATAAGAAACAATGGACACGTGTCACAGGACAGGTTCATGACTAATGACCCCATTAAAGTGCCAAAGCTGCTCATTAGGGCCTGTGCTAATTAAATACTCATTCTCTCTCTCTCTCTCTTTCTCTCTCTCTCTCTCTCTCTTTTTCTTTCACTCCCCTCCCCTGTTATTCATGTTTTCGTGTACATTTCTACTGAAGTCATGCTTGGTATTAATATCCAAATTGGTATTAATTCTCCAAACCTGCTTACTTAACTCTTCTTTATACCACACCACTTCACAAGAAAACAATTAACTACATTGAAATCAGTGGCACAACAACACCACCACCACCACCAAATAAGGACTGATGGGTGTATGTGAAGCATATGAATAATTATTTTTATACAGCGGAGCATTTGCAAACTTGTCAATTGTCAGTTAAGATTTTCTTAATTAGATAAAATGAATAACATGAATTTGTATTAATTGAAAGTTTTGTTAGAATCATAAACCAAACACGTCAAATAATCTGCGCCTGTATTAATCAGTGTTAATGAACTTACTAAGTGCCTTTTATAGTTAAAAGATTCATACTTGATGTCTGCAATGCGAGTTCCAATATTTATACCTGAAGACCAAAGTTCATGTCTAAACAAATGTCAGCTAATACATACGTTAACTTTGTTGCTTTAATATTACTTATGACTTATTAGTTACTACAATTGTTAATGTTAACAATATCTGCAGTAAAGGGACCCTTAATGTACAATTTATAAGCTATCCACGAAATAAAAGTAAATTCTAGTTGCAGTACAAGTACAGTACTAATTTTCTGTCTTTTGCTTTTTTTTCCAGATATCTTGCTTATAAAATCAAAAGATGGGGATAAAATGGACATAAGGACTTTGCCAAATGTAAAGTTTGGAGAATGTGGTAGCAAAAGCAGGCCGAGCATAATGACCAGAACTCCACCGGACTACATAATGAAAAAACTCTAGTCCAAAACCGTTTTAAAGGAACAATGTCAAATATTTGTGCAAAGAAGACAACCAGGGACCAGTGATTTTCTTATTGTTCCCATGAAGCAGAGGAGATGAACAGTGTTAAGCAGAAGAGAAGTGCATACATAAAGTATTGATCCTAAAATAAAAATTAAGAACATTAGTGGAATCTCGCGCCATCCTGATGAGGAGTTTTGCTGATTGTTGTGTTTTGCGACATGAACTACATCTTTAGTTATGCTGAGATAAAAATGCCTAAAATCACCCACGATTGACTTCTTCAGGACAATGAAGAAAAATTAAAACTGCACTTTTGGTTACGCATTTTTTTTTTTCTTTTCTTTTTTCCAGTACTTAGCCCATTTCTTGGCTAAGCAATCTTTGCTACTCATGTCATGTCATGTCTATTTTTTGCACAAGGACACATCTAGTGCCAAGCTGGTATGACTACAAAGTGGAAATTATGACACCGGTTTATCTGAATGGATGTGACTGCTGCTAAGTTTGTCACCATCACATCCTTTGACTTTTACATCAAAAGTTTTTTTGCCCCCTTTTCTTTCAAAAACTGTTAGAATTTTATCTGTTGCTGCTACAACCGTGATTATTTTATCCATCAGCTACAACCTGCTGTGCAACGTTGAACATTTTTTACACAATTTCAGCATTCCTTTATGTTTTAGCTTTTCTTTCTTTCTTTCTTTTTTTTTGTTAAGTAGTCTTACTCTTAAGCAATCGCTTATCAAACACACACAAAAAAAAAAAAAACCACAAAAAAATGCAGAACTTTTCTAACAGTCCTGCAACTCTGCCTCCAGGATTTCCTAGCAGAGGTGGAAACTTGGTTGGTTCGCCATATCCACCCCACATATCAGATCCTCAGATATCTCCAAGGACTATTGAAGATTATGCTGCCATGCAGCAATCGCAATCTATCCTCCAAAGTCATGGGCAGCACCCACACCTACGTGGGCAGCAGCACCTTGGACAAGCATCCCATATCCATGGCTATGGATCCAGGCGAGGTCCTGGAGAGATACCACAGGCTGCTGGAAGCAGTAGCAGCTCTTACCGAAAGGAAAGTATAGATTATTATTTTCCAGTGGGTGGCCGAGACAGGAACAGAAGAGGAGGAGGGAGTTTTGGAGCAGGGTTTGGGTTCTCGAACATGGAATACCAGTACAGACATGTTTCTGGGTCTGGGCCATCCTCTGGCATGATGTCCCCTTACCCCATGGACTACAGCACCAGTGCTGCTACTGGTAGTGGCAGTGCTAATAGTAATAGCAGTGGTAGTGGTTCATTTTCACCCACACAGCAGTTTAGTATGGCCCAGAATGCATCAATGCAGCCAGTTTCAGGTGCTGAAATGCACCAGCGTCAACATAGCCAAAAATACCCCTCACACCAGGGGTTACATCAAGGTCATCGGGCCTATGCTCTGTCTGGACACAGAATATCGTCTCACTTTGGGCACTACCCTCCTCTTAATGTGCCTACAGCATCAGTTGGAATGTACAACTCTCCACCACAAAGGTATGAGATGAGCAGTGGAAACATGGACTCCAAAATCAACTCACCCCCTCACTCCAATCCAAACACCACTCCAGGTTCTGCAGCTTCAAACAACTCTGGGCACCAAGAGAATGCAGGTCAGAGCTACCCCTCTTCCAACCATCCACCTTACTCACCTCAATCTCATCCCGTTCCCAAACATGCCTCTCGTCGCACTCCTCAGCATAATCTTGGAGCAGCCTATGATACCCCAATGAAGATGCAGCATGCACCTCCTGGCCTCGCACACCCTAAAAACCATCAGTCCTCTGTGTCTTTAAGTCCTGCAGCACCACACCATGCCTCTCAGGACATTTCCAAATCTCCCATGCAGTCACAAAACCAGCAGACTCAAATGAATCAAAATTTCAGCCCAATTTCTAATCCATCTCCTGTTCCATCTGCTGTCCACTCTCCAAGCTGCAGCTCCTCCTCCTCCCCTCTGATGGGTGTTTCAGAAGGGCTGGGCAGTTCTGCATCGTTGCACTCCTCACTTTTAAATCCCCGCAGCAGTCACAGCCATATTAGGGCCCAACATACCATGCCACAGCTTAGCCCAACTCCTAGTTCTAATAGCAGTATTAGTAGTTGTGGTAGCGTAGTGAGCTCTGCTGTTAATCAGAATCGAATTGGAGTGGGTCTACGAGGTGGACAACGGGAAGAAACCTCATCATCCGTGTACCCACAGGATAAGCTCTCGCAAGACCCTGGACTGAATAGTCTAAATGCCCTCACATCCCAAGTGGCTAATTTGCCCAACACAGTACAACATACAATGCTAACAGACACTGTGCTCTCTCAGAAGAAAAGAAGAGATAGCACACATCAGCCTCACTTGCAGCAGACAGCTAGCAATCAGCAGAAACATAGAAATGCTAGTGCTGTTTGTCGAAGCACAGCAAATGAAGAAAGTGGAGATGTTTTGGCATCTGAACCAGAGGAGGCAAGTAAGAATCACCGTGACCATTCAGAACAGGAAAAAGTGAGACAACCAGATGGATTCAGCACGGACTCTAAACCCGCTAACTACTACTCAGCAACTCCGAATCAGACACAAACTCAGACAGGACAAAGTCGTCCTGGTCTGCATCTACAAATGGATGACAGAGTCACAGAGGGATCAGTCAAACAATCGTTTAGTCAGGGTGCAAAACCTTTTTCACAGATTAAGGCACCAGAAACCCAAGCTCTGTCATCCTCGTCTCCACCCTGTGTTGCTCCAGAACCAAGCCCAAATGCATCCTCTTGTGCACCTGCTCCCTCAGCCTCATCGTCTGCTGCATCTTCTCCTACTCATTCTGTACAATCAAATTGTGTAATTGAGCCTGATCTTAGTCACAATGATGAAAAAACTGGACTGAAAGAGAAAAAGACTTCAGATATGAAAGATGAAAAAAACACAGTTAAACATGAAGAGCCTTCTCATCAAGAACTGGATAATGGAAAAAATACACAGACTTTGGCCAGTGTAAAGGTGGAACAGTCAGGCCCAGCTGAACAAAATGAGAATGAGAAGGATGACAAGAAAAACAACTTGCAGCATTTTCTCAGTAGAAATTTAAACACTTCAGAACAGTCCAATTCCGGAGTTGGTGTTATTGTTTCTGCACGTTCTGAACAAAGTCCTGAGGGACTTAAGCAAACAGAGGTTACATCTCACCATGGCACTTCGTCTGACATGGGCAAGCTCAACTATCCTGAGGAGAAACATTCCATAAACATATTTAGGGATTCTGGGAGTCACAACGGAGATGGGGAAATGGAAACATTCACAGCACACTATGATGTCTCCCCTAAAACTGAGTTTGGGCAAAATGTGTCCTCAAATCACTGTCAGTCTGGTTCTTACAAATATTGCAATCCTGAAATGCCATACAATGCTTGCATGGGTGCAAAGATCAAGGTACGGGCTGGACCAGGGGGTGGAATAGGTGCAAATAGATACCAAGAATACCATCAATCACAGTCTAACTTTGGTTATGTGTCTAGAAAGGATGTTGGTGTTCTAGGAGTGATGGGAAAAAGTGGTGTAGGATCAAGAGGTCAGGATAGTAATTCGCAGTTGCAGCAACCATATCCCAGTCTTTTACAGGAAGTCCTGCAAGGCTATCATTTAGACCGGCGCTATTGCCGTCCTGAACAAACATCTGGTAGTCATCATCAACCTCAAAATATGTCTCAGCATCATTACCATACTAGACTCCCCTATCGTATGACTGAACACATGAGGCCTCATGGAATGGACCAGTCAGCAATGGGTGGTACTAGTATTCATCAACAAATGGCCACAGGAAAGCATCACTCTCTAAATCAGGGACCAGACCCTGAGATGGGTGTAGGTCTTCTTCATCCTTCTTGGGATTCTGAAGCCCAAAAGCCTAAGGGAGATCAAGGAATCTCATCAGAGAAGGGCACAATAACTTTGTCTCCCAGCCATTCCACCCATATACAGCAGTCCTCAGATCTTTCAATAGTAACGCCTCCTAAGCACATTAACTTGGCGGACTATTCCTTGCCCCACAGAAAAACCCCAAGCCTGGCTGCTCCACCTTCTGCTGTCCAGCAGTTGCTTTTACAAGAATCTGACCAAGAATTATCTCGTAATTCAGAATCCATAAATCAGACCCAATCTCAGATGTCCTTATCTTCAGAAAGGCGCTCCGTAATCTGTGATGTATCTCCATCACGACGGACCACTTCAGAGAAAGAAAGAAGTCACTGTGGGACATCTGGATCTTCAGTCATTCAACACCCCCTCTCATCCTCTGCATTAAGTGAGCAAGGGTGCACTAAGGAGGATGTAAAAGATAAAGGGCATGAATTGGAAAAAACTTCTAAGATAACCCCCAAAGAACTTGGAAAACAACTTGGAGATGGACACAGTGTGATTTTACCTAAGGAAGAGCCTAATAAATCCTTGCATACACCTATCGAAGTTAATTCTGAGTTGCATAGACAGAGTAGTGGAAAAGGGATTATTGATCCCTCCAGCAATGCCTTATATCACTCTAAAATTTCCACTAATCCCCTTTCATCACCACCCAGATGCAAACCTTTCTCCCAGGCTGTTGATGGATCATCTGCAGGTTTTCCTGCTTATGGTTTTAGTGATGCAGCTGATGGCCCCAAAATGAATGCTCATCATCCCTCTCCCAATTCATTCCATTCATTATCATCTCCAAGTCATGTCCCACCTCCAGTAAACAAATTACAAGCATATTCTCACCATGTTCCTCTTCAGCACCCACATGGCATCAGTGACAGATTTGAATGGTCAACCAGCAGTAATAGACATAAAGATGTTTCCAGCCATCACAACTCTACCCAAAACCCTGACCAGAAGTTATCAAGACAACACTCATACCCTGGCTCTCACTATGATATGAAAATGTGGGAGTCCTTTGCTGAAAGAGAAGGAACTGGAAACCAGCAGCTACACTCTTTGGCTCCTCCTCACAAGTCTGTTGGCTCTGTACCAACCAGTGGTTCCAAGCCCCTGGATGCAGATGTCTCCCGAGGGATTACAGAAGATTCAGCAAAGTCATTCCATCCACCTGCAGCTGCTGGTTCAGGCGGTTCAGGCAGCAGTATTATCACCCCAAGTGTTCCCCAAGGACATCGACAGAGCAAAACTGGAGGAGTAGCAGAAACTAACCCATTAATGATGAGGAGGAGAGTTCGGTCTTTCATTTCTCCCATTCCTGCCAAGAGGCAGCATCAGGATTTTTCTGGCAACAGGGGTGTGTCATCTCATCACTCTCCAGTAGCCCATGCTGAATCTAGACCCCTAAATGAGAGTGATTCAAGCAGTGTAGATTCTCGTCCTAAACTAGCTTCTCCCAGCACACCGTTTCAAACTCCAAGTGCTAACTCACCCCCACAGGTGAAAACAAAGTTTCTACCACCAAGAAAGGGGCGGGGATTAAAACTGGAAGCAATAGTTCAAAAAATCACTCCAAATAAAAAAGCCAGTTACAGTAATAGCCACACAGATGCTGATTATTCAGATGTATCACGTTACAGTTCTGAAATACCTGACTCAGAAATTGGAGCACCCTTCTCTAATGCATCTCACAGAGAAAGTGGATGTCTACCTTACCTTGATGAAGGTCATTCTTTAGATGATCTTTTGCCTTACAGAGCAGAAGATGGATATTCTTGTGATTCTCAAGTTCTCAAACAGGGTGTGACTGGGTCTACTGGTTCTACCCTGAGAAATTTGCCAACAGACTTTGACTTTGGGTTAGGCACTGCTGGATCTTCGGCGCCTGGGACCGATGAAGGTGATAAGGATGAGTTTACACTATTAGGACCCCTTCCCCCACCACCTCCATTGCCTCGTCCTGTGCAAGGTTCCCCTCCTCCATCCTCATCTGCATTGTCCGATATACAACAATTCACTAACACCTACCAGCAGCTGGAGACAAGACGAGGAGAGCAGTCTGCTGCTAACCTACTGAGGCAGAAACTTCAGGAGACTGGCATGGGTTTTGATGATTATCCTGGAGGGGATTTCTATGGAGCAACCCCACCCCACGGCCAAAGTCCAGGACACCACCTACTCTCCAGACCTCCACAACATGAGTTAGCCTCACCAAGAACAACTGGATCAGACTCCAAACTACAAGAGAACTTTGTTCCCAAAGGTTATTTCCCTTCAGGCAAAAAGAAGGGACGACCAGTAGGAAGTGTAAATAAACAAAAACGTGCACAAGTCCAAGTACAGAGTGCCACTTCCACTGTAACATCAGCTCCTCATACTCCTCCTGCTGGTTCTCTTGCTGCTACTCCTCAACCTGCATCAAATTCCAGCATGGCAGGGGAAGCAATCGTAACAGCAACCTTACCTGAACAGAAACCTTGTCCCTCTGAGGATCTTGCTACACAGAGCCAACCAGTAAAGGTGGAGATGGAGGGTGAAGACAACCAGCCTGAGGTGGATATGAAACCAATAAAACACAGGCAGAGAAAGGGAAAAGAGGGGAATGAAGGAACTGGTTCAAAAAGCAGACAGTGGAGGAAAAGTAGAGGAATGACTTCTAAAGAAGAGCTGGATCCTCAGACTGTTGGTGTGGGAAATGCAGGGACTTTGCAAGAGACTAGGAAAAACATTTTCTCACCCTATGTACACGTTGAAAGGAAGATAACTGAAATTGGAGCTGTGTGTACAGTAGTCAATTCTGAAGATGAGAAATCAAAAGGAGGAGGCAAAAATGGTAGTTCTGGGGTTGATGGCATTGCAAATGTTTCTCTGATATCTCAGATGGTCAGAAAAGAGAGGGAAATTGAGAGGATGCAGGAAAAAGGGATTGATGAGCCAAATGATTCTGTCATGCAGTCAGGAAAGTCTCTTCCCACATCTGGATATGTTCTCCCAGGCCCTGTGATGTCTGAGTCTGGGCACGCTGGTCGTTTGTTGTGTTGCCTTTGCCAGAAATGGGCAAATTACAAGAATCTTGGGGATCTCTATGGTCCTTTCTACCCAGCTGATTATGCTGCCAAATTCCCGAAGAACCAACCCCAAATTCGACAGATCTTGTCAAACACTGGGGCAGCCAATGCAGGGTCAAATCCATCTTCTGTATCAACAGAATTAACTGTCCCAGACATTCAATCTGTATATCTTCCAGACATCAGCTCAGCAGACACCAGTTGTTCAGTAAGTCAAAACACAAACCCAGTGTCCCCTGCAGTGAGTGAAAACCTGCCATGTCTCAGTACCACCACCAAGGCACCAGAGCAAAACTGGAATCTGATGCCAGAAGGGACACTCATTACCTTAGACCCACCTGAACTAGAGAATGAACTGAACCAGAGAAGAGAGCAGAAAGCAGATGAGGTGCAGCAACGACCACAGCATCGAAAGCTGACTTCCCATCCACGTTTCAAGAGGAGACACAAATCTAGTGAGGAGATGCCTCGCACGATTCCAATTAACAGCAAAGCTTCACTGCCTTTCCAGCCTCCACCACCCAGCCTTGATTCCTTGGGGCCTTTGGCTCAGCTTGCTCAGCTCCCGGTCATGCCCTTAGATCCAAAGGAGCTTTGGGTCCACGAGAGCTGCATCGTCTGGACTAGCGGTGTTTACCTGGTCAACGGGAGAGTGTATGGCCTCCAGGAGGCGCTAGATGGTGCCAGAGAAACAGTGAGTTGAAGTCATATATTTTGTATATCTATATGCCTTCCATGAATAGTTGAAGTGCACCTGGCCATGTATGTCGCATTACCTTTTAATTAAAGCAGATCATCGAGTGTGTACTAATTTAATTTACAGAAATTTAGATTAAAGCATACAAACAGGGGAAAAAAAAAGGCACAGGATCTGCTGTAATTAAAATGTTTCTAAACGTTAACTGTTTTACCATGTGAATGTTGCCTTTCCCTGTTGAGACCTAAATCACTCACTGTACTTCTATATTTAACAAAATATTTTCATCAGTTTGCCATATGAATATTGACGCTGTACATTTAAGAAATATCTTCTGTGTATCTGTGTTTCGTCAGAGCTGTTCTCATTGTGAAATGGCTGGTTCCACTCTGGGTTGCTATAGTAAAGGCTGCACACTGAGGTATCATTACCTGTGTGCTGTAGAGGCAGGTGAGGCATGTCTCTTTCTTTCTTTAATATATGAGGATTCAAGCCAAGATACATTATACGACATTTAGAATCCTAATATATTAAGAATAAAAGCAGGTATTGCACATTTTCTGGGTGTTATTTTGGGCATCATATTGCATAAGGCAGCAGAATTAATGTTTTTTTTTTTTGTAGTAGATATATTCTTGGCATTTTCCTGGCCGTCGCATTACAAGCTGTAAATTAGGTGCGAATTCATTTATTCCTGTTAAAAAATGCTCAGCCAAGTCACATTTGCATAATGGTATAGAATTAGATTACATGTAGATTTTACCTGTAGAAGTGGCTGACTAGTATAAACTGATAAGTGGACTACTTGTGCTTGTTACTGCAGCTCCACCCATTTCAGCATTGGCATGTTTGGTCCTGGCGCTCGCACCTGCTTGCATTATCTTTCTGCAGTGATAAATTGGAGAACAAATGCTAGCAACTAGGAATCACACGTTACAGAGTGTTGCTGAGCCGAACTGAACTAAACACCATACCAACTTAAAAAAATATTTTTTTCTGATTAGTAGGCGATTGTGACTCAAATGTGCTGGATGTCCGCTGACTCGCTCTGACTCTTGATCTAGATCGAGAGGCAAAAAAATCACGAGTTGCACATTTTCTCCGCCGCTTGTAGACACGTCAGTAGACTAGCGCCAACCATCATGGTGATAATGTCACGTAACCCTGATGTTAAACCTCAACCTCAGCACTGCTTTCAGATTTGTAATGCCTGTTGAAGGACATGCCCTTAACCAAACTCTGGACTCTGATTTAGTTTTTCTTTTTTTTCTTTTTTTTTTTTTTCCTTTTAAGACTGCTGTCTAAATGAAGATAATTTCTCCTTGAGGTGTCCAAAGCACAAGGTAAGAAGAATAACTTGGATGCTTGGATGCTGATCAACCTTTCCATATTAAAATCTGATGTGTATATAGTAATTTTTTTGTTTATTTATTTATTTATTTATTTATTTCAGTTTCCACAAAACAGCAGACCAGCCAAACCTGCAGCTGCACACCAGGAGCAGTCAGAAAGAGGCTGAAGACACACTAATCACACAATCATCAAATGTTAGTACACCCCTTAATTATTCTTACTTTATTATTAGAATTATTTCATGAGTTGATGTTTTTAATTAACATTGTTTCATTTACCATTCGGATGATACAACTCCAAATTTACCAAATTTACATGAATTTGACCTTTTTCAGATTTTATACAGATTTGATCTTTCTTTTGTAGGATTTGCCCGAGTTTTACTTTCATGCAAGTTTGATCTTTTTTTAAATTAAACCTAGCTTCCCCACATTTTAGATTTTACCCAGGCGTCACTCTTTTTACTTTTTAATTCAGTTTTAATTCGTTTGAGCTTTACCTCTTCTATATGATACCTGAGATTTTCCTTTTCTAAAATGCGATCGTACCTGAGCTGAACCTTTTCCAAGGTTTCATTTTCTAGGTTTGAAGTTTTATCTTTATGTTTTGTACCTAGTCTGTTTTTTGTCTAGATTTTTGCAGATAAATAAACTTTTAGTAGATACACAAACTTTATCTTTTTGTGGGTCTTAAATCTTTTTAAGGTTGTAGCTTATTTTATGTTTTGTAGCTAAGCTTTACTTTCTTTTACTCTTCTGTGCAACTTGAACTTAATTTATGATGAGCTTCACATTTCCTGCGTTTCACCTGGAATGTGATTTGCATATGGCATTTTCGGGTGCTCTTGTGTTTAAGTGTGTGTACATCTGTAATCAAGCATCCAAATAGCACGAGTAATGAGCAGATAAATATGCACAAGTGTGTACTTCACAACCCTAGGCTAATTACCCCACGGGCTAGCTAAAGCAGTCGCTGGGAAAGTCATGCTAATCGTTCTGTTTAAGGTTATAATTTAGTGTTGTATTCTCCTTTTCCTGTATGCGGTCTGATGCGGAGGGTTTGTGCGTTTTCTCTCTCTGCAGACGCCGAGTGCGACCGAGCAGAAGGATTGAGACCAGCGCTTTTACAGACGTTATTGATTATGGATCAACTGACCGGAATGTAAAAAAAAAAAAAAAATGATAAACTTTCTCTACAAAGAACACAAAGAAAAAAAAAACTGTCGTGACAAAAAAAAAATTTTTTTTGTTAATAATAATCTACCTGTATCATGGCGGGAAAGTCTGAAAGGAAAAAAAAATCAACACTACAGTGGAAGAAAGGAAGGAAAGAAGGAAGGAAAGAAGACGAAGCTGGACGAAAAACTTTCATTTTTCATATCATTTGAGTTTTAATTCCATTTAAAGCTCATTACTTTGTTTTATTCAGCAGTGTTTTTGGGAACAAGAAGCCGACCTGTGTATTATTATTATTATTATTATTATTATTATTATTATTATTATTCAAGTAATTATTTTTACCCATTTTGATTTTAAAGCAGTATTTTACTCGTCATTTATGCCTCCGTTACGGCGTCATTCCTTCACACAGACGAAATCTTGTTGCCACGGAGACATTGTTGCCGTGGAGAACGGACATTATTGCCTTTGAAGGTGTGTGTGTGTGTGTGTGTGTGTGTGTGTGTGTGTGTGTGTGTGTGTGTGTGTGTGTGAGACTGAGCAAGCAGCCTATGATGTGTTACATTTTCATCAAAACAAACAGCTATGTCTGAAATCACACCGTTCCCTACGTAGTGCACTATTATTATTATTATTATTATTATTATTATTATTATTATTTTTTTATTTTATTTTTTTGGCCATTTTGTAGTCTGAATGCAAAGTGGAGAAAATGCAGTGCACACAGGAAATCCCACAATGCACTGCAGTAGGTTAGGGTACAAATGATGACTGCGGCATACCCAGAATTCCCTGCTGTGTTTGTAGGGAACAGGGAGTTAAGGCACCGTTACAGACATGAGGAAAAAAAATATATAATGATGATGATGATGATGATAATTTCAGAATAAAAGCAAGTGTGTGTGTGTGTGTGTGTGTGTGTGTGTGTGTGTGTGTGAGTGTGTGTGTGTGAGTGAGACTGAGACTCTGCTCCATCAGAAACAAAATGTTTGTTGCCATAGAGATAAGGATGAAAAGGTACATTTCATTTCCACCTGCTCATTTTTTTATTCTTGTAAAAATTGAAATCATGGGGAAAAAAAATGACTATGAAACATGTTGTACTACAAAACTGTTGATATGTATATGCTTCATCAATACAGGAAGTCCTGAACGCTCAACGCTTGTGTGTGTGTGTGTGTGTGTGTGTGTGTGTGTGTGTGTGTGTGTGTGTGTGTGTGTGTGTGAGAGAGAGACAGAGAGAGAGAGAGAGAGAGAGAGACATTCTCTCTGTCTTTTAACTTGACCTCATGCAGTTCCTCGGTTGAATCTGACCCTGAGAGAAGATGACGGTTAATGTTCGGGCGAGTCATGGACGCAAAGCATTTTTCTTAAAGCTAACGAATGGACTTCTGCTGCTACTAGAGGCTCAGTCTGAGTCCTGACTCGACGCTGTGTTGAAACTACGTCACATGGTACAACTGTAAATGTTTTAGTAGTCTGTAAATCTGAGCTTAGCAGCCATTTAAATTCAAACTAGACCTAGAGCTCGGTTTCAGCTGCTGCAGCTCCATCAGCAGTTCAGCCTGGCACTGTGGTGCAAGAGGAATAAAGCACATGAGGATGTGCTGTTAGAGGAAAATAATCAACATGGGGTGGTAACAGAAAGTCCACTTCATCACACCACCCCATCATTCAGTATTTTAGTGTAACAGCAGCGTTACGTTATCGTTATCCTTAGCAGAACGTGTCTCTTCTGTATGTGAAACTAGAAGAACGTGAGAAATCCACCAAGTTCTGGAGGATCCGTGTGTACAGAATGAAATTTTGTGTCAAATGTGTAATTTGTACATCATAAATGGACATTATAAATAAACGTTAATCGGATGTGGAATGTAGGTGGCACCAGGAGACGGAAATGAAGCTCAGAAGATGGAGAGGTGAGCGTCGCTTGATCCAGTTCCATGGCTTTCTTTATATTTTCAGGAAGAAGCGACAGAAGCCGTGTCATTTTATTTTCTCTTGGCTTCCAGCGTCACTGGGTTCAAGCTCGACTAGATAAACACATCGTAAAAGTAAACCGCTACCGAAAGCTACCTTTTCGTTCTCCCATTCGTGAACTGACTTTTTCACAGTTTTTGTTTGCGATTTTTCTGACCACTGCTGTTTGTGTTTTGGGGAATCTGACCAAATGAGTTGCATTCGCGTACAACAGAATGGAGTAGAGCTGTAAACCTCCACATGATATGATCTAGATGATGTGATTTGGATTCTTGAGGCAACAATTCGATATTTGATAATACCACTGAATCTGATCCGATCTGATTCGAGTTAATAACCTCTGATTGATATGTGACCAACTCTGGGCCTACCCTAGATCCTGAACAATGTTAATTTCTGACTGATGACAGAGAGAAGGACTATTTTAAAAGTTACAGTCAAATTACCTTACGAGCCTATTAAATTATTTACTCATCAGTTTAAACCTATAAATATACACAGTACTGTGCAAAAGAAACGCTGTAGAGCAAAGATCCTTCAAAAATAATGACACTAAATGTTTCTGCATTAAATAAAACCCTATAAAGAGCAGTAAACAGTAATAAATGACACAGAGTCAGTATTTAATGTGACGATCCTTCG
>JAKKZJ010000029.1:644430-646930 GCA_033441845.1 Pangasius mekongensis
CTCTCTCTCTCTCTGTGTGTGTGTGTGTGTGTGTGTGTGTGTGTGTGTGTGTGTGTGTGTGTGTGTGTGTGTGTGTCAGCGTGGCCTGGGTGGCCTTCACCTGCTGTATGAGCGCCGGAGTTTCCACTCTGAATAATTACACCAAGAAAGTGCTGATGATTGGGACAAAGCCGAAGCCCGACTTCTACCCCTTGACGCCATTCTATTACCCCCCGGCTCCACCCCCTCCTCCTCCTCCATGCCCTCCTCCGCCTCCCCCTCTCTCCCCGCTCTCTCCATACTTCTGCCCTCCGTCTCCTCCTCCCTCGTTCCCTCCTGCGCCTCCATCCCCACACAACCTCACTCATCCCTCTCTCTCTCCCCTCCATTCACCTCTCTCTCCTTCTCCTCCCCTCTCTCCTACTCCTTCCATTACTCCCTCCGTCTCTCCCTCCATCCCCGCTCTTGCTTTCTCTCCTCCTCAGCCATTAGCTGAAGAATACAGCTCCCTGTAATCCTTTTGATTGTTTACCTGTAATCGTGTACGTGTGATTAAAACCCATCATGATTCACCTGTAAAAACTCACACACTGTGCTGCTGCTGCTGCTGCTGCTGGCGAAATTTCCACAGAGCTCCTAAAAAAACTACTATTTATTATTTAAATTCCTTTTAAACTCGTCTAATTCTAATTATTCATCTGATAATAATGTGTATAATGTGTTAATGTGTAAAAGTGAGTAAAATAAACATGCTTTAATTTGTACTGAGTGGAAGTGTGTTGGTTATCAGGCAGCAGCTCTACAGGGTCTCTATTAGACAAACATCCACAGCTACAGCTTTCATTATCAGCTTTTAATGTCACTTATGGAAATTTATATCGCATCACTGGGAATTTTAAATGAAGTTGTGAAATATTCCACGGTGAAGTTAGGATTATGTTAGCTGGTTCACTGGCTAGCATGTGCTCGACGTTAACGGTATATGTTTTGTGCTGTGTTTAAAAAGGCCAAATGATCATTATCAGTATAAGTGCATCACATGGTTTATTGAATCACATTTTTGATTTAGATTTTTGCCAAATGCCATGAATGTAAATGTAAATGTAAATGCTATGGTGTAACAGGATTAAACAGTCCGTGCTATTCATTTTTCCTTTCCTGTTTGAACGCTATTAGCCAGCTAGCTACACTGAATCTTAAAACACAATGTGTCATATTAAATGTAGTAAAAAAATAATTCTACCCGATCATCCACCTCAAAATTCTCTGCATTCTCGCAGCACTCCCCCAATCCGCCGCTCATGTGGAGAGACGTTTAAATATGTATTTTCTTTGTCATTATGGATTACTAGGTTTAGGTTAATGACAGAAAAGTATATTTAATCTATTTTAAATTAAATCTATAACACAATAAAGTGAGCAAAAAAGGGACTCAGTACAGATAGAGAGAGATAGATATAGCGTTCCTGTAGATCCAACCCTGTTTATCACACTGTATAATAATGTACCGTAGGGGCACTGAACAGGAGAGGGTGCCAAAACAAATGTCTGTTCACTGCTGCAGAAATCTTCTTCAAATAACACCATTTAAAACATGGAAACGTGAGGATTTGTACTGGCTATAGCTGTCTTTGAGCTAATCATTCCACTGCACAGCTCTAAGAAAGAAGCAGGATTACTGTTTTACACGTCCCATGAAAATGGCTGAAAACGCGTGAAATGGTAAATGCTGTGGTCCTTGGCATCTACATTTTAGAGAAACTGAAAATTCCATCATTTAATGAGTATCACAGCTATTTAAATGTTCTCTGAATGAGCACAGACCAGCTTACAAGAAACAGCTTCTGCCTGTGAAAGTGCAGAAACCTCTCCAGACTTAAATGATCGGACTTCCCGTGGCTTTATCACAGACAGTAGATACTGTACTTAAGCCTGCAGTGATCTCATCAGCGGAGAGAGAGAGAGAGAGAAACACAGACATTCCTGATCTGGACAGAAATAACTGAGCAGCACCTGTAAAGGAAAGAATTTCCTCATCAGCCCATGTGGACCATTCAGTCCCACCAAGCCAGAGTCTGATAGAGTAGTAATATGGAACTGACTTTAAAAAGAAAAACCAAATATCACTTGGTCTGTTGTTTCATGTTAAAATGATGGCTAATGCAGAGTTCTTTGTCAACTTGTAAGAGGCGGCGCTACGCCTCCGGCGGCCAGCAGAGGGCAGCAGCAGCAGTGCACAGTGAGAGCAGCTGCTCAGGAGAACTCAGTTTCCCAGAATCCTCCAGGCTGATTAACCCGAACTGCCTGCACCTGCCGGGCAGGATATTTAAGACCAGCCTACGAGCCCTATGAACCCTATGACCTTTGTAGAGAGGTGAATGGTCTGGTATATCAGGGCTTTGCTTGAGGCAAACTTAAGAGAAAAATGGAAAGGAGAAATAAGACCTGAAAAGAGAAAGAGAGTGAAAAGAAAAACAGAGAGAAATAAGGGCTCAGAGAGAATTAAGGTGTGATGAAGAAG
>JAKKZJ010000029.1:693592-701092 GCA_033441845.1 Pangasius mekongensis
GTGCTTTATAGGTCAATAGTAGTATTTTATAATCAATGCGAAATGTGATTGGGAGCCAATGCAGTGTGGATAAGATAAGATGTGGTCATTTAGGGCATAATAATAATAATAATAATAATAATAATAATAATAATAATAACATGGGAGGATGCTGAAAGTCTGGTGGAGGCGTGACAAGAATTACATGGGTTATATGAAAATGGTCTCTCTGTATGAACATTTTTATGCTTAAGCTTTTTATGCTCAGCACTTAAGTGTTCATTTTATTATTGCTATTGTCACAATAAATAAATGTGTCTACACAAATATTAATCTATATATTATATTCAAGAGACAGTAATATTGTCTTGTCAATGTTGTCTTGACGCCTACTTTTATTTACTCATGTCTGCTAACTTGATAGATATGTTTTAAAAATTAGAACATATAAAAATTAAGATACCATTTAATCATCTTTCAGCATTTCACTCATTTGTTTGCGAACTAATTTTATAAAACTCAGGAGATATTGTTTGAGTACCATGGTTCTATGCATTTAAACTAATTTCGATGCATTTTTCTATTGCATGTTGAGTTATTCAGCCGTTCAAACTGATGGAAACGGATGGAAAAAGATTAGACTTAAAAAGATGTATTATTCTGTGGCTCCCTCTTGTGGGCAGCATTAGTATTACAGCCCACATCTGTTACTCACATTGAGATAAATGGCTGATCATTTAGAATTTGCTGTTTGCCCCCGAATATCAGAAATTCATGGAATTTGGCAGGTTTTCTCAGACAGGCCTGCTGTCCATGTGTACCAAGTCTCATGAAGTTTGGACATTGCTTTCACAACTTGGTGTGCTTCCTCAGAATGTCCTGTTGTCTATGTGAATCAAGCTTCATTAAGTGTGGACATTTCATTCAGCAGATATAGGTTAGTTCAGAAAAATGGGAGTTGTCTGACCAATTAATTCTCTAATATCTTTGAAACGCTTTTTGATGAATCAAAAGTCTTGTGATAAGTTTTTGTCAAGATGGTCTGTGGATCATGGCTGCCTAGTTTCATGCAAATCGTACGCACAACCTGGGAGAACTTCGAAAAAGTAAAATTTTTCAAAAAATTCAAAATGGCGAAAAGATGTTCATGACAGAAATGAAATCAGAGATATACATATTTTTGTAGGGCATGACTCAAGGATTTTTGATTCTAGCTCTTACGCTTCCAGAGTTATGAACCAAAAATGCTTATTATAGCTCCACCTAGTGTCTGACAGATGTGTGTCAAAGCGCCTGAGTAGTCAGTGTTGTCTCTACAACTTACTCCAGGCACTTTTAGATGAGAAAAAGAACAATAATAATAATAATAATAATAATAATAATAATAATAATTAAAGTTACAAGCAGCATTTTTGGGGGCCAAGCACCCAGACTTGGTGATCCGTGCTACAGTTGTTTCCTGAGCAATCCCAGGAACGCAGAGCCATAACTTTAGGCAAAAGGATTCCAGAGTGATTTGTAGTTTCACTCATGATGTGTATGTTTTGACCACAGACAGTGGTGGAATTCTCTGACTGTAGGAGGAAAGGCCTAGATGAACAAATGGGCAGCAGTGTAGCATTGCTGCAGCATTGTTTAGACAGGTGTCAAGGTGATGTGAGCCAAATGTGGTGAAGATCGGACAAAATTTGGAGGAGGAGCAGCAAAAATGGCAGTTAGATGTAAGCATTTTTTAGCATGTTATTGTTACTTTTGACCAGTAGGTGGACTTTGTGGCATAGCCTCAGGTTATGGTCCTGAAGCTGCCTACCAATTTTTGTGTCAGTGTGTAAAGTTGTTGCTGAGATACATCCTCACTTCCTGTTTGGTGGCTTCACAGTCAGATTCGTTGGCCCATTACAGACAAAGTGTTTGGACTATTCAAAATTCTTTTGAAAGCTTTTGTGAGGCTTACTCTGAAGATGATGTTGGCCAAATTTGGCAATGATTGGAGAAAATTTGTAGGAGGATTAAGGAAAAAAACAGATTTTAACAAAATCCAAGATGGTCGACAGGAAGTGCAGTTGAATTTCAGATGTTGGTGTGCGTTCACTTCTGCATACTCCAGGGAAGTACAGGAAAAATGAACTGTGAATTTATCACAAACTTCTCAAATGATATAAGGGAAAAAATGAAAGTTGTTACAGCTCTTGATCACAAGGTGGTGCAGTCACAAAACTTCTTGAGTACATTCAGGGCATGGTCCTGAAGATACTTATCAGAGTTCATGATGATAGGTAGATGCATTGCTGAGATACACCCTTACATCCTGTTTTTTGCATTTGCCAGGGCATTACAGGAGAACAGGTTTGAATATCAAAATTCCTTTAATAACTTTTGTTCAGACAGGTCTCAAGATGATGTGAGCCAATTGTGGTGAAGATTTGGAGAAGGAATAGCAAAAATGGAAGTTAGATGTAAGCATTTTTGGCATGTTATTGTTACTTTTGACCAGTACATGACGCTATCACGAACTTTGTGGCATAGCCTTAGAGCATG
This sequence comes from Pangasius mekongensis, assembly GCA_033441845.1. Lineage (NCBI taxonomy): Eukaryota > Metazoa > Chordata > Actinopteri > Siluriformes > Pangasiidae > Pangasius > Pangasius mekongensis. The sequence goes on from JAKKZJ010000029.1 coordinate 696,110, forward strand.
TTTTGTGTCAGTGCACAAAGTTGCTGCTGAGACACAGACTCACTTCCTGTTTAGCGGCTTCGCCTTCAGATTCGTTGGCCCATTATGGGAAAACCCTTTGGACTAATCAAAATTCTTTTCATAATTTTTGTGAGGCTTACGCTGAAGATGACACGTGACAAAATTGGTCATGATTGGAAAAACATTTTTGTAGGAGGAGTAGCGAAGAGACTGTTTTAGACAAAATCCAAGATGGCGGAAAATCTAATTAAATTAGATTGACGTCAATCGGAAATTGATGTCATAGGGTGCACTGAACTCGTCTCGAACCCAGTGGTGCCTGGCTTTTAAACATGATTCAAAAGTTATGACCATAAATGTATTTCCAAATTAGGCCCAAATTTGACCCGATGGTGGCGCTAAAGCGTTGGCAGCACTTGGCCCAAATTTTGTCCGAATATTCCTTAGACCCTCCCTAATCAGTGTGCCAAATTTCACAACTTTTTACCAGATGGTTCTATAGTCTGCTATAAACACCCTAGTGAGGAGAAGAAGAAGAAGAAGAAGAAGAAGAAGAAGAAGAATAGAATAACAATAGGGTGCCTATGCACCTTCAGTGCTTGGCCCCCTAATAATAATAATAAATATCAACAATACGGATTAAACTTCAAAATAAATACAAAAATAATAATAAATAAATAAATAAATAAATGCATGAAAAATAATAGGCATTGAAAATAATAATAATAATAATAATAATAATAATAATAGTAATGAAACAGACAATTTTATTGAAGATATAAACTTTAACGATTTCTACCCCAGATAATTCCAAACAGACGTTCACATTTATTCTGCATCAGTGAAGAAACAGTGGAGATTCGCGGAGAACAGAATATTTAACTACGTTATTTATATTGTAACGCGTCCACATGCAGGATGAGAGCGCTACTAACTATTAACATTCATTATTACGGTGATGTTGGGAGGGCAGGTGGGTGTGGTGGGTGGGGCAGAGGGGCAGAGTGGGAAGGATAACAGACATCATAACCGAGAATATAAAATATAATTCTAATAATAATAATAACAATAATCATCCAATACAAATTCTGCTATATTCATATGTATGCATCGATATCAGTCTCTTTTATCAGAGAGGGGGCGTGGTGTCTGTTAGGAAGGGGTGGAGACAAAGGCAGAGAGAAGATGAGAGGCGGGATTTAAATAATGCCGTATTTGGCAAGGTCGCTGAGCTCCATGTCGCCGAAAGCCTCCCAGGGACACACAACCGTGAAATCTGAGTGAGGGGCGGAGCAGAGAGAAAGGGGAGGGGCAGACAGAGAGTGGGCGGGGTGAATGGGGTGGGGCCAAGACAGAAAGGAGAAGAAGAAATCAAGATGGATAAAGCGAAAAAGCAAACAAATAAAGAGAAAACAAAAGAGAGGAGTTTAAAAAGAAGGGCGGAGAAAATAGGAGAATCAGAAAGAGAAAGGGAGAGGATACATTTTTTAAAAGGGGGAGGGGCAAAGAAAAGTGGGAGGGGCCAAATAAAGGGTGAAGCCAATGAAAAATGAGAGGAAAGATAAACAGAGGGAATAAAAGAGAAGGGAGTAAATAGAAAGAGAGAAGACAGTTAAAACCAGCTTATACACAGACAACAGTGTATAAAAAGTGTGTGTTGTTAAAGTGTGTGTGTGTGTCTGTGTGTGTGTTGTTAAAGTGTGTGTGTGTCTGTGTGTGTGTTGTTAAAGTGTGTGTGTGTCTGTGTGTGTGTTGTTAAAGTGTGTGTGTGTGTCTGTGTGTGTTGTTAAAGTGTGTGTGTGTCTGTGTGTGTTGTTAAAGTGTGTGTGTGTGTCTGTGTGTGTGTTGTTAAAGTGTGTGTGTGTGTCTGTGTGTGTGTTGTTAAAGTGTGTGTGTGTGTGTCCGTGTGTGTGTTGTTAAAGTGTGTGTATGTGTGTTTGTGTGTGTGTGTGCGTGTGACATACTGACAATACACACCTGTGCCGAGGCCCTCCATTCCTGGAATATCATCGCCAAACCTAAAAAAAAAAATCAGAAGGCCGTGAATAAACACACACTAAACTACAGCACTAATTTCAGTTGCGTGTGTGTGTGTGTGTGTGTGTGTGTGTGTGTGTAAAACTCACCCTTTCTGGCCGGGTTTAGGCGCCTTGCTCTTAAATGTGCGTGTTTGTCTCTGTTTGAATTTAGGTGGTCCCTTTTTTGGCGTAGTTGGGCCGACTCCGCCCGCTGGAGCTGATAAAGCGCTTCCTGCTGGGGGGGCTGAGTTCATCCTGATAAAGAGAGAGAGAGAGAGAGAGAGAGGGAGAGAGAGAGAGAGAGGAAGAGAGAGAGAGAGAGAGAGAGAGAGAGTTGTTTCTGTCTCTGCTGCTCCCTGACCTTCAGACATTAATCTGGATTACACACTAATCTAAGAATTAAGATTTGTGTGTGTGTGTGTGTGTGTGTGTGTGTGTGTGTGTGTGTAGGCTGATCGTAGGAGGCAGCAGATGTCATTTACTGGATTACAGAAGATTACACAGGACCGGCTCTAGATTTTACTGTGGAGCTTCACAAGCCAGTGTTTTTACTCTAAACCACATTTCTATCTGTTCCAGTAAAATACTGAGTGACGGAGCGGTGTGACAAAACAGCTGATTATTTTCCTATAACAGCATGTCCTCCAGTGTTTTATTCCTCTCATTCCACAGCAATCTATGACAAATTGCAATTTTTTTCATTTATTAAATTATGACCTAACTATAAATCGTTAAAAAGTATGACGTTTAATGTTGTGGATCTGTGAAACAAGTAGGTTCCTGCTGTCACTTACGTTACAGCAGCTATAAACACTCGTTCCCTCACCAGCCGCTCTTTATTCTCTCCTTAAAGTTAATAAGACAAAAAAACGCAGCTTGTTACATCACGTTAGCGAGAAACCGCAAAGAAGCGTAAACTCCTCCGTCCTGAAGATGTCGGAAAACTTAAAGTTACAGCTTCACCTCTGACTGTTACAAAGCGCTGACACTGGAGACTCCTTCCATACATGTTACATAAACATCTCCTTACAGAAAACTTCACCGTATCAACGATGACACACATTTTTTAAGTCCATGTGCGTGAGCTGTTACTATAGAAACAATGATATTAATATAAACCTGTGCATTAATATAAACTTGTTATGAAAATTTAAAAAACACCTTTTGAACATTTAGAATCCAGAATTCAACAGCACTGTGGTATAAATCAATATAACAGATACGGAGGTGGTGAGGAGGCCCTCAGATTTAATAAAAACTGATTAAAAAAAAAAAAAAAAACTTTATTAGAAGCCCACTCTGACTCAGTCATACATGCTGTAAAACTCTCCATGTGAAACCTGGGGACCTCCTCACCACCTCCATATCTGCTACTTTGTTATGACCAAATCTCCACGATCCCTCCTTCAACCAATACCTCAGTCTTGGTCAATCTTTGGTCTCATCTTCTCCACTTTCTGAGGCAAATGTCACTATATTGGTTGTAAAAAAAAACACTGCTAATGCTTTTAGGTTCTCAGCCTACTGCATTTCAAGTAGCTGAGATCTTTTTTTAAACCAAGCGTTTAGCCACTATGGTTTCCCAGAAGACATTGTGAAGGATTGAATCCCGTGATTAGCCTCTTAGGTATGGAAAGTCCTAACTATGGAAAGCTGGTAATCATAGTCACCTTCACCTCACGAAGATGAAATGAACCAGAGGAGGTTCCTCAAATGTCATTGCCACAACCACTGAAACTCTCACTTCCTACCATGCTGAAAACAATTTAGGACATTCTTCAACAGGATTCACCAATTTGGGGTATCAGTTCTCATTATTCTCTTGGAACCCCACATGAAGAGCCATCTTGTCTGTAGAGGAATGACTGAAATTGAAATGTAGAGAGAGTGAGGAAGGAAATCTCGTAAATGCATCTACCAAGATGTCATAAGCAGCAGACCAACAAGCCGAGTTGCACCCCAAGGACTGGGTGTGGCTTTCTCACCTGGACTGCTGTCTCTGATGCGTTTTCAGAGCAAAATATCATCACTGGATTGAAAGATGTTCACAGCATCATGTCTTAGCTAAACTGTTTGAAGCAGCTAGTGTAAGTAAGATAGCCTTTCGCGTCTGCTGATCAGCTATGTGGACATTGTGTAGATTATGTAGTGTTATTCAAAGAGCATCCTTCTCTGGAAGAAGGTAATTCCTGGCCATGCTTATTGACAGACTCTCTAGTGACAGCTAAATATCTGGTTTGCAAGACCTTGCTATATCTTTAGCCCCCATGATGTGGGTCCCTTCAGGCTATTACAGAAAAAAAATAATGTTAAAAGATCAGTTATAGAGAATCTCATTATCATTCCATGTCTCTTGCCCCAGACTGATGGTTCCTGGTTCCTTGGTGGAGGTGTTAAATTTTTAAACGCTTCTATCTCCATTCAACGCTGGCCTTCTAGCATTGGTAGCACATAGTCAGTACACTGACAATAAGAGAATTCAACAGCATTAAAGCAAAATAGCATATATAGTGGTGGTGAGGAACCTTTCCCCCTCCTGCTGTGCAGTCTTATCATACGTTTCCTTTCCTAAATTTACAGATGTGTAAAGGTGTGTGGACCTGTGTTTCACCCTGGACGTTGACAGAGTTCATTCCTTCTTCCTACACCGTCAGTGCATTACTGGTCTCCTAGTACGTACTCCTCCTACACCATACAATACTGACGACAAGTTACCAATGCAAAGAGACTAGAAATAAACAGGTGTAGGAGCAATGCAGGGACGTCTTGGAACCCAGCATAAATTATTATTAGTTTTTTGGTTTTTTTCTTTATTACACCAGTCTATTGACCACTGGCCCAGTCAGTTAAGCTTAACTGCATCATTGACCCTTTGCCTATTTTCCTGTTCATGCTTTTGGATAGTATTAGTATTTTTTGACTCTCTTAAAAAAAAAAAAAACACAGTTTCCACCACCTAGCCAGC
>JAKKZJ010000029.1:723234-734731 GCA_033441845.1 Pangasius mekongensis
GTGTGTGTGTGTGTGTGTGTGTGTGTGTGTGAGAGAGAGAGAGAGAGAGAGAGAGAGAGAGAGAGAGAGAGAGAGTTTGTGTGTGTGAGTATGTGTGTGTGTGTGAGTATGTGTGTGTGTGTGTGTGTGTGTGTGTGTGAATGTGTGTGTGTGGTAAATTAAACCTAGTCCCTGCCTTAGAAGCTCCATCCACAAGACACAGAGTATTATATTTTTGTACACTTTTCTGGCCACAGACTTCAGGATCTTGAAAGCTGCGATCTGATTGGCTGTCAGCATTACTGTGTACACGCACTTCGGCGTTCAGCCAGAAAACAAACTTATTAGAAGTGTTTCGAAACATGTGACAGTGACGTGCACAGAATCTCATCTTTAGCATTTTTGTCGAGGAACTTTGCAGTTTTTTTTTTTTTGCACTTTCAGGCAAATCATTTCTCCTGAGCTCCTACATCCTAATTCTAGCATTTTATCCTTCTGAGTCTGGTTCCTCTCAACGTTTCTTCCTCACATCGTCTCAGGGACTTTTTCCTCACCACCGTCACCTCTGGCTCACTCATTAAGGATAAATTTACATATTTACAATATAATTTTTGTTTTATTTTATTTATTTCTGTAAAGCTGCTTTGTGACAATGTCCACTGTTAAAACGCTATACAAATAAAACTGAAATAAACTGAATTATCCTAATATTTTACCCTTAATCCAGGGGCCATCAACTAAAATTAGTAAAGAACCAGTTACACAAAATTCCCTTGTTAAAGGTCCAGATGAAGCAGAAACAGCGTCAGTGATTAGTTTATGACAGTAAATTAGACACTTTGTTCTGCAGCTTTGTTTAGTAGAGTAACGCCGCGCTCTCTGAACCATCCGAGACGTCTGTGCTGACGCTGAGAGAACAGACACGCAATTCTCTCTCTTCTCTCTCTATTCGTCTTTTACAGTTCTGCTTTTTTTAAACAATTCTTCTTTTCCGTTTGCTAATCAGACCAGAGAGAGTAAATAGAGAGACCCAGTGGTTCACGGTTTAACAGCAGTAGCTGTTCGCTGTAGTGTTGTTCTGTATCGGTTCTCCGAAACACTTTACCGGGTCTGCAGCAGGACTGCGGCCCACCAGCTAACCTACATACTGCTACTGTGTGTGTGTGTGGGTGTGTAATGACTAAACATGCTAACAGTGTGTGTGTGTGTGTGTGTGTGTGCGTGTGTGTGTGTGTGCGTGTGTGTGTGTGTGTGTGTGTGTTACAGGCGTGTTTGTGGAGAGAGAGGAGGCATCAACTGTGGTGAGACAGAAAAGAGCTACAGCAGCTGCAGACCTGTCGCTGGCTCAGCTAGAGAGGTATATACACACACACACACACACACACACGCACACACACACACACACACACACACACACAGTTAGCATGTTTACTCATTGCACACACTCTCCAGTCTCCGTGAGGTGTGTGAGGCGGACCTGGCCTGTGAGGATATGATGGACACGTCCGGAATCATCGCCGCCTACACCAAACACTACGGACCAATCCCCTTCTAGCTGCACACCAAGCCGACCAATCACCTTTAAGGATGCTGGAATGGGCGGGGCCACAGACAGCCGAGAGTAGATTAGTGCTACATCTGACTGCTATATAGATTAGAGTAGAAGTGAGTAGTGTTTTATACTGAAGTGTGTAACTGAGAGAGAAAAATAAAAAAATGTAAACAATGACATCACACTGGCGATGACATCATCAGTCGTGTGCGTCATTGTGTTAGAGACGAAGGAGGGTGTAAAGACGTAGTTTTTCTCATGTTAATGTGCTTCATGTAAGAAATAAAACTAAACATGAAAAAAAAAACAATGCTCTGAGTTCCTGATCCTTCTCTTCACTGTGTTTTAATTGTTCATGTGAAATAATTAATAATGAGACCTGGCTGCTTTCGTCGTGGGAAAACGTTCTCATATCAGAATAAACAAACATCACTTTTCCAAAAGGGTTAAAGGGTTTCGGATGCCAAAAATCAGACTTTAGTGAAAACCTGAGATGTCGAGATCACCTGATTTACACACCACGCTTTTATACAACGCTAAAACAGTGAGCTCAGGAGGTGGAGTTTTCTTTCTCCTCTCAAGCTCAGCTACTTTATTTATAAAAATGTTTAATACTGATTTATATTCATAAACCTTAACAATACACTTTTGTAAGAAATCACACACATTACACAGGTAAAAAGATACAGACTTGACGTTGATTCACACACAGATATTTCCTGTAAAATCGTATCCTGTAAAGTCACACTCGCTTCATGATTAAATGTATTACATCTCCTCATTTCTGATTATTTTAACTCTTGATTGGACCTGATGGATTATATAATACTTTCACACACACACACACACACACACACACACACACACACACACACACACGAACAAGTACTTTACGCTTCACATAAACAGATTAAAAATCATGTGTAATCATTGACATGGTGAAGTTTCCTGTAAGAAGAAATGTGTGTATGTAACACGTATGGAAGGAGTCTCCAGTGTCAGCGCCTTGTAACGGTCAGAAGTAAAGCTGTAACTTTAAGATTTCCGACATCTTCAGGACAGGCAAAAAATGGCAAGCTACGTTTTTTTTTAATGTCTTATTAACTTTAAGAGAGAGAGAAGAGCGGCTGGTGAGGGAACGAGTGTTTATAGCTGCTATAACGTAAGCGACAACAGGAACTAACCTGTTTCTTTGAGGTTAATAAATAATACATTTAAAAAAAATTTAATTGTTGGTAATTTACTGTGGTGTGAGAGGAATAAAACACTTTGGGATGTGCTTTTATAGGAGAATAATAAACTTCACGGTGGTAACAGTAACTCTGCTTCATAACACCACACCATCACTCAGTATTCTACTGGAACACACACACACACACGCACACACACAGTGTTTATTACTTACATATTCTCCCTCCTGCGTCTCCTGTTCTGTATTTTCCTATTTTCTGTCTTTCTTAGCATTTTTTCCTCCATTTTCTCTCTCTCTCTCTTTCTCTCTCTCTCTCTCTCTCTCTCTCTCTCTCGATGCACTGTTTCTACAGTTTTAATACCATCATGCGTTTCCATTTCATGCGTTTCATTGTGTGTAATGCTGCACTTTGGCCGATAGGCGGCGTTGAATGTGATGTACATTCAATCGTCTAAAAATTCCACCGCCGAAGAAGAAACCCGGAAGTTGTTGTTGTCCGCTGTGTGTAACGTTGAGCGTCAAACATGGCGGATTTACAGCATGCTAGCTTTTATTCTGTGTTCATATAAAACTGTCAGAAACAGTGTTTGGATTGATTTAAACTTTAAACTCCGGAAAAGGGATTTTTAAATCCCGATTTTCTCTCTGAGACTGAGGTGCAGTAACGTTAAATCTGCTGTTTAATCTTTAACGCTAGCAGGATTAGCTAAATTAGCATCAGCTGCAGGAGATTAGCCTCAGTGTAACTGGTTATGAGCGGCTGATTGTGTGTCTTGATATTTTTTTTTTTTACCAAAGATCGTATTATTAAATGTTTAGGATTGCAGTTCATCCTCCTGAGAGGTTTTATTAATTCCTCTTGGGAGATAATTAAAAGTATGCAGGAAATACCATATACACAAGCTAGCTGTGTTTGTGTGCCTTAAATGGCTTTTTGCTGCTCTGTAGTTGGACTTTTAGTATGTTTTTGTCCTTTTAAACGCATCATATCACTCCCTTATATAATTTATCTCATTAATAGCAAACACAAGCTCAGACATGAGGAATAATGTGTAATAAAGCTGGGTTTATGTCTCAGAGAAAGCTTGTGTTTTACTCTGGAGTGTTTGGAATAAAATCTCGCGATATTTGACATCATTAATTGTATTTCATCGTTCATTCTTTCATCACTGAACAACTCCTCTCTCATTGGAAGTCATTTTATTCATTAAAGCAACCTTTGGTTATGTATCTCTGGATCTTTATTTCAGGAGCAACAGTAATGTAGATAAAAAAAGATTAAATAATTGTGTGTGTGTTGCAGGTGAAGGTGTGTGTTGGCGATCATGGGGCGTCGATCCACCTCGTCCACCAAGAGTGGAAAATTCATGAACCCTACTGACCAGGCTCGTGAGTACACACACACACACACACACATATCCTCACTTTACACAGAACCGATTATAGGTTACAGTTAATCAGGTTGCCATGGTGATTAAACTCCTGCAGATAAAACATCTGGTACAGAAATAATTACATTTCATTCATTAGAGACGTTACCCTGACCAGCGTAAATATTTTAGTGCTATTCATGGGATGAAAAATTCCTCACAAGACAGAATGGAATCGAATTCCAAGCCGTAAGAGATTTACATCCGTGATTGGAGTTTGTTTTAATCGTACACTGAACTGTGTGTGTGTGTGTGTGTGTGTGTGTGTGTAGGTAAGGAGGCCAGGAAGAGGGAGCTCAAGAAGGTAAAATCCTCTGTCTTATGATGACTAGAGTGCATAGAGTAACATCCTGTGTGTAGCATCAGACTGATTGTGTGTGTGTATGTGTGTGTGTATGTGTGTGTGTGTGAGACAGAACAAGAAGCAGAGGATGATGGTGAGAGCTGCTGTTCTGAAGATGAAGGACCCCAGACAGATCATCAGAGACATGGAGAAACTGGATGAGATGGGTGTGTGTATACTTGTCTTTTTACCCCAACATCATGGGGACAAAAGTCTTAGTCCCTAAAATGAATCGATTAGTCGAGTCCTGTTTCCTATAAAGAAGTGATTAGTCAAGTCCCCTAATGAGGCGATTAATTGTGTCACAGCTCCTCTAAAGAAGCGATTAGTCGAGTCCTGATCCCCATAAAGAAGTGAGTAGTCAGGTCTCGGTCCAGGTTCTCATGAGGAAGCAAGCTGTCGAGTCCTGGTACCCATAAGGGAGCAACTAGTTAAATAACAGTCCCTGTAGTGAAGCACACTCGAGTCCCGGTCCCGTAAGGGAACACCTGAACGAGTCCCGGTCCCGTAAGGGAACACCTGAACGAGTCCCGGTCCCGTAAGGGAACACCTGAACGAGTCCCGGTCCCCGTATGGAAGCACACAGAGGGACTAAAATCAGCTGCACGTTTGTTTATGTATATAGTAAACCCTGTGAAGGGAAAAAAAACTGTAAACTTGAAGGCCAGATCAATTATTTCCATGAAACGCGAACGTTTGGTCTCCAGTTCATTAGCACAAGTGTGAGTGTTTAACGTGGTGTGTGTGTGTGTGTGTGTGTGTGTGTGTGTGTGTGTGTGTGTGTCTCAGAGTTTAACCCAGTACAGCAGCCCTTGTTGAACGATAAAGTGCTGCGGGATAAGAGGAAGAAGCTGCGCGAGACCTTTGAGCGAATCGTGCGTCTGTACGAGAGAGAAAATCCTGAGACGTATAAAGAACTGCGTAAACTGGAGCTCGAGTATGAGACCAAACGAGGACAGCTATCCCTGTACTTCGACTCCGTCAAGGTGAGCGTGTGAAGCTTGTTAATATATTATTTATTAGTTAAATTATGCTCATTATAACATGGACTTGTCTCACGTGTGACTACGTGTCTGAAGTCTCTTTCTGTTTTTCTCGTGTTGTGTGTTAGAATGCTGAGTCTGTGGAAGTGGACAGTATTCCTCTTCCCGAAATGCCTCATGCTCCTTCCAGCGTCCTCATTCAGGACATCCCGCTGCCAGGAGCCCAGCCGCCATCAATCCTCAAAAAGACCTCTACCTTTGGGTACATTAAGAATAGCATGACTAAAATAACTCCTAACTCCTAAATAACTCTATTTGTGATCCTTAACTTATCTCCATTCTGAATGGGGTAACCTTTGGTACCTTTGAGCACCTAATTCCTGATATAAAGTCTGGATTACATTTGCAGCGATGATTCAAGGGTCTGTGGTTGGGACTATCAGGGAAAAGTCCTAAAAAGATTTGTGCTTTTTTGCGGTTTGCAGTTGTGATTGCACCGGTTCTGACAGGTTCTGATTTACAGTGTGTAAACAAAACAATAAAATATACACACTGTCTGTCTCAGTAAAGGGACCGCGGTGTCATCGGCAGCCATTGCTGGGGTTCCTCGGTTACCACCTGGACGTAAACCCCCTGGACCTCCACCTGGGCCTCCACCACCCCAGATACTTCAGCTCTATAAACCAGGTACGCAATTACACACACACACACACACACACGCAGCAGACCTTATAAGCCCCAGACATCGAGACAGCGGCCAAGGTCTTTGAGGCAAAGACCAAACACAACCAGGTCAAGCCCAAGACCAAGAACGTAACTCTGAAGGTTCAGACCCTCCACAGAATGAGACCTGACATCCTAAAACTCATTATTGACTTAGACTCAGGCCTAGACTGAGATCAGATACAGATCGACTCAAACATAGACAGTGGGCCAGAACTAGACTAGACATACTGAGACCAGACATGCCAAGGTCCAACCTGAGACCAAGTCCAGACGTGGAAAGTTCCAGCTCCTTAAGAACAGCGCGGAGGTGACATGGTCTAACCTGAGACCAGGGACTGGTATTTCATGGTCCAGCCTCTTAAAACAAACATCAGACATGTCAATCTCCAGCCCAGGACCAGCACCTTAAAATAGAGAGCAGTTTTTCCAATGTTCGGTCCAATAGTCTTAACTTTTGTTGACTTGAAACCATCAGAGGAACAACATCAAAGTCCTCCTTCCAAAAAAACATGGACAAAGATCAGACTAATTAAGACCTGCTTGCTATCGTCTCTACACATCTATACCTTAAGATCATAAGACCAGAGTCTGAGAACAAGACGTTTCACGCTAATCACTTACTTCTAGTTCTTGTATGTGGAGTTTTGGATTGAGAACAAAGGTCTGAGTCACACTACTAACCTGCAAGCTCTTGTACCCACATTCGCAGGCTGGTCACGTGATGTCTGAGGTGTGTTTGCATGTGTTAGATACAGGAGGCGAGGCTGATGCGGACATGGCCGATCGAGACCGCGATAGCGGCTCGGAGGGAGGAGAGGAAGAGAGTGATTCAGACGACCAGAGTGACGAAGAGGGGGATGAACTGCTGGACAAGAGGGGCATTGGAAGCCGGCAGGATGAACGAGACAGGGATGAGGAGAGAGAAAGAGGTCAGAGAGAGAGAGAGAGAGATGCTTCAGGATGGTTTGTGTCGTACTGCGTGTTGTGCTCATGGTTATGTTGGTGGTGTTTAGGTCGCACTGTGCGTTTCGCCGATATTCCACAGCTGGCGAAGAAGAGAAAGAAGAGAGTTGTGAAGAAAACGAAGGCTATTACACCTCTACAGGCCATGATGTTGAGGATGGCAGGTACGCACTCACTTTCTCTCACACACACACACCCACACACCCACACACACACACGCTACATTAACTTTGATTAATCAGAATCACTTGATGTTGGAAAGGAAACAGTTTATTGTCGTGTGAACTGGATTACTTTCACAATCAGGATACATTTGTTTAAAAGTAGAAGTAAAAGCTGCTACTTGTAAGATACTGGAATATAAGCGTGTTAAAAAAACTACAGGACTCAAATGAAAAACTGTGGCGATGTCCTTTGCTGAAAACTGCTAGGGTCCTTATAGTGTGTGTGTGTGTGTGTGTGTGTGTGTGTCTGTGTGTGTGTGTGTGTAGGTCAGTCTGTTCCAGAGGAAGAGGAGGAGGTTGAAGAGGAAGAGTACACAGACTCTGATCAGTCCGATAGCGAGGCCCTGGAGCCCCCCGGCGACAGCCAATCAGCTCCCTCACTGAACAGACTCCCCCCACCGTCAGCACCAATGGGAGGTCCACCACCACAGCAGCAGCCTCCACCCCACCTGCAGCCACCACCAATCACAGGCCCTCCTCCTTTAGGACCTCCTCCTGCTCCTCCGATGAGGCCTCCAGGCCCACCCTCAGGTCCACCTCCTGGGCCTCCACCAGGTGAGTCAGGAGCATCAGTAACCTACAGCGAGAATTCAAGACGACTAGAAGAAGGAAAAATTGAGTGTTTTGTATCGTGTTTGTATCTCCAGGTGCGCCTCCGTTCCTCAGACCCCCCACTCTACCTGGTGCCCTGAGGGGGCCGATGCCTCGTATGTTGCCCCCCGGTCCCCCTCCTGGGCGTCCTCCAGGCCCACCCCCTGGCCCACCACCAGGCCTTCCTCCAGGTCCACCTCCACGAGGACCGCCTCCCAGGTTGCCTCCCCCTGCGCCACCAGGTGCGTGTTGCTAGTATTAGTACTAGTCTTTTTGCATCTTAGCGAAATCATTCCACCTGCAATAGCTATCACAGGTGGATTAACCTGGGAGTCCAGCTTTACATCATTTCCTCTGTATATTTATTTTGACAGCATCAGTCGGTTTTATTAAATGGAATAAATATACTATGTTGATCAGAATCAGCAGAATGCGAGAGCTCGAGTTAAGCCGTACTGTGTGTCTGTTGTTTTCGTTTCTGTCCATAATCCTCCTGTTTGCGCTTGTTTTTCTGTAGGAATTCCTCCCCCTCCTCCTCGTGCTGGTCCTCCACGGATGGCTCCGCCCCTCGCCATGTTCCCGCCCCCTCTGAACCCCAACGTCCTGAGCGCTCCTCCCAGCATCGTTCCTCGTCAGAAGCCCCCAACTTCCTCCGCCATGTCTTCCTCCTCCGGCGATCCCTCCATCTTAGCTCCGCCTTCGCTCTCTCTCTCCATCCGCCCGTCGTCTCTGCAGATGCCGCCCCCTCCGGGTACCGTCCCCACCCCTGTCAACCCGCCCACCCACACCATAGAGAAGCGCGCCAACATCACGAGCGTCCCCGGCGCCGCTGGCCAATCGGGCGCCGCTACTATCTCGGCAAAACCGCAGATCATCAACCCCAAAGCGGAAGTGATGCGGTTTGTTCCCACGGCGCTGCGCGTGCGCCGAGACCGGATGGGCCCTCAGGGGGCCACGCACTCCGAGAAAGGAGGGAGGAGGGACGAGGAGAGGGTGGGGCACAGCCTCAGAGCGATGCCCTCCGCAAACCCCGCCCCGCCCGGCTCAAGCTCCGCCCCTCCCAGCATGAAGACGAAGGACCAGGTGTACGAAGCCTTCATGCGGGAGATGGAGGGGTTACTGTGAGACAAAGGGGGGGTGGGGGGTGGGGAAGGTGGAAGCTGATTGGTCGAAGAGGTTAGCATTTGGTTCCTATGCTAGCGTTCACCGATTAAACCGTCGTTTGTGCGATTCGGTCCTTACCGGAGCTTTTATATCGAGTTTGTTTTTCTGTATGTAGATGTTTAGTGTCAGATTTCGGAGATGGAATGATGTGATGATTTTTTTTCCTCAACTCTAAAATAAACACCAAAACCCTCTCTAAGTGTTTCCCTGTGCTTTTCTTTACGGTTGATTTTAATTATTTAATTATTTATTAATACTTAAAAATAAATCTCCAGGTTTATTCAGACATCGACAGCATAGCAGATGGGCAGAATCAAAATGTTAAAGAGTATAATATACATAATATAAATATAATTTGCTGATGGTAAAACAAAAAAATTTTATATCCAGAATTACGAGTGCTAATTATATTAATCAGCCTCAAACTTAATATAATATTTGAAGTCATTTGTGCAGCTAATTACACGTTTAACATTTTATATTTGTAGAAAATAAGAAAACATTCTATGTTGCTGCATTCAGGACGGAAATATTTGTTTGTTTATTTATTTATAATGTTTTTACTCTTTTGCCACACGCTCCACTGGGAACTTCATTTCCCATAAGCCATTGCGGCCACGCTGGTCACTTCCGCTCATGCGCAGTTCGTCTTCACAACACGTTGGTCCTGAAACATGGCGGACTCACCGGACAGAGCTGAAGCCTGCAGTCCAGGAGTTTCTGCGGAATCAAACGAGGATGATGTTAAATTTACAAACGCGGAGGAGACCGAAGAGCCGACAAAGAGCTTCAAAGAGCTGGTAAAGCGGATTATTCATCTTTACCCACACGCAGGGAGTAGAGCTACTGAGCAATGTGTTATATACAACCTGGCTGTTTCCCTGTGCTAAAGTAAGTGTGTGTGTGTGTGTGTGTGTGTGTGTGTGTGTGTGTGTGTGTGTGTGTGTGTGTAGGGAGTAACAGAGGTGCTGTGTGAGGCGTGTGATCAGTTGGGATGGAAAAAACCTACCAAGATTCAGATAGAGGCGATTCCTGTCGCTCTACAGGGTGAGACTCATGTGTGCATCTCCAAAACCTGTCTGTCTCTCTCTGTGTCTCACTCTGTCTATCTCTCTCTCTGTGTCTCACTCTCTGTCTATCTCTCTCTGTGTCTCACTCTGTGTCTCACTCTGTGTCTCACTCTGTGTCTCACTCTGTGTCTCTCTGTGTCGCTCTCTCTCTGTCTCATTTTCTATCTGTCTCTCTCTTTGTCTCACTCTCTGTCTATCTATCTATCTGTCGCTCTCTCTGTCTGTGTCGCTCTCTCTGTGTCTCACTTTCTATCTCTCTCTCTCTCTCTGACTGTGTCGCTCTCTCTGTCTGTGTCGCTCTCTCTGTCTGTGTCGCTCTCTCTGTCTGTGTCGCTCTCTCTGTCTGTCGCTCTCTCTGTCTGTGTCGCTCTCTCTGTCTGTGTCGCTCTCTCTGTCTGTGTCGCTCTCTCTGTCTGTGTCGCTCTCTCTGTGTCTCACTTTCTATCTCTCTCTCTCTCTGTGTCGCTCTCTCTGTGTCTATCTGTCTCACTCTCTATCTGTCTCTGTGTCTATCGGTCTCACTCTGTGTGTGTGTGTGTGTGTGTGTGTGTGTGTGTGTGTGTGTGTGTATTTTTTTGTCGGTCTCACTGTGTGTGTGTGTGTGTGTGTGTGTGTGTGTGTGTGTGTCGGTCTCACTCTGTGTCTGTGTGTGTGTCTGTGTGTGTGTCTGTGTGTGTGTGTGTGTGTGTCGGTCTCGCTCTGTGTGTCTCTCTCAGGGAGAGACGTGATTGGTCTGGCTGAGACGGGTTCGGGGAAGACGGGAGCGTTCGCTCTGCCCATCCTGCAGTGTCTGCTCTCGTCTCCTCAGCGTCTCCACACGCTCGTCCTGACGCCCACCCGAGAGCTCGCCTTCCAGATCTCCGAGCAGTTCGAGGCCCTGGGCTCCAGCATCGGGGTGAAGACGGGTCAGTTAGGAACAGCCCATGATTCCCGCTTTTCTTTATTTCACTGCTTATATTAATGCACATTGCATTTCACGTTTTCTGTTTTTATGAGTTATAACTTTTGATAATTAGCTTGTGTGTGTGTGTGTGTGTGTGTGTGTGTGTGTGTTTCTTACAGCTGTCATTGTTGGTGGAATTGACATGATGTCACAGTCACTGGTGCTGGCTAAGAAACCCCATGTAGTGATTGGTGAGTGAGTGTGTGTGTGTGTGTGTGTGTTTGTGTCAGTTACTCCCATATCACCTTCAGAACACTAAAGAATTGAGTGTGTGTGTGTGTGTGTGTGTGTGTGTGTGTGTGTGTGTGTGTGTGTGTGTGTGTGTGTGTGTGTGTGT
>JAKKZJ010000029.1:800068-811494 GCA_033441845.1 Pangasius mekongensis
AGCTGAAAGTCTACACTTCCATCACATCTTGATTGTTTTATTTCAAATCCATTGTGGTGGTGTATAAAGGCAAAATATATATGTGTGTGTGTGTGTATATAATTATATATATATATATATACACACATATACACACACACACACACACACACACACACACAGTCATGGCACAATGGACTGGATGCCATTCCATCAAAGGATGTTCAACAGGCACATATGGGTGTGGTGGACAGGTATCCCTATACCATATTGTGTAGTTAACGGCAGTTAATGCTACACAGACAGAGCAACTTGGACCAGAATTATCTCTCCAAATTGCCTGTAAACACAACCATCTTCTGTTGGCTTGGAAAGGTGTCCAGTTCGATAGTATTCCCAATGCAACATGTTAGAAAACAAATTCTAGCTCGCTTTTAAAACTCAATTAACATTAAAATTTCTGCTATATTTACAAATGTGTTTTTGTTGTGTTTGCTTTTGTCAGAGGGAGATGTCAGAGTCATGTGTCTCACTCAGAGGTCCTGATTGGTCAGTTACAGTATGGATTTCCACTGGTTAAATACGCATTGGTGTATTGCGTTCTTGGTATTGTAGCGTTTGGAGGAAACCAGGAAAATGAGATAAAATCATGAATTCTGCTAAAAAAGTGGAAAGTAAGCAAAACAGTTCTGTGCAAGTGAATAGCACATACCATAACAAATAAAGTTTTATGCCAGAATTTCCCTTTAAAAAACAAATGTGAAAACATGTCTTATTTTGACAAATTTACGTCAAGATCTGATGGCGTGCAGTGATACGGCTTCTCTCCTGTGTGAATGCGCTGGTGTCTTATGAGAAGACTTTGTTGCGTAAAACTCATCCTGCACTGTCCGCAGTGATACGGCTTCTCTCCTGTGTGAATGCGCTGGTGTCGTTGGAGAACATTCTGACGAGTAAAACTTTTCCCACACTGGGAGCAGAAATACGGCTTCTCTCCTGTGTGAATGCGCTGGTGATTTTTTAGATCACCTTGGTTAGTAAAACTCTTCCCACACTGTCCGCAGTGATATGGCCTCTCTCCTGTGTGAATGCGCTGGTGTCGTTGGAGACGACTCTTAAGAGCAAAACTATTTCCACACTGGGAGCAGTAATACGGCTTCTCTCCTGTGTGAATGCGCTGGTGTCGATGGAGAGTAGTCTGGCAAGTAAAACTCTTCCCACACTGTCCACAGAGATATGGCCTCTCTCCTGTGTGGATACGCTGGTGTTGTTGGAGAGTACGTAGTTGGGTAAAAATTTTCCCACACTGGGAGCAGAAATACAGGTTCTCTCCTGTGTGGATACGCTGGTGTCGTAGGAGAAGACTCTGGTAAATAAAACTTTTCCCACACTGTCCGCAGTGGTACGGCTTCTCTCCGGTGTGAATGCGCTGGTGAATTTTGAGATGATTATTTTTAGTAAAACTCTTCCCACAATCTGCGCAGTGGTACATCTGGAAAACATAATAAAATTATTCAAGATGCTTCAGTAATCCTCAATACCTAGAACTGGATTGAAGGAACACACACACACATACATACATATATACACACACACACAACTGAACTGGTCCAAAGGAACACACACACACACACACACACACATATACATATATATACATACACACAACTGAGCATCCTCTATGCACATGTTTTGCACATGTCTTATTGCTGCTACTACTATGTTTACACTGTCTACACTACCTCAGCTGTAATATTTGCACTACTGTCACTTTATCACTTTCAAACAGAACTGTGTACTGGTCGGCGTCGTAGTCATGTACTGTCTTGTTCTGTCTTGTGCTGTCTGCACTTGTGCACTTTACGTTTAATTTATGTAATTTATGTCGTCCCTGTAGTTCTGTGTTGTTCTGCGTTTGTCTTATGTAGCACCTTGGTCCTGGAGAAACGTTGTTTCGTTTCACTGTGTACTTGTATATGGCTGAAATGACAATAAACTCCACTTGACTTGACTTGACTTGACTTGATCATTTTAGATTTTGTCCCCATATGGTTATGGAATTGTTGTTGGAAATGTTACTAATGTAAAAACCACTGTGACTGATCATTTTCTGTGCAAAGATGAACAAGAGTGTTGACTTAACTTTTACATTGTTTCTCATAGCTAATCACACAGAAATAGTTAATGTAGTGTACAGTCAGGTCCATAAGTATTTGGACAGTGACATAATTTTCATAATTTTGCCTCTGTACACCACCACAACGGATCTGAAATGAAGCAGTCAAGATGTGATTGAAGTGTAGACTTTCAGCTTTAGCTAAAAGCTAATTCAAGAGGTTTAACAAAAATATTGCATTAAATGTATAGGAATTGCAGCCATTTCTTTACAGAGTACCTCCATTTTCACAGGCTCAAAATTGGACAAACTAACAATCATAAATATTAGGATTATTTTTGAATACTTCTAGAAAATGAAGAACAAAGAATGTGTACCAGGTGTGTTTTGCTTTTTAATGTTTTTAATCAGTTTATGAAGCTGCTGTAAAAATTTATCATTACATATTATATTATAATTGTACAATGCTTTATTGTAAATAAAATGCCTGACAGTAACTTGCTGCATAGACCAAACACATAATAACTGAAATCAGCTTCTGAGATGAGTAAACATTCAATTTCAACTAATTTACTGTCAGCTACAGACGCTACATCCACTGACTCCACCATGTTTTCTTACTGACGCCCCCAACACGGAAACTCGGCGCTGAGAGAAAATCCCGAGTTTCCCCACTCGTAATTATGACTTTGTGGTGCTGTTCGTGTGCGTTCAACTCATAAATATGATCTTTCTGACATGACTTGAACGCACCATAATTTCTGTAGAATATATATATATATACACAATACATGCGGCTGTCACTTCACATGACAAATGAACGAAAGACTCCGGAGAAGAGTACAGAGCCTATGTGGTTTTAACGTTACAAACAAACGAAAGTCTTTATTGTAAATAGTAACAAAGCTGAGTCAATCTGCAGAGATAAATATGATCTTTTATACGTTTTCAAATGCATACCTCTCTAGGCAGAGTTTTCTCTTTACACAAACGAGTAGTATCTGTTGTCTGTCCACCACCATTATTTCTCAGTTTTAATGGTGGCGGAAGTCCTAATCTCCACGGCCTTGGTACATCCTTTCACCCCATGTTTTTCAGATACTGAGACTTTGAGTATGTTGCATATTTTATTTCTTGTTTTTTTTTTGGTGGGGTGGGTCTTTGTGACCATAAAAAGACTTGCAGGTCATACAAACATCATCTTACTTCTCAAAGGAACATACACTGATCAACCATAACATGCCTAATATTATGTAGGTCCATCTTGTGCCACCAAAACAGCTCTGACCTGTTGAAGCATGGACTCCACAAGACCTCTGAAGGTGTGCTGTGGTATCTGGCACCAAAACGTTAGCAGCAGATCCTTTAAGTCGCATCCTCCATGGATTGGACTTGTTTGTCCAGCACATCCCACAGATGCTCGATTGGACTGAGATCTGGGGAATTTGAAGGCCAAGTCAACACCTTCAACTCTTTGTCATGTTCCTCAAACCATTCCTGAACAGTTTTTGCAGTGTGGCAGGGCGCATTATCCTGCTGAAAGAGGCCACTGCCATTAGGGAATACCATGAAGGGGTGTACTTGGTCTGCAACAGTGTTTAGGTAGGTGGTATGTGTCAAAGTAACATCCGCATGAATGCCAGGACCCAAGGTTTCCCAGAACTCCCTCACACTCCCGCTGCTGGCTTGCTTTCCTCCCATAGTTCATCCTGGTGCCATCCCTTCCCGGCCACCCGGCCATCCACAAGAGAACTTGATTCATCGGACCAGGCCATCTTCTTCCATTGCTCCATGGTCCAGTTCTGATGCTCGCGTGCCCATTGTAGATGCTTTCAGTGGTGGTCAGAGGTCAGCATGGGCACTCTGACAGGTCTGTGGCTTCACAGCCCCATACGCAGCAAGCTGCAATGCACTGTGTGGTCTGACACCTTTCTATCAGAGCCAGCATTAACCTTTTCAGCCATTTGTGCTACAGTAGCTCTTCTGCGGGATCTGTTCCAGACGGGCCTTCACTCCCCACACGCATCAGTGAGCTTTGGGCGCCCATGACCCTGTCGCTGGTTCACCAGTTGTCCTTCCTTGGACCACTTTTGATAGGTACTAACCACTGCATACCGGGATCACCCCACAAGACCTGCCATTTTGGAGATGCCCTGACCCAGTCGTCTAGCCCTCACAATTTGGCCCTTGCCAAACTCGCTCAAATCCTTACGCTTGCCCATTTTTCCTGCTTTCAACACATCAACTTTGAGAACTGACTGTTCACTTCCTGCCAAATATATCCCACCCCTTGACAGGTGCCATGGTAGGGAGATAATCAATGTTATTCACTTCACCTGTCAGTGATTTTAATGCTATGGCTGATCAGTGTATACAGGCCTACAACAAAACTCCAGTCACTGTGTAAGTGTGTTATCCTGGTCAAGGTTGCAGTAAATCCAAAAACTATTATCAGGAACACTGGGCTCAAGGCACCATGGATTGGATGCCATTCCATCAGAGGACGTTCAACAGACACCACAACCATATGTGCCTGTTGAACATCTGATGGAATGGCATCCAATCCATGGTGCCTTGAGCGCAGTGTTCCTGGCATAGTTTTTCAAGTAGAGTATCCCTATAACTTTGGCCATATTATGTAGTTAACTGTAATGGATGCTGCACAGACGTAGCAACTTGGACCAATTATCTCTCCAAATTGCCTGTAAACACAACCATCTTCTGTTGGCTTGATAAGGTGTCCAGTTCGATAGTATTCCCAATGCAACATGTTAGAAAACAAATCCTAGCTCGCTTTTAAAACTCAATTAACATTAAAAAAATCTGCTATATTTACAATACGATGCCTCTGTGATTTTGTTGTCTTTGCTTTTGTCAGAGGGAGAAGTCAGAGCCATGTGTCTCACTCAGAGGACCGGACTGGTCGAATACAATAGGGATTCCCACTGGTTAAATACGCACTGGTGTATTACATGCTTGGTATCGTAGCGTTTGGGGGAAACCAGGAAAATGAGATAAAATCATGAATTCTGTTAAAAAGTGGACAGTAAGCAATAGAATACCATGACAAGTAATATTATAATTTTATGCTAGAACTTCCCTTTACATCCCTTTAAAAAAAGAAATGTAAAAACATGTATCTTAATTTGACAAATTCACATCAAGATCTCATGGCTTTATTTTAGAGCACTTGTGTTTCCTTATTGATCTTGAATGAGTATAGCTCCGTCCACATTGTCCGCAGAGGTACGGCTTCTGTCCTGTGTGACTCTGCTGGTGGTTGTAGAAGGCCCTCTGTTCCCGATAGCTTTTCCCACACTGTTCGCAGTAATACGGCTTCACTCCTGTGTGAATGCGCTGGTGTGTCTGAAGATGACTCTCTTGACTAAAATTCTTCCCGCACTCTCCACAGTGATACGGCTTCTCTCCTGTGTGAATGCGCTGGTGTCTTATGAGATGACTTTGTCGCGTAAAACTCTTCCCACACTGTCCACAGTGATACGGCCTCTCTCCTGTGTGAATGCGCTGGTGTCGTTGGAGATGACTCTGACGAGTAAAACTATTTCCACACTGGGAGCAGTGATACGGCTTCTCTCCTGTATGAGTGCGTTTATGTACAAGTAGAGTATTCTTGTAAGCAAAACTCTTCCCACACTGTTCGCAGTGATATGGCTTCTCTCCTGTGTGGACACGCTGGTGTTGATGGAGAGTAAATATTTGGGTAAAACTTTTCCCACACTGTGAGCAGTCATACAGCTTCTGTCCTGTGTGGATGCGCTGGTGATTTTTGAAACGACCACTTTTAGTAAAACTCTTCCCACAATCTGAACAGTGGTACATCTGGAAAACATAATAAATGATTAAAAAAAAAGCTTAAATAGTTTTAGATTTTGTCTCCATGTGGTTATGGCACTGTTGTTGGAAACGTCTCCTACAATACTGTAATACGGCTTGACCACCAAATCACCCACCTTTAATGGCTATTTTAGAGAATTTTAGGGATGCAAACCATCCTGCCCATTTGCCCAAGCGTGGTTACTGCGTGCTGTTTTGCGCTTCACTATAGCTAACTTTAATAGGCAGTTAATAAGCAGTTAATACTTTGATTATTGCAGAGGCCTTCTAAAGCCTACCTGAGTGTAAGATAGTTCTATATGGCACTTCTAAGTTTTATAACTTTTATAATGTTATAATGTTAAGAAAATAGCACCTTTGATACTTCTATGTATTTTATACAATTTACATAATTCCTTAATCAGCTTATGGGCAACTTTGACCACATTAGGAGACATAAACAGTTTATGGTTTGCGTGCTATTATTAGAGAAGTCTGGTGCACAACATGCAGGAAGTGGAACCAGCTGCATGAGCAAGCCAGTGTTGCTAAAGGTTACATACTAAGCCAAAGTGGAGTTATAGTCCATAAACAGCTTTGTGACATTTCAAAACAAAGTTTCAGACAAGAAAAACAGGATGTGAGGTCTTGAGGTGTCTGAATAACAAGTCTGGTTAAAAGTAAAATTATGAAAGTACTATTTTCTTGTACTATTTTCTTAACATTATTATTTCATGTACTTATTATTTTTCGACACTGCTAAAAAAAGTTACAAATTTAGGATTTTGAGTAGTTTTGAGTGCATCGCACTTTTTAACTGCTCGCAGTTATATTTAATGTAACAGAACATTTTCGATATTTGTGTCTTCACGACAGACGAGTTTGTGCGTCATGTTTCTCATTAACATGACAAGCAGCATTATTATGTCTCATTCATTTCAAGAGAGAGAAAACAAGCCGAGGATTATTATTTATAGCTTTTATAATTGATAACAGGAACTCACTCCAGTGTCGGGAAACTTACTTTTTACCAAGTGTTCACACTCCTTCAATAAATGTTAAATAAATGTTATTATTAGGCTTAGGATATGTTGATATAATCATCCCTACATGATATTACGTTGTCATGATATCCACTGATGATTACTGCTGATTATATTATATTACCAGACCTGCCAATCATTTCAATTTTTGTGTAGGAGCGCCTCAAAAAAAAGTACAGTACAGAGTGTTTGAGAGTAAAGGGTTAAATGTTTAGGTGCACTGCATTATGGGTATTTTAGTTCGGGTGGTGTTTAGGGGTGTGAGTGTGTGTGGGGGCCACTGAGAGGTTTTTTTTGGTCTGTTGGCACGCACATTATTCGTTTGTTGGCAGAATGGCAGAAAGTTTACAGCACTTGTGGTGAAGCTCTCGAAATCTCAGGGTTTTTTGGTGCCAAAAAATAGACGTTATTACCAATGCAACAAAGCCGAGCTGGTCTGTGGTGCAACTGCCAGACTCAGTCTCAGTCTTTTATACACTTGTACACAAAATGGTTCTCCCTCTAGGCAGAGTTTCCTCTTTTACTAACAACTGGTATCTGTTCGCTGTCAGCCACCAATATTTCTCAGCCCCGGTTTCCTTCTGGGCGTTTCTCCCAACAGTAGATTACAATGGTGGCACAACACCAGCCCTTCTGTTTATATATATTTTATATTTATATATAATATATTACAGCACATTCCTTTCTCAGAGACCTTCAGGAGTCTATTTAATAGTAGCACACATACTTTGGATAGATTTCTAAACACTTTCTTGTCTACATAATACCTGGTTACTCTGGTCTCGAAAATAATAATGGATTAACTTGTTTCTCTGATTACCTCATATTGGTACTTTCCCAGGTCTTTTACATTGATTATACGTGATTAAATATACTTTGGTTAATTAAAATACTCCACACACTCTGCTCAACACAGGGGAAATTTTGTTGTAACACACCACACTGTAGTGGGTTATTAAGTGTATAACATTAAAGTCATATCAAAATCAATTTATAGATGTATCTGAAACAACGTCAATGCCAAACTCTTGAACAATATATATATATATATATATATATATATATATATATATATATATATATACGTATATTCTTGTGAAAATTATAAACTGTAGTTTTGAACAAGTGCATAAATCTTCTGTTCCACCCCATAAACAAAGTCTTCTGAATCAGACCCCATTCTCTCCCACAGCCGTCTACCAAGTGGAGCAAGTCTTCCACATTTCCATCTAATGAGCTTCAGTGAGCTAGCTAACACACAGTCTTCTGGCTTGCTATTCTGATAACTGTTTCAGAATTTACAACAGACACATGCAGTGAAATTTATTCCTTTATTAATAATCTGAAGGCCACATGAAGTGTGAGTCCTGCCCTGAGCTTTCCTGCTTGCTGTGTTGTGAGGATTATCTACTGAGAAACAAGTCATCAGAGTTTTGAAATAAATAAATAAATAAAAGAGAAATCAGACACATGAATAAACTTTACCTTTGATCCAGCCATATCCTTGCCAAAAAAAAAAGAAAAAAAGAAAAATAATAATAATAATCCGCGAGCGTTTTAAACCCAACGCGCGCGCGCAACAAGAGATCCACTGTGCGCACAACACACGCTCTGGCGCGCGAGGAAAATAATAATATTAATAATAATAATAAATCTGTATTCACGAGCAAAAAAAGTCTTTCCCCACTCTCACGAGCTGCTTCTTTCTTCCTCTTCCTATGAGGTTTTATGGCAGCTTCCGGTGCAGTACTGCAACCGATTGGACAGGAGTGTGGCGCATCACTAGGCAATTAAAAACATGAAAAAATATATATATATAAATGATCTATGGTCCTGATGATGATGATGATGATGTCCCTCTTTGCTGGTTCCAGGGAAGATGTTGCCAGATGAAACACAGAAACGCAGCTCAGGTAGCAAAGCTCTTCAGAGTTCACTGAGACAGGAACGGAGTATTTATACAAAGTGAGAACAAAACACTGATACTCAGAACCAGCAAAAGCCGGTTTAAACAGGAAAACATCATCTGGTAGCAGACAGTTTGCACAGAGCCAGCATGTTTTCTTAAGATGGAGGAACGACACCTGTAAAGGGTGGGTTTCAAGTTTCAAGTTTATTTGTCATATATACAAGTGTCAGTGACAGTGTACATTGAAATGCTTTTTGTGAGGCTCAGGCAGTCTACAGCAGTTCACAATACAATACAATAACAATAAAAAATAAATTACAATGAAGTACAATAATAACAAAAAGTAAATAACAGTAAAAAGGCTGAGGTGGAGATTTGGCTTTGAGGTAGTGTAATGTAGCTGGGCAAAGTATGCAAGATTCAAAAAAGGTGCTGATGTTTTTGTAGTCTTTGATATGATATGAAGGGGATAATAGTGCAGTTTTAGAGACAGTTTTACAGGTTATTAAGGGTTCTGATCTGATGGCCTGCAGGTAGAAGCTGTTTTCCAGCCTGCTGGTTCTGGACTGAATGCTCCGGTGTCACCTGCCTGATGGCACTTTGATAAACAGACTGTGTGCTGGGTCACTACGGTCAGTTGTGATTTTTCAGGCCTTCCTCAGACATCGCAGATGAAAGATGTCCTGAAGGGATGGAAGTTTGTTCCCGATGATACCTTCAGCTGTTCTCACAACTCTCTGAAGGGCCTGCGGTCAAGGAGTGAGCAGCTGCCGTACCATACAGTAAGGCACCCCGTCAGGATGCTCTCAATGGTACATCTGTAGAAGTTTGTAAGGATATTGGGAGGAAGACCAAAGCTTTTGAGCTTCCGTAGGAAATAGAGCCGCCGGCGTGCAGATTTAACTACTGATGTGGTGTGCAGAGAGCAGGACAGGTCGTCGGGGAGAAGAGGAGAGGTGCACACCAAGGAACTTGATGTTCTTCACTCTTTCCACTGCAGAACCGTTGATGTACAGTATAAGGGGGCGTGATGTGATAAGGGTGCAAGATGTGATAAGGTCACCGTGACATTGTATTAGCAGAGTTACCTGTAATTCATGAGTTCATGTTTTTGTTTTTGTTTTTTAAATTGCAGAACAGGAACACTCACAAACAAATATACATACACAGGATTTACAAAACATGGCCACTGTTACAATCCTGATAATTCCAAAGGAAAAATGCTTAAAGAGATCACTCATAACTGTAAAACTGCATATCTGAGTCTTCATTGATTATCAACTAATGCATTTTGAAACTTAATGCATTTTGATGATCAGTTGTTCAGCTGTTTCTGTTAGCAAATATTAGGTAGCCTCTATCTTAGATAATGCTAACTAGCTAATGAAAAATAAATGCTAGATTATGTTGTTAAGGAAGCTATTAATTATTAAAAAGCATTTGACATGTGAAGAATAAAAGGTTTTCTAATGTCAGGGTTTGTTCAGCAGTCCAATCTTGAACACACACATTCAAACACATCCAAAGTTTTGGAGCATCCCAGCTAGCTAAGCTGGCTACTGCTGAAGCCCAGTTAATTCAGGAGTTTAGCTAGCTTAACTTAGCCAACATGAATAATCCTACACTTCCTACATGGCTAAAAAACATCTTCAATTAATGGTTACAGAACATTTTACTCTAGGTCAAGTTAAAATTGAAAGGTCAATATTGTGTCTATAGTCGATATATTAATATAAAAATAAAACTCGTTAGATATTTGTCTGTTGCTTTCAGCACTGAGGGAGTTACAGCTGCTCGGTTAACAGATAGTTCCCATGTAAGTGCATTACAGAGAGGATAAAATACTGCTGCTATGCTGCACTGTATGTGATTAAATACAGAGAGATATGGATACATAATACGGATGAGTTTTCAGTATAATTATATATAATGACTAGTCTTTAGCGTTCAGCTAAAAGAACCAGTTCAAAGAGTCGACTCAGAGCGACACATCACTCAGAATGAATCCTTCAGAAAGTGAAAGTGTTTGTTTTAACTCGACGCCATTTTATTGAGCGATTAGAAAAGAAAAACATCTTAAACTCCGGATGTCACACAGCAAGGACTACTGACTAAAGGTGAGTGATTTCTTTAATAAACAATGCATTATATAAGATTATATATTTTGACTCTATGACTATATATTTTATATAAACCCGTAAAAAGAGCAGTAGGAAAACTGCGTCAGCTGGTGCTGCAATAATAAACCGAAATAAACTTTCTTGTGCACTGAATAGAATCAAGTTCTTCACTTAGATTCCTCCTGAATTAAATATTTACAAAGATGAGAACTTTATCAGTATGGAACCAAAGTCAGTAAATGCAGTAAATACGCCATAGACTTTATAATTCACTACAAGCTGTACAGGAAACTAACAACACGGTGAACACACACACACACGTTAAGTTCACTTTAAGTGAGGGGGAGAGAGAGAGAGAGAGAGAGAGAGAGAGAGAGATGTATGGTTTTTGACCTAATAAGATTTTTTCAAACTGTAATTTCTTT
>JAKKZJ010000029.1:850699-861893 GCA_033441845.1 Pangasius mekongensis
TTATTTAAAGCGAAGGATCGTCACATTAAATACTGACTCTGTTTCAGTTATTACTGTTTACTGCTCTTTATAGTGTTTTTTCAATGGGAGAGCAGCTCCAGCGGATTCCAGGTACAATATCTGAGATGTCTGTCCAGAAGAGTGCAGCTCCAGGAACAGCGAAGATACAGAGAACCAGAGGACCAGAGCTTGAGGAAGACAACCCCTTGTGGACAGTGTAGAGCAGAACATAGTCACTGAGTGATAGCATGAGTGATGCTTACAGACTCCTCCAGCAGGGGCGCTGTGTAGGTCTGCTGTATAATCCATAGAAGAAGAAGAAGCAGAAGAAGAAGCAGAAGAAGAAGAGCTGCTGTTTCCCTGGTTAGAAAGCTAGCTTATCATGCTAATCACCTCTACAGGAACATCTTTCTGATGTTTTCATGTGATCAAGTTTTTTTTAAACAACTGCTTACAGTGTATGGATTCAAGGTGTTTAAAGGTGAGTTAAAGTGAAGTTTGCATCTGTTGCAATGCTGTTTATCTGATAAGCATTAGAGAGACTCAGTTATCCAATGAGATGTTGATTTATAGTCATCTTCATCAGTTTTCGCCTGAAAATATCATCAGAAATATAAAAGCTCCATCATATCATAGTGATGTTCCCCTCTGAAGCGTGCCTTCAAACATCTGACGTGGCTTCAGATTCAGCTCAGCTTCTGGAGATCCTTTGCCAGTGTAAAGCTTTTATTTGATCTACTGAACTTATGCTCCAAATACAGTACATTTCACAATATTTTCGATCTTTTTTGTAATGTTTTTGTTCATATTTCTTAACAATGTCACAGTAATTGAGGTTATTTTACAGGAGCATGTAGTATGCAATGTCCTTTGCAGGAGTGTACCATTTATTTTATACACTGGTTAAAAACTGAAACTTTATCAACCTCAGAAATGAAGATTTTTTTTTCCTTTTTTTGTTGTTAATGAACAGTTATTTTATCTAGTTAATGTAACTGATGGAACTGATGTTCATTGATTTGCATATTAGATTTGAATGTTTTCACTATGAAACTGTATAAATAACGAACCTTTTATTTAGAGAAAAGATGTTATGTGCAGTAATTAATAAGTAAGTGAGAAGGTGAACTTTATTAGCGTCTGCATTTTAATAAAAACAGACACGCATCAGCTTTTTTTTTTCCCCCATCAAGTACCTGGTGGTTTCCATAAAGCCGTAAAGCTCCAGTTTCTCCCACAGCTGGATTGAGCGCCGGGAATCAGTTAATCAACGAAATGAACCACATGTGGAAACTTCATTTACGTTTCTGAAAGTGTTATGGACGGTTCTTCATTTACACTTTGCTTATTTGAGTCTCTTTTCCAGTTTTACAACCTTTTAAGCCTCTTCTGATTTAAATAAGAAGAGATCAGAGTCTGTTTTTAATGCATTCAGCTTAATATTTGAATAAATAGATGTTTAATAACGGCTGAGAAAAAGCCAGAGCAGACTTTTATTTTTTGTCATGAAGCTTATGAATGCTGGTGGTTTAATGAATACAAATTAAACTGGTTCTGTTCACCTGGATGCATTTATACCTTAACCTTTCCTTCTCTTCTGGCTTCCAGTCACGTCCAGCTCATGAGCTTTAAAGGTCATTTCACAAAGATCGAAACAAAAAAAAAAAAGACTGACTAATCAACTTTCACAGAAAATGAAGAAGAAAACTGATATAGTATTGTTTTTTTTTTCTATCACTAGCTTTGTGAAGATATGCAGACGGACGCTTCAGGTGGAGGGACATCGGACTCTGTAGGACACATCAGTCCTGAGGACCAGCACCATGGAGAATTCCAGAAGAAACCTATTAAAGAGGAAGAACCTGAAGATGAAGAATATTTCTGTAAGACAACAGAGATCAGTCTGGAGCTAAATAACACTGTCATTGATCATTCTGTCAAACTATTATTCTGATTAGGTCTAATCTGTGATAGGTCTCATCATATATATATATATATTCTTTTATGATTTGTCCTTTACATCTTTTTTAATATAACAAATATTACAAGTCAATTTAATTGCTGGAAGTTTAGATGGAGGGACATCAAGCTTCATGAGACGCTTCACCCCTGTGGACCGACAGAATGAAGGATTTCAGGAGAAACATCTAAAAGAGGAAGAACCTGAAGATGATGATTACCTCTGTGAGTCTACAGAAGACAGTCCGGTTTGGAGAGAATTAACACGATCACTGATAATTCAACCTTATTTGTTAGTCTGTGCTGAATTTTCACTGAAATTTACTTCCTAAATATGTTACTTTAAGGTTAAGAGCATTGCTCAGGTTGGTGATACCAGGATTTGAACTCACAGAGCTTTAACCATCACTGTCCATATATACAAATATTCTCACATACACAAACATACCAGCAAGTCGCATTGCTCAGTATGACATGGAGAGGATCCTACAAGGCTGAGTGCTTGGTCCTCTTCTCTTTTCCTCAAGAATGATGGCCTTCATGAAAATATGCTAAAACCTGTAACATTCCCAATGAGTGGCAGTTTAAACTTAAGCATACAGGGATGCAGTATTGTTTTTTGGTTTTTTTTAGTTTATTTTGTATGTATGTACATGTAATGTAAATGTATTGTGTTTTCTTAAGAAGTGTTATACTCCGTATACCACTGGAGAGAGCGTTGAGCTTTTTTTTTTTCCTGTAACATCTAACATGGTTAGCCCTTCCAGAGAATATTAGACCCTCCACCATGCACAACATCTTAAGCACTTTTATATCCTTAGGGCTGTTCAGTTAAGTTCATGTTCAATATTTCTAATAGGATTAAAATCCTGTTACTGAGATTTACACTCCTGGGCAAAAAAAAAAAAAAAATGGGCGAAAAGCTTTTAATGGTCTTAATAACAAATCATTGGTCAGGAAATGAGCAAGAATGAAACAAACAGATAAAGGACGTTAGTATGCGAGAGCTTTTCCTTTTGATTTCGTTAAATGTTTAAGCCACGTGGCTCTTGATGGTCTGCATCAGGTGCAGGAGAAAACCAAATAATCACTGATCTTTTAAGAAAAACATCCCAGAAGATATTTTTGGAAAATTGCACCCATGTACACCCAGACACGTGTCAGTTTGAATTTTACATCAAACATTTTTATCATTATCGTGATTTTACCTTTGCGTATAAGAAGACTGTAGAAGTGAATTTCCCTGTTTCTAGCTTTTCCCCAAACAGTAAAAGGAAACCAGCGAGTGGAGGCTCAGGAGCTCTCAGGAGCGCATCTGCTTCATTCCTGCTCATTTTCTCACCAATCATTTGTTCTTAAGACCATTAAAAGCTTCATATTTTCCATTTGGGGCCAGGAGTGTATAAAACATTGATTTTGTCCCACAACCATTTTTCTCTTGATGTATGTTTCAATGATCTGTCTATGGTTGAGGCAGAAGCAGTCAGTTCTTGGCATGAAATATCCTGGTACTTAGTAGAATGTCTGATGCTAACAACTGACTGGATTATTAGCCACAAAAAAAACCTAGAAATTAGGAATGTGGCAGTTAATCAAAATTGTAATGCACCTGGAAATTCAGAGCACATGTTGTTGTTTTTTTTAATAGGATTCAGATCCTGAGACTGAGATTTAAAAATGTTGCCCCACAACCATTTCTGTGTTGGTAATGGTCAAGGTTTAACCACCTGGTAGAGGCAGTTAATCCTTGTACTCGGCTGAATTCACGATTAATTTTCATAGAAACCCTAGAAATTAGGGATGTGAAACATTTTCCTAAAAAAAAAAACTTATGTCACAGAAGTTAACTAAACTTTTACTGCACCTGAAAATTCTATTTATTTAACTTTTATGTCTTTACTTCCAGTCTGTGAGGATTGCAGCTCATTCTTCATCAACAAGTGTGAGGTTCATGGCCTGGCTGTCTTCATCTCTGATACCCCTGTTCCCATGGGGGTTCCAGACCGAGCCAGACAAACTCTTCCCCCTGGTCTGGAAGTGCGGAAGTCTGAGATTCCCGGTGCAGGCCTGGGAGTGTTTAATAAGGGAGAGATTGTTCCAGTAGGTTCCCACTTTGGTCCCTATCAAGGAGACTTGGTAGAGAGAGAGGAAGCCATGAACAGTGGCTACTCTTGGGTGGTGAGTTAGTTTCTGAAAAAGATCATTGGGAATGTTTTATTTTAAAAGAAATTACCCTAAAAACTAAAACTAAGATGCTGCTTTGATTAACTAGCTTCCTTTTCCAAAATGATCCCATTCTTGCTGAAACATAATAACTGTTATTGCGCCTCGTGTGTTATCGTATATAAATAAAGTCTTATTAGACATATTTTAATTGTTTAATAATATTAACCTAATGTAAGAATATAAGAACCTTTACATTTGCCACCTCTGCCAAAAGGTTGTAGATGTTCTAATGTATGAAGTGATTTTGATTCTTATTTCAAATATATTTTTTATTACAGATGAAAAACAGACTCTGTTTTGTTTTAGATCCTTTGCATTAATGGATAATTGAATCATTTGTTTTGCAGATCTGCAGACGTGGGCAGTGTGAGGAATACATCGACGCCAAGAGAGAGATATGTGCAAACTGGATGAGGTGAGGTATATTTCACTTAAAAAAAACTTTGGCTTTTGCTTTGCCATTAAATCATTTTCCTTTTTTTTTTTTTTTCCTCTCACCCTGGATTTCTCATTTGGTTTTTATATTTTTCCCGTCTCCTTCTTTCTCTCCTCACATATAGATATGTGAATTGTGCTCGTAATGATGAAGAGCGGAATCTTGTGGGATTCCAGTATCGAGGGGAGATTTTTTATCGTTGCTCTCAACCTATCAAACCAGGACAGGAGCTCTTGGTGTGGTATGAAGAGAAGTACGCTAAAGGTCTCAGCGTCGCCTTTGAATACCTCTGGAACAAGAAGTGCTCCACTAATGGTATCGTCCACACTTTGACATTTTATTACGTCTTTTTACTTTAGATGTTTTCTTATTTTAATGCACATGCCATTGTCATATTGTACAGGTACAAAGTGAAGAGACAATAAGCTAGGATGGTAGTAAAGTGCAAAAGGCATGTTTTCAGCACTTCAAATGAAGTATAAAGCATGGGGGGAAAAAAAATTGTGGCACGATGTGTGTAAATGAGTCCAGAGACAAGGATTACGGTAATGAAGACAGTACAGTGCAGTGAAAAAGGTGCAAAGGGGAATGGATGTAGTACTGTGCAAACTGTTAGGGTTAGTCCGTGTGCAGAGGTAGGGATGTGTGTGTGTGTGTGTGTGTGTGTGTGTGTGTGTGTGTGTGTGTGTGTGTGTGTGTGTGTGTGTGTGTGTGTGTGTGCGTTTGTGTGTGTGTGCGTTTGTGTGTGTGTGCGTTTGTGTGTGTGTGCGTTTGTGTGTGCAGTGGTGTAAGTTGTTCCGAGTTCAATCTGGGGGTTGGAGGATGGGGGATTAGCAGCATGGTGAGGTGTTCAGTATGTTATGTTTCTGTCTTAACAGTTGTTTATTTTCAGACAGTCAACTGTTTGCAAGTCCATAACAACATTTTCTGATTTTATCCTGATTTTCATCCCTGATTTTATACTTTTCTGATTTTTTTTTTTTCTGCTCCAGAAATGAAAGACCCAGTGATGGAAGCTATCCCGTGCTCTTTCTGTCCCCTGTCCTATACATCTCAAATTTACCTTTACAAACACATGAGACGATCACATTATGATGAATATGAGAGGCTGCTGAAACCCGATATTAACCGTGAAAACGTGATGCCTACGAGAAGCTCCTGTAGTCAGCAAAAGCTCCCTGAGACTCTTCAGACTGACACCACTCCTGTGCAAACGCAGAAAGGAACTGCTCACTCCTCAAACTGTGAGGAGAGTTTTACTCAGCAAAGTCACCTGGAACTGCCGCGGCGCATTCCCGCGAGAGAGAAGCCGTTTTACTGCTCGCATTGTGGAAAGAATTTTACTCGAAAGGATAATCTCCAAACGCATATGCGCGTTCACACGGGAGAGGTGTTCTACTGCTCACAGTGTGGAAAGAGCTTTATCCGAGAGAGTCATCTTCAACTGCATGAGCGCATTCACACGGGAGAGAAGCCGTATCAGTGCTCACAGTGTGGGAAGAGCTTTAATCAGATGAGCGCCTTTAAAAGACACCAGCGCACTCACACGGGAGAGAAGCCCTATCAGTGCTCACACTGTGGCAAGAACTTTAGTCAGCTGGGTAATCTCCAAACACACCAGCGCGTTCATACGGGAGAGAAGCCGTTTCATTGCACAGAGTGTGGGAAGAGTTTTAGTCTACTCAATACTCTGCAGCTACACCAGCGAATTCACACAGGAGAGAAACCGTATTACTGCTCAGACTGTGGCAGGAGTTTTAATCAAGTCAGCGCTTATAAACGACACCACCGCATTCACACAAGAGAGAAGCCCTATCACTGCTCTCAGTGTGGGAAGAGTTTTAGTGACAGAGCTAAATTCAAGGCACATCAGTACATTCACACAGACGAGAAGCCTTACGATGGCTGGAAGTGTTTTTCTTTGCAAACACACCAGTGAAGCCGTATGAAGACACATGGCAGCGCCAGATATAAAACACTTCTCCATCAATGCTGGCCACTTGTGAGTGCATTACTGATGAATGTACCAGGGGAAGCACAGGAGTCTGTTATTGACGTATACTACAGGGCGTCCCAAAAGTCTCCATACATAGGAGAAATTAACACTTTTTACAAAATGTCTTCCAAAATTTTAGTTTATATTGTATTTTTTTTCCCCCACGTAGCCTTTAAGAACACCTTTGACAAAAGAAGAATGTATTGAAATCATTCTCATGGCTGGATCGGGAAGCTGTTGCAAGGTTGCGATGGACTTTAACAGGAAACATGGCGAGCGCATCACACACCACACTGTCGCCAAACTTCAAATTAAAAAACTCAAAGTGTTGCGGACCGTCAAGATGTGGACGTCCACGGACATCTACTGACGAAGACACAACCGACGTGGTGCTGGTGTACAGATTTCCATGTGTATGGAGACGTTTGGGACATCCTGTATATCTATATGTGTTCTGTTTTATCTGTTGGTCTTTAATTTTCAGTCCTGCCTCATAAGTAAGAACATCAAAATACGTTTCCAAAATCAGGTTGACATCATTACATTTATATTTTACATTTACTGCATTTGGTGGACGCTTTTATCCAGAGCGACTTACAGAAGTGCTTTCACGTCTCTATCAATAAATACATCCTGACACCCAGTTTTTATATGCATTTCCTCCAGAAAATCTGATACTTTCCACTCTGTACAAGATTTCAGCAGCTAGACCAGAGCCTTACATGTGGCCCCAAGAAGGCAAGACCTGTAAGACATGTATTTCAGACTAGGGAATGAAAGGGAGAGATATGAATAATGTTGTTTAGGAAAGAGGTGGAGTTATAAGTGTGGTTTTTCCCACTGGTGTTTGACAGACCAACTTAAGGTGCAATAGAGCCACCTACTGGATTGGAGTGGAGACTAGTACCAGTGAACTGTTCCTTATACTGAATTTCTTATAAATAATACAATGTTTTAAATAATGTCAATGTGTGCTGATCCCAGAACTGTATGCAGGTAAAGCCCTTCATCCATTTGATTTCAGTGTGTTTATTAAATCCTCCCAGTGTGTGCTATATGCTTCACAGTGTAGTAGAACATGTCCTACTGTCTCCTGACATTCACAGTGTGAGCAGAGCCCTGTAGCCCACCATGTTTCTTCCTGATGATTCCTCTGGTATTGACACATTTCACCACTCCTCATGCCACATTATGGATACATCCACATTAATTCGGATAAATTTGCATTAATTGCATGCAAATTTGCAAACGTATCATTTTCTCTACATTGTGGCCTTCCGTCCACACTGAGACAGCGTTGTTGTCCAGAGAAAATTGAGCTTTTTGAAAACACTCTCACTAATGTTGTAGCGTGGGCTGAAAAAATGGATTCAAAAACAATGATGTATTTTTAATCATGTGACCCATTCAACTCAAAACAAACAAGATGGTGGACTTTGGTGTACTGAAGTTATTGTTCCTGCTATCCAGATTGATATCGTTGTTAAAGACTAGTGTCAGTTTGTACAACCTTCAGACATCGCCGCATCAATTCAAAGAGACGGAAAGTAAATAAACGCCTGATGGAAATGACACAGACCAAAGCTTCTTATGTATTTTCAGATGTTTCAGTGTGGACCAGCAATTTTTGCAAAATGTTTGAAAATGCCAGAGTAGATGGAGAGCTCTTTAAAATGCTTTAATCTGGATGTAGCCTATAAAACTATTAGAGTGTAGAGCAGGTGAGGAGTTCAGCAGATATTTTTGGATGATGAATGCTTTATTACAATAAATATGCCATACATAGCAGCTAAATAGGAAAAAGAAATAGTTGTGTTATCTGTAGTATCTGTGCTAATATATTATCATTTAATCTTTGGTCACTTAACACTGTAAGTCTATAGAAC
This sequence comes from Pangasius mekongensis, assembly GCA_033441845.1. Taxonomy (NCBI): domain Eukaryota; kingdom Metazoa; phylum Chordata; class Actinopteri; order Siluriformes; family Pangasiidae; genus Pangasius; species Pangasius mekongensis. The sequence continues at coordinate 859,203 of JAKKZJ010000029.1, forward strand.
ATGTAAGAAATAGGTAACAGGTAATATTGATTATCTTGTTACAATGGCTCCTGTCAAGGGGTGAGATATGTTAGGCAGCGTGAACAGTAAGTTCTCGAAGTTGATGTGTTGGTATCAGGGTCATGGGCACCCAAAGCTCACTGATGCGTGTGGGGAGTGAAGGCTAGTCCATCTGGTCCGATCCCACAGAAGAGCTACTGTAGAACTAATGGCTGAAAAAGTTAATGCTGGCTCTGATAGAAAGGTGTCAGAACACACAGTTTGCTGTGATGACTGGGTCATCGCAGCTTGCTGAGTATGGGGCTGCGTAGCCGCAGACCAGTCCGAGTGCCCATCCTGACCCCTGTCCACCACCGAAAGCACCTAAATTGGACACCTGACCATCAGAACTGGAAGAATCTGTCCTACACAATATTATGCAGGTGGTTTTAATGTTATGGTTGATCATATATATATATATATATATATATATATATATATATATATATATATATTGTCTCTAAAGTTTAGTTTCAGTTTCTCCTCGTTATCTGGGTGATGGTTACAGACTCTTTCAGCAGGGGGCGCTGTGCAGGTCCTCTGTATAATCCATAGAAGAAGAAGAAGAAGAGCTGCTGTTTCCCTGGTGAGAAAGCTAGCTTCTCATGCTAATCACGTCTACAGGAACCCAACATGGAAGGAATTTACATGTAAAAAAAAAAAAAGATATAAGCCTTCATTTAAGGTGTTTAAACTCGGTTCTGCTTTTAAGACCAAGGTGAGTAAAGTGAAGCTTACTAGCTGAGCTACTCGGCTAACAGGACAGCATCTAAAATATGCTAAATTAAAATAATTCATTTTACCTCAGCTTAAGAACCGCAAACCTTTTTTATTACCCTTTAAAGGAAATCCACCATATTAAAACACATTAAATATGTTTTTGAAATATTTATAATGTGCTAATTTGACAGTTGATGCTACATTTTGTTTACTTCCGTGAGATAACGGATGTGTCCCGCACTGACGTCACAGGAGGGACAGCGTTATTCCTAGTACTAGTTACAATTAAGTGTAATAGATGGAAAAACAAATTAAACAATCTTAAATGTAAATATTAAAAGGAGCAAGAGCTTCTTTTCTCACAATTTTCCATCAATGTTCAATGTCTTTTCAATTAAATAAAAAAAAATCCAGTGTAGAATTAAGATGAGATAAGATGACACGTTCTTTAATCCCAGGTGGGAAATCCCAGAAGTAATGGAGATGTTTGGACTCGATGTCCCAAAATACCATGATGCATTTATGCATTTTAGCAGTCTTGGCTCGGCTGGTTAGCGTCGACGACGACAAACTACTAGTCAGACTCGCTGTAGAAACAGTAATATAGTTCATTTAAACTGATAGTAATAAAATGGTTGGGTCTTCAGCTGATTCTTGAAGGTTGTGAGGGATCTGTAGAGCAAAGTTGGGCAGTTAATACCAGCGTAACAAATCTCAGAGATAAAGACATTGTTGTGATTTGCTTTGTGAAGACTTGAATACAGGTTGTCAGATGTTGTAAAGGTTCCTGCCACATCTTTTCATTTACGTTTATGGCATTTGGCAGACATCCTTATCCGTCCTCTTTTTTTTTTTTTTTTTTTGAGCAGTTGAGGGATAAGAGCCTCGCTGAAGGGTCCAGAAGTGGCAGCAGCTTGGCGGTGTTGGGCTTTTTGAACTCACGACCTTCCAATCAGTAGTCGAATCCCAACATCTTGGTAATAGTAGGAAATTTGACAAAAAAAAAAGAAGTCTGTCTTTGTAAGGTTGTGTTAGAGATCAGGCTGAAATCATGAGCAATTTCTGAAGAAAATGATTATGTTTGCAACATCTATATCCTTTATGCTAAATATGTATTGTTCTTTGTTTTATAGCTTTGCAAGTGTTTGCGCAAACAAAGGTTTGTATAACTACAGGTGATAGAATATCAAGCTTTGCAAAATAAATCAACCCTGTGGACCAAATGAATGGAGGATTCCAGAAGAAGCCTCTAAAAGAGGAAGAACCTGAAGATGAAGAATACATCTGTAATACAAGTATGGGTCTAAATATCACTTTCAGTAATAATTTGACATATTGAGTCTGACTAGGCATTTCAGTCACAAAGCAGTCAGTTATTTTTTGTATTGTGTTCTTCGTACTTACGTGAGACTTACTTGTCTGTACTCACATTTAAATTATGGATCTCCAGGTGGAGGAACATCTATCTCTGTGGTTCATGTCACTCCTGTGGAACAGCAGAATGGAGAATTCCAGAAGAAGCTTATAAAAGAGGAAGAACCTGATGATGATTATCTGTGTAAGACTACAGGGCACACTAGTGTCCAGTTTATCTTAGATTTGATCTAACTTGGTGTTAATTGGTATGGTGTGTCTTTTGGTTGGAATGTGCTGTATTTAAATGGTCAGAAGTCATCACAATGTGAATTCATGTCTTCATACTGTTTTTCCTTACGATAGTTATCAAATATCACACAAAGAGTCACATACACTATATGGCCAAAATTTTGTGCACCACTGACCATTACACTCATATGTGGTTCTTCCCCAAACTGTTGCCACAAAGATAAAGTCTGAAGCACACAATTGTATAGATTGTCTCTGTGTGCTGTAGCTTTACAGTTTCCCTTCACTGGAACTAAGAGGCCCAAACCTGCTCCAGCATGACGACGC
>JAKKZJ010000029.1:863990-874827 GCA_033441845.1 Pangasius mekongensis
ACTGCACCCCAGACCTCCTCGACATCCCAACATCAGCGCCTGACCTCACTAATGCTCTTGTAGCTGAATGAACACAAGTCCCCACAGCCGCGCTCCAACATCTAGTGGAAAGCTTCCCAGAAGAGTGGAGCTCATTATAACAATAAACACAGGGGAATAAATCTGGAATGGGATGTTCAACAAGGACATATGACTGTGATGGTCAGGTGTCCACATACTTTTGGCCATATAGTGTATTTTATAAACTGGAATAAAGTAATTTTTCATCAGTGCTGTTTCATCCTTCTGATTGAGGTTTGGCGTGCTTTTAGCAAAGTCAGTTTTATTTAACAGGTCAAACTTTGAGACATGCTGTTGGTGTACCTGCCACTGTACACCATTCCAGAATCTTTGCAAGATGTCAGATGGATGCCCATTTTATGTAGATTAAGAGTTATCACTGTTATTAATGAGACTACAGAGAGTATGTGCAAACCTCACCCCCAGGTCCTATCCGCAAACATTTCCTGTAAATTGGCCAATTGGTGACCAAGATTAGCAGATGTGTCAGGTGCTGTCTCCACTCTAACACTATGCATTTGTTTCTGATATTCTATAGTTACAGGTAGCAGAGGATATTTAGGAATTTCCCTGTGCACATAAATGCTTTCTCAAATCTCCTGCATTAAATTGGGCTTTAAAGGATTGATGTCTGATTATGATTGGAAATTCACCAAGATTATTCTTATATGTACTGCCTTGAACACTTATGGGTTTGTGTTGCATGCCAGTATGATCGAGGAAGGACTGTGGCCTGGCTGGGATCCAGTCCAATGCTCCCCCTTCCATAACAGATCACTTTTCCTTTAGGTCCCCGGGCTCCCTGCAGTGCTGCTCTAGTGGTGGGCAAAGAGAGATGGAGGATGGGAGGATGGGAGGAAGGGAAAGGAAGGAAGGAAGGAAGGAAGGAAGGAAGGAATGGAAAGGGGCACAGAACTTTGGCTTGGGTTTTAGGGAGAAATGGTGAGAAAGTAAGAGTAAGATCATATGTCCCTAGATATCCCTCATGGTTATTCTCTGCCAGCTACATGGCCTTCATGTCCAGCTTGATCATCTCAACAATGGGGGATGACCCCATGGTGGTGTATCAGTATGATTTGGGCATTGCTGTGACAACAGGAAATAAGGGGCGTTCGTTTGATTGTCAAACTTGTCCTTTCTTTTTCTTTTTAAATGGGCAGTGAATAAAATAATCTTGTACATATTACATGATTACATACATGAAGATTCTAAATTGTCCTGAAGGAAAACATAAAAAGTATGAGTGTTTTTTTTGTAATTCAATGACAATGCCTAGAATTAGAAAAGAAGGAATAAAAATATTCTAGGTAATAACAGTTAATCAAATTGCTTGTGTCCTCTCTTTCTAGACTGTGAGGTCTGCAAATCCTTCTGTATTAACAAGTGTGAAGTTCATGGTCCTCAGCTCAAATCACACCATACAGGAGAGAAGCCATATAACTGCTCCCACTGTGGGAAGAGTTTTTCTACACAGAGCGATGTGAAGGTCCATGAGCGCATTCACACAGGAGAGAAGCTGTATCACTGCTCACAGTGTGGGAAGAGTTTTGTCCACCAAAGTAGTCTGAGAGCACATAAGCGCATTCACACAGGAGAAAAGCCGTATCAGTGCTCGCATTGTGGGAAGAGTTTTGGTCATAAAGATACTCTCAAGAAACACCTGCACATTCACACAGGAGAAAAGCCATATCAGTGCTCACAGTGTGGGAAGAGGTTTAGCGACAGAGGGACTTTCCGATCACACCAGTACATCCACACAGGAGAGAAACCGTATCGCTGCACAGAGTGCGGAAAGATTTTTACTCGACAAAGTTCTCTCCAGCAGCACCAGCGCGTTCACACAGGAGAGAAGCCGTATTACTGCTCAAGGTGTGGGAAAAGTTTTAGTCAACACGGTACTCTCCAACAGCACCAGCACACTCACACAGAAGAGAAACCATATCAGTGCTCACAATGTCGGAAGAGGTTTAACAGGCAGAGAAATCTCCAATCACATATGCGCATTCACACTGGAGAGAAGCCGTATCACTGCTCGCAGTGTGGGCAGAGTTTTAGTCACCATAGTACTCTTAAACGACACCAGCGCATTCACACAGGAGAGAAGCCGTATCACTGCTCACACTGTGGGAAAAGTTTTACTCAACATGGTACTCTACAATCACATACACGCATTCACACAGGAGAAAAGCTCCATCACTGTCCACAGTGTGGTAAGACATTTAACCGACAGAGTTCTCTCCAAATACACCAGCGCATTCACACGGGAGAGAAGCCGTATCAGTGCTCGCAATGCGGGAAGAGTTTTAGTCAGAATGGTACTCTCAAACAACACCTGCGCATTCACACTGGAGAGAAGCCCTATGGCTGCTCACAGTGTGGGAAGACTTTTAGTCAGCAGAGTACTCTCCACCAACACCAGCGCATTCACACTAAGAAGAAAATATATCAGGATACAGCATGGGAAGAGCTTTAACGACACGTGCTCTTCAACAACACCAGCACAATCAAACAGGAGAAGACACTGTATCAGAATGTGGTGGACAAACGCAAGAGAGGTTTTTTTTTTTTTGTAGACAACATGGTATTAGTTGTTAGTTAGTCCTTTGTACATTCCTCAACCTAAATAACCTGGGGTCTGATATGTGTGTGTCATCAGCATAGCAGTGGAAGTTAAGACCATGTTTACAAATGATTGTACTCAAATGTAGTATATATAATTTAAAAAACAAAACAAAACACTGGCCGTATTGACCATTGTGGAACAACAAAGTTTAATATTTTAACTTATTTTACTTACCTCCAGCAAGGCATGCAGAATGTGGTTATTCAGTGGAAGATGTCTTTCTTGTCATCCCTTAAATAGTGTTTGAGAGAACAGTAGAAATGGTAGCAGTAGGAATGCAAGATGTTTTTAAATCCAGATTAAAAATGTACTCCTTTAACCTGGCATATTTATAGTTTTTGATTCTTTTATCTCATCTTAAATATACTTTTCATTCCTTCTAAATAATTCGGATAGATTTATAATTATTTCATGTTACTTCAACCCCAGGGTCCCTGGAGGACTAGTGGTGAGGCCACAGCGCCCTCACCACTGTGGCCTGGGTTCAATTCCCGGCCAGTGCAACAGTGCACTCTCAGTGCTGGTCCCAAGCCCAGATAAAATTGGGAAGGGTTGTGTCAGGAAGGGCAGCTAGCATAGAAACTGTGCTAAATCAAATATATGGACCAATGATCCGCTGTGGTGACCCCTAACGGGAGCAGCCGAAAGAAGAACAACTTCTTCTCAAACCCAGAGGCTATGTGATTGTGTTTGTTTTTAGGATGTTACAGCTAGGCTGGACTGCAACATGAATGAGAGACTAGATCCCCCTCTTGCCAGACCAATACACTGAGCACTCAATATCAACTATCAATGAGATTTTTATTGACAAAGGTCTTTGCAACGGTGGAATGGGAGGTACTTCAGGGATGAGCATACACCAAAATAAAATTCTGGATAACTTATTTTACAAAATAAGGTTTTTGCTGAGTAATTTAAAAGAAAGAGAAAACACAAAACTTTACCCCATCTCCCTATCCACAGGAGAAAAGGAGTAATCAAAATAAATGGCCTGCTTCTCCTACCTGTTTCATATCACTTATCAATACAACTGGTTATTATTAAACACAAAATAGCTAGTCCTTCAGAAAGACTGCAACAGGTATATGCTCAAGAGAGGAGAGGCTGTTGGGTTTGGTTAGCTGGCACTTCTAGTGACATCTGAAGGGTGACCAGCACTGTGAACAGCACAGGGTGGTGGAGAAGGCAGCCCAAATGACAACCCTGGCCAGAACATTTGAGAAACAACTTGGAACACGGTGTAAAAGTGTGGATTGTGTTTGTGTGCTGGCACTAGCCACACTGGACACAGGGTTTAATCTTCTTGGGTTTGACAATTCAGAAAATGCAAATGAGGCAGAGAAACATATTACTGATAAATGTCCCTCAATGTTCCTCCAGATACTCCCCCGGGTTCCTTCCCCAGTCCAAAGACATGCACTGATTGGCATTTCCAAATTGTCTGTAGTGTGTGTGTGATTGTGCCCTGTGATGGATTGGCACCCCGTCCTGGGTGTCCCCCGCCTTGTGCCCCAAGTCCCCTGGGATAGGCTCCAGGCTCCCGTGACCCTGTGTAGGACAAACAGTACAGAAGATGGATGGAGGGATGGTTCATATCACCTGGCCAGCCTGGGTTTACATCAGACCAGGGCCAAATGATGCTTGAGCACTGTAAGTATTTTTATTGTCCAGCAAATGTCAGTATAGAGCCAGGGGTCAAGTGTTACTATCTCAAAAGCTTCATTCTGCCCATCATTAAATATTCCCCCAAATATTTCAATTCAATTACAACAAGATGATTTTAATTTTTAATACATGAATAAACTCATTTGGTGATGTGGATGTTAGACATCTCAGGCCAAGCATGCAAGCAATCAAGAATATCCGCATGGTGACACAGCTCTCATCTGTGTATATCCGGGTTTTCTGCCTTGATTGTGATTCGCTGACAAAGAGGGGAAAAAAACAGAGAGACAGCTGATTGGTCAGTTTGTTTAGTAGCCGACGGCGTTCGCCTGATTAGCTTTACAAATACAAATAAATTTCTTCTTCTTTAAAACTCATTAAAAAGTTTACTTTAAAAAAAAAAAAAAAAAAAAAAAAAAAACAGGAACATGAAAAAGAAGCCAGGGACTCGAAAACTAATAGCCATCACACCTACCACAAAAAAAAAAAAATTTAATTAAATTTTATTTTTTAAATAAATAAATTTTTAAAATGGCGGTTTAACGGTTTATCGCCATGAGACCGCGTACACACGCACGCGCATACATGCGCATGCGCGCTACTGCACTAACGGACGCAAACAGCAAACTGAAGTTTACCTCAGAGAGAGGGATTGTTCAGGCTCATCCAGGAGGTGAATTAGTGCTTAATATAACTTGTGTTTTGTGCATTTGGTGTCTTTGAATCAGTTTTAGCTTAACATTAGTTTCTGCTCTCTGTATCTAAATAAATATAAAGTCGTTTCTGACTTAGCCAGTATGGCATTTAGCCTTGGATAGCTGAACTGATGCAGTGATTGCTGTTGTTTATTCCAAGATACATTTTTCCCTTTAGTTTCTAAAACCAAAACGAGATAAACCAAGTGAAGAAATAGTTTTACTTTACAAAATATCTTTAATAGTTTACAGGAGCAGTAAACAGGTGGTTTATGTAGTAGTTAGGAGTTGAAACTGTATTGTGTTGACATAAACACTGGCTCTTTCCTTTTCTTTCTAGATTTACTCTTGCATGAAGTGGTAGATTACATGTTGGGGTGGATGGAGATGAGGAGGAAGACCATCTGTTCTAATATAGAGAGAAATATTTACCCATTAAGTAAAACAGAAGTTGAGGCTTTAATCAGTATGATGTGTGCGCAAGTTGCAAGTTATGTGCAAGTTTGTAACCATAGCGACGTGAATAGTGTGGAAACTTATACTGTACAGCTCTGTATATTTCCATACAGAAACCGCTGCTCTATGAGAGAACTTTTTTTTTTTTTTTTTTTGCACACTACAGCTCTGTATATGTTTTTTTTTATAACATATTCTATTTATGAATATACATATAATACATTTCATTCCTCTAAAGGCTGCTAAACTTTATCTTATAGTCTCCTAGATTTTATTATATGCTGTTTTCATTATGTATCGTTGTCGCAGTGTGGGTCCAGGCACTACGGAAAAACATTTCACTACATTATATCAGACGTATGTAATATGTATGTGACGCATAAAGAACCTTGAAACTGTCACTGCGGTCGAGTGTGTCAGCGTGGACGCGCATCATCTACACTGAGCATAGCTACGCCTAGGCGGAGTTTTAGATGGTGCAACAGGTGTCAGTATTTATCACAAGGCTGGACGTAGCTAAGCTCAGCGTAGGGCTTACACAAACTTTTTTACCTCCAGGTGGTGCAACCCGGCCACAGGTATTTTTTTATTTCGATGGACTTCACCTATTAACTGTCTGTTCTCAAATTTATATTACTGAACTCCAGGTGGAGGGAAATCCGTCTCTGTGGTTCACGTCACTCCTGTGGAACAGCACAACAAAGGATTCCTGAAGAAGCTTATAAAAGAGGAAGAACCTAAAGATAATTATCTTTGTAAGATGACAGGGTGCACAAGTGTCCAATCTGTTTTCAGTTTTAACTAACTATGCTGAATTTGTGCAGAATTCCCTTTGCTCGGGACGTGTTGTGTTTAAATTGGCAGAGGTGTGGCACAATCTTTGTGTGGTTTATGTTTTCAGTTTTTTTTTTTTTCCATTTGTGTCTGTAGATTTCTTTTCAAATACCACACATACAGTCCCTGCCAAAAGTATTGGAACAGCGAGGCCAGTTCTTTTGCTTTTGCTCTACGCTTGACATCTGAAGTTGAATGTGAGACCAGACAATAGATCAGAATTTCATTTTTCATTTCCTGATATTTACATCTGGATGTGTTAAACGTAGAACATGTAAATAAAGTGTATGTATATGCACACACACACACACATATATGTACACACAGTATCCAGTTTAATAGGAACACCTTTGCACCTGCTCAATTATGCAGTTATCTAATCATCCAATCATGAAGCAGCAGAAAAATGCAAAATATCATGCAGATGCAGGTCAAGAGCTTCAGTTAATTTTCACGTCAAATATCAGAATGGGGGAAAACAGTGTGATCTCAGTGACTTTAACCGTGCCATGGATGTTAGTACCAGATGGGCTGGTTAGAGTATTTCAGAAACTGCTGATCTCCTGCGAATTTCACACTGAACAGTCTCTAGAGTTTACACCGAATGCATTGCACTGCTGCCACATGATGTACACGCAGATGTTCAGGTGTTCCTAATAAAGAGGAAGGTGACTGTATATGTGTGTATATATATATATATATATATTTATATATATATATATATATATGTATGTATGTATATGTATGTATGTATATGTATGTATGCGTGTGAAACCAGTGGATGATCGAAATGCATGCTGATGTAACAGCTGTATTCAAAACATAACATTCATTCTTTGGGGTTCCAGGAGTGTAGATGAGCTCCTTCTCCTTATGTTTCGTCACTCCATTACTCCCAGAACAACACCTGGTGATGCACACAGAGATGGCATTAATCTTGTGTCCATCACTATTGAAGTGTCTCGAAATCCTTCACTCTGATGGTGCGAAGGTGCTCGACAAAACAATCGGCCAGTCTTCTCTTGGTTTCTCTAGTGTATAGCTGATTACAGCTCTGACAGGAAAGACGATAAACAGCTGTGATGCACGAGGAGTGATGGGTAATACAAAAAAAAAAAAAAGATCCTTTAGGCCAAGCCACTAAATTTGCATATCTAAATTCTATTAGCCTGTTTGTTTAATTCACTCCTGACAAACAGGTCGTTGATGGTTTTTGTCCTATCTGTAGGAAATGAAAGGGAAGCTGTTGTTAAAAAATAACATGGAAAAGTATAAGTTTTTGTCATTTCAATAACAATGCTTAGAACTGTAATAAAAAATGTTCTAGATAGTAACGATTAATCAAACTGCTCGTGTCCTCTCTTTCCAGATTGTGAACTCTGCAAATCTTTCTGTATTAAAAAGTGCGAAGTTCACAGTTCTCGACTCAAATCACACGAGCGCATTCACACAGAAGAAAAGCCATATCAGTGCCCACACAGTGGGAAGAGTTTTGCCACTAAAGATTATCTCAAGAGACACCTGATTATTCATACAGGACAAAAGCAACATCACTGTTCAGACTGTGGGAAGAATTTCGCCAGACTGAATTCTCTCCAAATACACCAGCGCATTCACACAGGAGAAAAAACGTATCAGTGCTCCCAGTGTGGGAAGAGTTTCACCCACCAAAGTGCTCTGAAATCACATGAGCAGTCTCACACAGGAGAGAAGCCACATCACTGCTCATACTGTGGGAAAGGGTTTTCTAAACCCAGTGTTGTTCAAGTCCATGAACGCATTCACACAGGAGAAAAGCCATATTACTGCTCACAGTGTGGCAACAGTTTTGTCAACCAAAGTGCTCTGAAATCACACCAACGAATTCACACAGGAGAAAAGCCATATCAGTGCTCAGAATGTGGAAAGAGTTTTGCTCTTAAATGTAGTCTTAATAAACACCTGCGCATTCACAAAAGAGAGAAACCGTATCACTGCTCACAGTGTGGGAAGAGGCTCCAATCACACGTTTGTTCACACAGGAAAAAAAACTCCATCACTGTTTGCAGTGTGGGAAGAGTTTTAACCAACAATATTCTCTCCAAATACACCAGCTCATTACACAGGAAAGAATTCGTGTATCTGCTTGAAATGTGGCAAGAATTTTAGTCAACATGGTACGCTCCAACAGCACCGGTGCATTCTCGCTGAAGAAAAGCCGCATCATGCTCAGAATGAGCAGCTTCCAGACAGTTCAGGAGCTTGCACTTCAGGCGTGCAGACGTCCGGACAGAACTGAAATGCCCCATCCAGCTTGTTATCACTGTACCCCTGTGTGACTCCTTGATTACTCCCATCTTTAGCATTTTTCCCACTTCTTCCTGAAGGTTCAGTGGTCCAGTATGGTGTTATAAGTGGTCAGTGCACCTGGACAGGGGGGTAAAAACATGAATAAATAGCCTCAGCACTTGAGTGACTGATGTTTTCCAAGTGGAATTGGGAGTGGGATTCACTGTTTTTCAATACTTCATCTCTCATTTTTTTATTCCCACTGCCTTTGCCACACCAACAGAGACCTTCATGTGTTTCCCCTGCCTTTTCACACAGCATGTCCTAGCCAACTAGGTAAATGATCTACTGAGCTTTGCTTTTGCTGAGAGTTGTACCTACTGTTTTTTCAACAAATGGAACCTTGTTCTGTATGGACAGACACATCTGACTCCTCTTGGATTTGGAAATGCAAAATAAAGGTATTCAAAAGAAAAAGCACAATCTTGCAAGATGAGTCAATTGACCATGATAGCTCCAGCTGGTATAATGCCTCATCCAATAATTTGATGACATGTGGTCATAAGAGAAACTTGTCCATACCCTGTTCTTTTAGAGATATTCCCATCCAGATACAGCTTTAGAAATGGTGCAGGAATCTCATTAATCACAATGAAAGACAGTCTTTAGTGAAATTTATGTAAAGCCTGCTCTGGCACAAACGATGGATCACACAGAAGGTGTACCATCACGATGGGATACTGGTGCCAGCATAAATGTGAAAGACTGCGATCATTGTGTTCAGCTGATTAGCTATCCATTATTCATAAAAATCTTTCACTGGCCAGTGAACACAATCTGGGTCTGGACACAATCCATGACTGGGCAACCAGAAAGATGTGATTGATGCAGGCAAATGACCCCAAATGGAAGCCCTGACCACCTATATATATTTTTTTTTATTCCAGATTTATACTACTACCGTAACATTTGAGCTTTTTATTATATAAGTAACATACATATGTGTAATGTAAGTGACTAAAAAAACTCAGTAACAGTGTAGAGCAGTACATAAGGATGCTGTTTGAGACACAACTCTAGTTTGTTTAACGGAGGTGGTAGATGGACAAAGAAATTTGTCCATTGGTATTGATGAACTCCTATGCTAGTGCAGTGTGTAAGGATAGTGGGGAAAAAAAGACTAAAATAGGACAGTATTAATTTTAATGTGAAAAACAAAAGAAGAGGTTGCGAGTTTATCTCCTGACCCCATTTGTAAATCAAGGTTCCATAAAGGTTGGAAACTCCTGATACAGCGTGTAATTCCAGCTGGTAATGTGCCATTTAGGACAGAGGTCAGCGTGGGAACAGCTATAGAGAGCAATGAATAAAGTCCATGCTGATGAACAGATCTACTAAACCCACACTCTCACCTCTTATGCCCAAACCAGAGCATGCTGAAACACCTCCAGACACAAACACCACTCCACTCACACAATTAACTAGCTCAACTCGTACAATTAAGCAGCAGAGGGCCGTGAGGTGGGAGAACTCCAGTAACTGGTCGACGAGAGGAAAGAGTGGCCTGGACTTTGAGTGGTTTACCAATGTGTTTTAATAAAGATTTTTTTTTAAAAATACAATTGGTGTTGTGCTGTTACTTTAGACTTTATAATTTGGATCAGGATCAGACCATACAGTCACAGAAATCACAGTAATTCCAGTGAGTTCACAGAACCATGGTAATGAAGTATGTCTAGATTTTCTGGGATAGTCATTAAGGTAGATGCTGATTATTATATTCAACTTTGTAAGTAAAATCAACACTTTACAAACAATTCTAATGGAAATTATAGTCGTAAAGTAATTAACGTCTGTCTGTCCAGACAGTTTCTGCAGCTGATCAACAACACTGAAAATGTTGGCCAAAATTTCATGATTTTTCTGAAGGATAATCGGCAAGCCATTTTAAAAGGATTATACTGAAAATGCTCTGTATTATATTTTAAACTGCTTATGGAGGTTACTGGGCCATGAATTATTCCTATTGGAGGTGGCAGGTCTGGAAGTGTGTCAATTAGTGATGGCCATGTCCCAGGGAGTAATATACTCTAGTCCCATTCCAGTGTGACATGGCAAACAAACCTACAGCTGCGTCTTGATGCTAAACTGCTGGGTGACCACTAGATGTTGGAGCGAGGCTGTGGGGATTTGTGTTCATTCAGCTACAAGAGCATTAGTGAGGTCAGGCGCTGAT
>JAKKZJ010000029.1:896478-914363 GCA_033441845.1 Pangasius mekongensis
GGTGGAGAGTGATGATTCGCTGTGGCGACCCCTGAAGGGAAAAGCCGAAAGAAGAAGAAGAAGAAGAAGAAGAAGACTGAAATCAGTCACCTATGTTCATTTCCTTCAGAACTTCCTGTGTGTTATCTGATAGATTTCATGTCATTTGATTGGAGCAATTAATAAAAATGTGTGGATTAATATTAACGTGTTCTTGATGTGATCCAGCGAGAAGTTGATGCAGGCTGTAATCAGTGATTGCTGTTCGCTTATTAGCCTACAAACAAATGACTTATTATTTTAATTATTATTATTATTATTTCACTGTCTCTGTCGGCAGGTCTGTACTTCAGTGAGGATGACGAGTCGTGTCCGCAGCACTTCCGTGGTCTCGGTGTGCGCATAGAAGACGACGTGGTGATCCGAGAAGAAGGCGGTCCCCTGATCCTGTCTGCACACACTCCAAAATCAGTGTGTGATGTAGAAAGGGCCTGTGCACATTCAGAGGGATGAAGGACTGCTCCTGGTTCTGCAGCTCTACTCACCTTTATGTGTTTAGTACTCTTCATGAAGTACCCTTGTGTCAGGAAGCTACAAGAGTGAGGAAGTGGCGTTTAGGACACAGCCGGGCGCTGGAGACATGCCGTAACTCACTCACTGACAGTGTGCACCATGAGGGTGTGTGTGTGTGTAAAAATATTAATGTGAATTCCCTCGTCTGGTTGCGTTCTTTTCTGGAAGTGTTTTTTCCAGTCACATTAAAATTGTAATTTTAAGAAAAGCCATGTTTATCGGTTTCCGTATTAATGCTTTAATTAAAATTGAAGCATGAGCGATAACGCCTCACTAAAGGCAACATCTGTAATAAAATGTTATAAAACCCGCATGCAGACAGCTAGAAATTCTCACAGGACGCCTGAACATCCACGGGACTATGTGAATTAATTTATAGGACACAACAATTATGAAGTTGGGAATATAAAGCCAGGCTTTATACCTGTACTTGTTATTATATGTCTTATGATTATCAGAGCCTCCTGTGAGGACAGGACAGAGACAAAGTTCTATAAATATACGTGATTTAATTTTCTTCTTCCTGGTGCATATCAAGCTACGAGATCACAGATATGACTGAAATGCTCAGAGTTCATGAAAACAGATAGTGAAATTTTCTCAGGGCCAGAAAGCAAGATGGCAATAAAGAACACATTTATCACTGATTAAACGTCCACTCATTCCCAATCCTGCTGCTTTATATAAAATTTTACACTTTTTACTGTGTTTCCTGCTGAACACACTTTTATTTAACAGCTCATTAACGCAGCATATCTGAGGTACAGTAGGCCTTGGAGTGTTTTTACTCTGAACTTGACACGTCTGATTTCTGATCTAAGTGTGTTCTACACGGGGGAAAAACACGATATAGCAAATTTACTGGCATGTCTCAATATTTTCTTCGATATCAACCATTTATTTGTCCACTGACACACTAAATACCCCCCAAAAACCCACAGTCCTTTGATATCGCAACTTCACCTTCATGTCATTGCCTAGTAATGAAGGCACAAATCACCTGAATAAATAAAAATCCATCAGAATTAAATTTGATCAAAAAGACCAAACGAGGCTGAGGTTCTCCAGCTGGGGTCTGAGACACATTTTTCAGTCGGTTTATAAGTTAAACTGTATATTCAGGTGCAAGATAATGGATGGTTTTATTCCTGAGTATTTGATTTGCTTCTGAAACGGTATTATCACGTAATATATGATTTTTCCTGCATTTTGAGGTAGAAGGAAAAGGGAGAAGACGTTTAGAGAGGGGGAAAGGCTGTATTTTAAGGGATAATTAAAGAAAATTAGGATTTTTAAAGGGATTTTCAAGCCATTAAACTACCAACATGGACCATTTTAATCAAGTGTGAAGTGAACCTTACATGTCTCCAGTGTCAGGGCAGTTCAGCTAACATTGTCTCCTTCTGCATTTTTATAAAATATGATTATAATATTGTAAAACTTGAAGAAAAAAACGAGGAATTATCGTTGATTTATTGGAAGTATCATGATATGTGTCGGTGAAATCAGTGTTCCTCTGAGAGAGATGGTCTTGTTTGTGATTTCTGCTCAGAAAAACGCACAAAAAAACAAATATAAAACTGATTCAAAACCCAAAAAGATAAATCAGGGAGCTTTCAGATCCGAAATAATCCGGGAAAAGCCGAGCACCGACACCGGATCCCTCTCTTTACCCCCTCCTTTTCCCCTGTAATGTACCTCCAAACCCTCCCTCTTTCCCTTCAGTGCCAAAAGGAGGAGAAACAACAAGCCGCCATTTTGTTTTGTGCGGCCAGAGGAGCGGAGGAGGCACGAGAGGCAGACCGAAGAGAGCCGCTCCAAGCCCGGCCACGGCGCGCACCGAGACCCGCTGTCTTCTCAAAGAGCAGGAGAGAGAGGAAAGGAGGAAAAGAAAGAGGAACAAAACCGAAAGGTGGAGATAAAAAATAGAAAAATTCACTCGGTGAAAATCTGAAGAAGAGGCGGAAGGGGATTTAAAAAAAAAAAAAAAAAAAAAAAAAACGCGAGGAAAAAAAAAAACCCTGCCGAAGGGACAAGAGACGGAGAGAAAGAGGAAAGAGGAGAGAAATTAGTGTATTGTTTTCTTTTACACTTTTTTTTCGTCGGCGAGGACGGAATGGATGGACTGCTTGCGAAATGAAAAGACGGAGGACGGCGTAAAAGTGAAGGACGTCCACAACAAAGTGAAGAAAAGAAGCGAGAAGAAGTGAGAGAAAGAGAGAAAGAAGGGAGAAATGAAGGCGCAGGGGGTCACGGCACCAGAAAAGCCTGGGGCGCATTCAGCAGAACCCCGAAGTGCATCTCCCATCTGATCTAAAAGCTTCAGCATTAATGCAGCTGCATTCCCTCTGCTTCATCCCAGTCGATGTGGTTTTCTCCTTCACCTGACTGCTCGCCCATTTCTTCCCCATTTCTTCTACTTGCAAGCTTGACTAGAGTTGGTTTGAACCACAAAGTGAGCAGATCCATCCAGCACTGCCACACTTCTCCACTGTCCACCAATAACACTATTGCAAAAAAAAAAAAAAAACAGACTCCTTATCAAACTAAATGACTAATTGGACTAAGAGTTTTTGTTTTTCTCCTCATACTGAGCCATCAGGTCCTGAACTGCAACCGATTTCTTTGCATGCATGAGCATTGGACGTTGTCGTGCATGCAGGAGGACGTTTCTTCTGAGCTGATTTAGCTGTAGATCCATGCATACGTGTGTGAGAGATGCAGCCCTGCAAGATCTGCTCCGTCCCATCACAAAAACACTAAAGTGCATTCAGGAACACGAGTGTTCATGGAGTTGGTGGTGCATCTGGACGGTTCTTCAGCACTTCAGCGGTATTGCGTGCCATTTGGTTTGTTTTATTAGTCCTGCAGAAGCACAGATGACTTTATCTGGACCGAGTCATGACCAAGTTTCTTTGAACGGTGTTTTGCGTGAAATGTAACTCATGTCCATTTGAACGTATCACAGAGTTGCTGTATCGATGAGGCGAGATTTGAGGACGTCCCGGACGACTTCTGGAATCGAACGAATAATTGGACGGATTAGCTGGAGACAGATGGCGCTGACTGCCATGGAGAATTTCAGGATTGTGGACGTTTTCAGGACCACTGCATGAGGCGAATTTCATGACGCAGACACCGAATTCTGTTTGGCTTCTGACTGCATTGAGTTTCCCATCAGTCCCCAGGTTGATTGGCGTCCCAACAAAGCTCCAGCATCCAAAACACTATTATAATCCAAGGAGGAACAAAGTCACGCCAGTTTCTCTAAAATTGATCTAAATCAGTGAAATAATCCTGAAGGAAATTGGAATTATAGTAGTGGAACTTTCAGATTTAACCTTTCCTCCAGAGTTAAGAAATTCCTAGAATATTTACGCACTCAGACGAGGGAATTTTCCTATCCTGTGCGGATATATATATGCTTTAATACAGAATCGGTGGAGAAATATGGCCGATAATGTTTTGGACTCGGGGCCGTCTTCAGCCAAAAGGCCTAAATTGTCCTCGCCCGCTCTCTCTGGTTCTGCGAGCGATGCAAATGGTATAGTAAAGTTTACTTTAATTCTCTTCAGGCCGTAGCTAAATCTCAGCTATCCACTAATCGCGATTTGTACACACACCTTTTTTTTCTTTTTTAATGTTACGTAGAATTTCGTTCCCCTGGTGGTGCGGCATTATATATATTTCCTTCGTTTTTGCTGAATTGAGATGGTTGTTGTTTTGTTTGTTTGTTTTTTGTAAATAAGCTACCTAATTGTTGTCGCATTTTTTTAAGTTGTCCAGGTCACTCCACCCATTTAAGCCCAGCCTCCCAAATTTTAAAGGTGACAATATATTGAAACGCTGCACATAAGCTGGATGATGACATAATTCCACTTTTAAAATCAAAATTTACAGACTTTTACAAAAGCGTAACTTGCAGCGCTATCTGCAGGTGGCCGAAGAATTCCGTGTTTGGGTTTTAATAATTTGTACGATTGTTTGCAACAAATTACCGCAAAAACCAAAGCACTTTACTTGAGCAAAACTTGAATTCAGACAGAAATTCTCACGTCTGACACACAATTTGCACTTAAATTGAGCAGATGTCTCCAACGAGAGTGACTCGACGATCATTTTTGTAGTAATGTTGCCCAATTTCTCAGGAACCTTTGTGTCGTTCTGAATAAAGGTTCCCATTTCAGCTCATTTTTATCTATTGTTACCCTGGACCATGTGCTTTTTATTAGCACGTCCATTTATTCAGTGGTGTGGACGAGGGGTGACGTTATTCCAGTTAAGAGGACATTGCCTAAATAGTCTTTACCGTAAGGACAGCTGTCTTAAGGTCCCTTATTTTTTGGCCAAAATGGAAAAGATGCCAACTTGATGCCTGTATTATGGGAGGACAGTGCCACAAAAATCATAACACATTTTCACATTACTAGATATCTCATGATATTTACATTTGTTAAAAGGGGCTGTAGTGCTGCGTTCCACATCTGTTTAAATATCTTTTAATTTATATTCTACAAAATTCTGTTTTATGTCATGATACCGACGATATCGCAGAATTGTATATTGTGGTGAAATTTGATCAGAATATTGAGACATTGTTATTGTGTTATCGCCCAGCACACAATTATTGTGCATGTTGCATGTGTGGTATAAGACCTTTAATGTTTATTATCCCATGTGTATTGCAGGCCAAGAAGGTAATTTATAAATACTTCTAATTAATGGTTTGAATATGAAGTTTTGTATTTTCCTATTTCCTATTTTCCTTATATATATATATATACACACACACATACACATACAGGTTAAATATCCTGCACAATATTTAAAGTTTATTCCTTAATTCTCTTCCTCAGACTTCAGTTCCCTCTTCGACCTGGAGCATGACCTCCCTGATGAGCTCATCAGTTCACCTGACTTGGCGTTGCCCAATGGAGGGGTCGAGGTGTGCCAGCCTTCCTCCCTCGGCCCGATTCAGGACACGGCCGCCAAACACAAGCAGCTGTCCGAGCTCCTCTGCTCCGCCTCGCAGCAGCAGCAGCAGCAGCAGCAGGCAGGTATGATGGCGCCGGCCGGCTTTAACAGGCCAATGATGGCGGTGCAGAAAGGAAACGGGCAGACGCAGGGCATTATGGGAGGGCAAGCCATGAACGGGGTACCCAGGATGGGTTACGTCAACGCTAACGCTGGCATGAACATGGCCGACCCTCTGCAGCAGCAGCAGCAGCTCAGAGCGCAGCAACCTGGAGCCGTTAATAAGGTAAAGTGCACTAACACTCCTGCTAATAATAAATATCATCGGGGTCCAAGCACTTTTTAGATTTCTCTCTTAATAATAATTACAGTGAGGATAAATATAGCTGCAAGCAGTCATCGGGGTCCAAGCACTTTCTTGGTTCTTGGTTTATTTCTTAATACTAATAATTAATAATAACAATAACAACAATATAGCTTCAAGCAAATATCGGAGTACAGACGTTTTTTTTGTTTATCTATTTTCACCTGTCAGTCTTTCAACATAATGGGATGAATATATCTTTAAGATTTGGTCACGATAAGGCAGTGGGTTTTGTTTTGTTTTTTTTGGGCTAATAAACATTATTGTATCTGAAATCATTTCACAACATTATCGTTTCCCTCTTTTTAAACTGAGCATGGCATATTCTGATTTTAGTACGTTTTTTTTTTTTTTTTACCTTTGTGTTTTTGCTCATTATCATATTCATATTTCAGCAAAGGATCAGGATAAATAAATATAAAAACCCAATCAAAAAGTACTAATATTGTGCTAGTAGGTCTTTTATATGTTTTTATTAAAAATAATTTTTATTCATTTCTTCGAATTTTACATTCTGTCCAAATTCAGTCTCTGGACTGGAAGTCGGAATGTTTTTAATAAACTCTGAGCCTGAAAACCGAAAAAAGGGATGACGATTACAGTGAAACTTTAGTCATGGCGCGTCTTTCTTTAGTAATTTCTCAGCATATCTCAGGGAAACGTTTATCCCCAATGAATTTGCCTCGTTTTTCCGCTTCGGCTAACTTATAATCTGAATTTATTTTCTGGTTGCCTAGCAACAGTGTTATCGTGACTTTAATCAGTTGAGCGGTGAGCGTATGATGCGTTTGCGATGTCAAAAAAACAAAATCCCAAGATGCCTTTCAATGCATTAAGAGTGTGATTTAATCCTATTTGCCTAATAATATAGGTAATAATTTTCTTTTAATTTTTAGTTCTATATAGTATGTTTTGTTGTCATTGTAAATAACATATTTCTATTGATATACAGCTTGTCCCATTGTTACGTTTGAGTATTAAATTGATCTCTCTCTCTCTCTCTCTCTCTCTCTCTCTCTCTATCTCTCTCTCTCTCTCTCAGATGAACATGATGGCCGGTGCTGGCTCCGCCCCATTCATGCCTTCTTACTCCCATAGCGGCGCTCAGTCATCTCTTGCCCCGTCCCTCCAGAATAAAGCGTCTCAGAACCTCTCTCAGTTCAGCGTGGACCAGAAAGCCCAGCCTGGTCAGAGTGTCCCCGGCCTGGTGAGCTGCATCATGGGAAATGAAGTATTTACTGTCGCATGTATAGTAGGGGCGTGATTATATAGTAAAATGTGAAATAGTCATGTGGTATACGCAAATGAATCACTCGTCTCGTAGCTAGCAGGCGTATTTCTGTTCGTAGGTTGACCAGATGATGGGTCAGAATTATCTGGCTGGTCTAATTAATGTGTATGTGCAGTAGAAATTAAAACACACCCCTCTTAAAATCGCAGGTTTTTGTGACTTAAAAAAAAAGTTAAATCAAGATAAATTGTGCCAGATTGTTTTTCTCCTTTAATGTGCAACCAGTAATGTAGTCCAATATGGTTCAGTATAGCAGCTGACAAAATTCAAGTGAAAAACAAATATAAACGTTTTCTTTTTGGGGTGTGGGTAAAACTTACAATCACCTGGTTGCATAAGTGTGCACACCCCTTAACTAATACTTCTTTATGCTCCAGTTGAGCACTCGGTGTTTTTGGGGAAGAGTCTACCAACTTAACACGTGTTCATTTGGCCATTTTAGGCTGCGCTCCTGGTGCCTTGGAAGCGGTAATGTGCAAGTTGTCATAAAAGCGCATCAGAGCACACAAAGCTCATAAAAAGCTACGTTAAGCGCACTTCTACAGTTACAGGCCTGAGTGACTGCTGGTTCTGTTCCGCTGTCAAACATCAAGGCATCATTTCAGACTGAAACTGCAGCACAGCGACAACAGCGAGTAGCTTAGCAAGAATCTAGCGTTAGTGATAACTCTAATGGTGATGATTAGCTTCTCAAAACAGCGATTAGTTGGTCAGTGGTGTAGATTTAACCGAGTGCTGTGTCTGTGTATGAACTGATCTAAAGCCGATCCTGCTATAAACCCGTTTAGCAGTAGAGAAGGGGAACTTCACGCTGTTCGCCGCGAGAGCGGCCATGTTGGTCTGACGTCACTCCGTAAACGGGAAGGAAGTGGCAGTTGAGGAGACTACCCCGAGTCGAGGGGCATTTTCAGTGTAATTCCCCACTTGTAGGTGGGGAATTACAAGTCGCAACTTTGCCTCGGATGCAGCGTTATTCCACTCTTCCTTGAAGAAATGCTCCAGATGCATCAGATTGCGAGCGGATCTCCTGCACACAGCCCTCTTCAGGTCATTCCACGAATTTTTGAAATTATTTGGAATCGTTCCTTTGTTGACTTGGGTTTGTGCTTTGGGTCGTTATCGTGCTGGAAGGTGAAATTTTTCTTCATCGTCAGCCATCTAACAGAGTCCTGCAGCTTTTGTGCCAAAATAGATATTTATAGGCATTTATATAGTCCTAGCTGAAGACGAGCAGCCCCATTGCATGATGCTGCCACCACCATGCTTCACCAGGGGTATGGTGTTGCTCGGGTGATCAGCTGTCTTGTTTTGGGCCAAACATCTTTTAGAATAATGCCTAAAATGTTCTACCGTAGTTTCATCAAATCATAACACATTTTGCCACGTGGTTTGTGGCAATTTATTTGGGCTTGGATTTTTTTTTTTTTGGTGAGAAAGGGCTTCGAACTATCCACCCTACCCCATGGCCCAGACGACTGAGAGATTGTTGTCACATGCAGGAAGTGACCAGTACTTGCCAGATGTTCCTGCAGCTGCTTTAATGTTGCTGTAGGTCTCTTGGTAGCCTCCCTGGTATGTTTTATTCTTGTTCTTTTGCATATTTCGGAGGGACGTCCTGTTCTTTTTGATGTCACTGTGGTTCTCCATTTTCTCTATTTGTTAATGATGGCCTTCACGGTGTTCCGTGGCACATCTAAAGTCTTGGATATTCTTTTATATCCCTCTCCTGATCGATATCTTTCGACAGTGAGATCTGCTGCATGCTTTGTAAGCTCTTTGGCTTCAGCAGTCGGATTAAACCAAGAAGACGTGAAGAAAATCATGCAGACACAGCTGGTCTTTATTTGGGGTTAATCAGAGTCACTTTATTGACGACAGCTGTACGACGATTACTTTCGAACATGAGTCTGATTGTAATTGGTTGATTCTGAACACAGTCACATGACCCATTATAAAAGCATGTGCCCACTTATGCAACCTTGTTATTGTACATTTTTCTTTTTCTTTTTGTTTCTAAATGTTTGTTTGTTTTTCACTTGAATGTCGTTGGTTGCTATTTCACATTAAAGGAGGAAAAAGATCTGTCATTATTTACCCTTGATTTCATTTTTTTACATCACAAAACCCTGCAGTTTTAACTGGGGTGTGTAGACTTTTTATATCCACTGTAACTAGCTTATGCAGCTGAGTTATGCTATTGAGTGCACCGTTTAGTTTTGTTCATTAGCTAGTTAGGGATATAGGACCTAGTGCGCGATAGCGAATAAAGAGATGTTTATTGTGTGTGTGTGTGTGTGTGTGTGTGTGTGTGTGTGTGTGTGTGTGCGCGCGCGCGCATGTGCAGGCGGTGGCGCCCCCTGTGGCCGACCCTGAGAAGAGGAAGTTGATCCAGCAGCAGCTCGTCCTCCTGCTTCACGCTCATAAGTGTCAGCGTCGGGAGCAGAGTAACGGAGAGCTGTCTCACTGCAGCCTGCCTCACTGCAGGACCATGAAGAACGTCCTCAATCACATGACCCACTGTCAGGCCGGGAAAACCTGCCAGGGTCTGTCTCTCTACCTGTCTCACTCTCTGTTCTCAGTGACATGACCCACTATTGATCTGTCTGTCACCCTGCCTGTCTGAGTCATTCTGTCTTCTTGTCTGTAGACCTGTCCATCAACCTGTCTGTCTCATCCCATCTGTCTGTAGACCTGTGTGTCTGTCTCTAGGTCGGTCGGTCTGTCTGTCTGTCTGTCTGTCTGTCTCTAGACTTGTCTGTCTGTCTGTCTCTAGACGTGTCTGTCTGTCTCTAGACGTGCCTGTCTGTCTGTCTGTCTGTCTCTAGACGTGCCTGTCTGTCTGTCTGTCTCTAGACCTGTCTGTCTGTCTGTCTCTAGACGTGCCTGTCTGTCTCTAGGTCTGTCTGTCTGTCTGTCTCTAGACCTGTCTCTGTCTCTAGACATGTCTGTCTGTCTGTCTCAAGACGTGTCTGTCTGTCTGTCTGTCTGTCAGTCACACTGCATGTCTGCTGTCCTGTCTGTCTATTTGTTCTCTGTTATGCTCTCTCACTGTCTCTTACTCTTTCTTTGTCAGTCTCTCTCTGTCTGCCAGACTCTCTCTCTCACTCTCTCTATCTGTCTCTGTCTTTCTCCACCTGTTCCACTCTGTCTGTCTCTCGTTTTCTCTGTCACTCAACAAAAAAGTAATAACGGTGATGACATTTTTACAATAAACGATTAAAGTACATGTATATACACATTATACACACACTTATGCAGATACCTTTATACACAGTATATGAGAATTCTCATTTTCATCTTTAGGTGAAATGTGTATTAAAAAGTTTTCTCTCTGTCTGCCTCTTTCTCTTTGCTCTGTCTCTCTTTCTGTTCCTCTCTTTCTGTTCCTCTCTTTCTGTTTTGCTCTTTCTGTCTCTCTCTCTCGCTCGCTCTGTCTCACTCTCTTCCCCCCCCCTCTCTCTTTCACTTTCGCTCTTTCTGTCTCTCTCTCTCTCTCTCTCTCTCTCTCTCTCTGCAGTGGCTCACTGTGCGTCGTCGAGGCAGATCATCTCTCATTGGAAGAACTGCACACGGCACGACTGTCCCGTCTGTCTGCCTCTGAAAAACGCAGGAGACAAGAGGAACCAGCAATGTGCGTGTACACACACTCACATACACACACACACACACTCACATACACACACACACACTCACGTTTTTCATTAATGGAACGAGAGCATGTTAAATCTGTGATTCTCTTCCTGCAGCGCTGTTAGGTGGAGCCAGTGTGGCAGTGGGCGGGTCTGTGAGTGGCTCCGCCCCCTGTGCCCCTCCTTCAGGACCCAATCTGAACTCGGCGGGTCAGATTGACCCGAGCTCCATCGAGAGAGCATACGCCGCGCTCGGGCTGAGCTACACGGGCCAGACGGGCCAGATCACACCCTCTACTGCCACAGGTGCGTGTGTGTGTCTGTGTGTGTGTCTGTGTGTCTGTGTGTCTGTGTGTCTGTGTGTGTGTGTCTGTGTGTCTGTGTGTCTGTGTGTCTGTGTGTGTGTGTGTCTGTGTGTCTGTGTGTCTGTGTGTCTGTGTGTGTGTCTGTGTGTGTGTCTGTGTGTCTCTGTGTGTGTCTGTGTGTGTCTGTGTGTGTGTGTCTGTGTGTGTTTAGCTACAATGAAAAATCCACATCCGTATGTTTTTAATGTTCCATGTTCTGCTTTCTCACCTTTCAAAAAGCAGGT
This sequence comes from Pangasius mekongensis, assembly GCA_033441845.1. Classification (NCBI taxonomy): domain Eukaryota; kingdom Metazoa; phylum Chordata; class Actinopteri; order Siluriformes; family Pangasiidae; genus Pangasius; species Pangasius mekongensis. The sequence continues at coordinate 907,878 of JAKKZJ010000029.1, forward strand.
TTGCTAAACTTTGAGGGTTAAAAAAAATAAAAATAAAAAATAAAAACCAAATAAGGAAAGTGGGAGATGTAAAGGATATGATGACTTTGAGAGTTCATAAGAATTATTATTATTATTATTATTATTATTATGATGATGATGATGATGATGTAGGGAAAGCATCATGCTGCTTGTTGTAGCCATTAGGGGGCAGTAGAGATCTGTCACTGTGCCGTTTATTCAGTCCTACAGCAAACTAGACATTTTCTATTTAAATTTAGCCTTTTTGTGTCATTTTCACCAAATACTGAGCTGCTGTTTCTCTCTCCCTCTCTGTCCCTCTCTCTCCCTCTCTCTCTGTCCCTCTCTCTCCCTCTCTCTCTGTCCCTCTCTCTCTCTCCCTCTCTCTGTCCCTCTCTCTCCCTCTCTCTCTGTCCCTCTCTCTCTCTCCCTCTCTGTCTCTCTGTCCATCTCTCTCCCTCTCTCTGTCCATCTCTCTCTGTCTCTCTCCCTCTCTCTGTCCCTCTCTCTCTCTGTCTCTCTCCCTCTCTCTGTCCATCTCTCTCTCTGTCTCTCTCTCCCTCTCTCTCTCTGTCCATCTCTTTCTGTACATCTTTCTGTACATCTTTCTGTCAGTCTCTTTCTTTCTCTTGCCCTCTCTGTCTGTCTTGCTATCTCTCTCTGTCTCTGTCCGTATAGTAGTGAGAATAATATGGGTAGTGAGGTTAGTACAGTAGTGAGGTTAGTATAGTAGTGAGTATATTAGAGTAGATTAGTGTAGTAGAGTAGGTTATTGTAGTGAGGTTAGCATAGTAGAGAGAATAGTATAGTAGATTAGTATAGTAGTGAGAATAGTAGAGTAGGTTAGTATAGTAGTGAGAATAGTAGAGTAGGTTAGTATAGTAGTGAGATTAGTATAGTAGAGTAGGTTAATATAGTAGTGAGAATAGTAGAGTAGGTTAGTGTAGTAGTGAGATTAGTATAGTAGAGTAGGTTAGTATAGTAGTGAGATTAGTATAGTAGTGAGAATAGTATGGCTAGTGAGGTTAGTGGAGTTGGTTAGTATAGTAGAGTAGGTTAGTATGGTAGTGAGGATAGTATAGTAGTGAGATTAGTATAGTAGTGAGGTTAGTATAGTAGAGAGAATAGTAGAGTAGGTTAGTATGGTAGTGAGGATAGTATAGTAGTGAGATTAGTATGGTAGTGAGGTTAGTATAGTAGTGAGATTAGTAGAGTAGGTTAGTATAGTAGCGTAGGTTAGTATAGTAGTGAGAATAGTAGAGTAGGTTAGTATGGTAGTGAGGTTAGTATAGTAGCGTAGGTTAGTATGGTAGTGAGGTTAGTATAGTAGCGTAGGTTAGTATAGTAGTGAGATTAGTAGAGTAGGTTAGTATAGTACTGAGAATAGTAGAGTAGGTTAGTATAGTGAGACTAGTATAGTAGTGAGAATAGTATGGCTAGTGAGGTTAGTGGAGTTGGTTAGTATAGTAGAGTAGGTTAGTATGGTAGTGAGGATAGTATAGTAGTGAGATTAGTATAGTAGTGAGGTTAGTATAGTAGAGAGAATAGTAGAGTAGGTTAGTATGGTAGTGAGGATAGTATAGTAGTGAGATTAGTATGGTAGTGAGGTTAGTATAGTAGTGAGATTAGTAGAGTAGGTTAGTATAGTAGCGTAGGTTAGTATAGTAGTGAGAATAGTAGAGTAGGTTAGTATGGTAGTGAGGTTAGTATAGTAGCGTAGGTTAGTATAGTAGTGAGATTAGTATAGTAGCGTAGATTAGCATAGTAGTGAGAATAGTACAGTAGGTTAGTATAGTAGTGAAGTCAGTATAGTAGAGTTGGTTAGTATAGTAGTGAGATTAGTAGAGTAGGTTAGTATGGTAGTGAGGTTAGTATAGTAGTGAGAATAGTATAGTAGGTTAGTACAGTAGTGAGGTTAGTAGAGTAGTGAGTATGGTGGTATGGAGGTTAGTAGAGTAGTGAGTATGATAGTATGGAGGTTAGTAGAGTAGTGAGGTTAGTAGAGTAGTGAGTATGGTAGTATGGAGGTTAGTATAGTAGCGAGAATAGTAGAGTAGGTTAGTGTAGTAGTGAGAATAGTAGTGTAAGTTAGTGTAGTAGTGAGAATAGTAGAGTAGGTTAGTATAGTAGAGTAGGTTAGTAGAGTAGCGAGAATAGTAGAGTAGGTTAGTATAGTAGTGAGGTTAGTAGAGTAGTGAGAATAGTATAGTAGATTAGTATGGGTAGTGAGGTTAGTATAGTAGAGAGATTAGCATAGTAATGAGGTTAGTATAGTAGTGAGGTTAGTATAGTAGATTAGTATGGGTAGTGAGGTTAGTATAGTAGTGAGAATAGTGTAGTAGATTAGTATAGTAGTGAGGTTAGTATAGTAGATTAGTATGGGTAGTGAGGTTAGTATAGTAGAGAGATTAGCATAGTAGTGAGGTTAGTTTAGTAGAGAGATTAGCATAGTAGTGAGGTTAGTATAGTAGTGAAAATTGTGTAGTAGATTAGTATGGGTAGTGAGGTTAGTATAGTAGTGAGAATAGTGTAGTAGATTAGTATGGGTAGGGAGGTTAGTATAGTAGTGAGAATAGTGTAGTAGATTAGTATGGGTAGGGAGGTTAGTATAGTAGTGAGGTTAGTCGCTGCTGGAGGAAATGATTGATCACATGATCAGTTTGTTCCTTGCTAACCTGAATGTAAGGTGACTTTATCTCTCTCTTCGTCTCTGTGTAGGTGTTAATCAGGTTGGTGTTAATGGCAGTGTTGGTGTTCAGGCCCAAACCCAGCAGCCCAACCACCTACCAGACGCTCTGTTACACCGGAACATCAACACACACAGGTACACAGCACTGCAGCTGCTCACAGTCAGACTAGCTTATAGTCCAGAAAATACAGTAACATCACAAACATCTCTCTCTCTCTCTTTCAGTCTGTTGAGTGATGGAGGAGGGGCGGGACCTATGAGTTCTGTTCCTATAGCCACACCCCCTTCTGCAGGAATGAGGAAGAGCTGGCATGAGGACATCACTCAGGACCTGCGCAACCACCTCGTCCACAAACTGTGAGTCTCACACACACACACATGCAAAGTTGGATGAGTCTTTTAAATTAAATCGTATCTGAGGAACCCGACTCTGAGAGTGTGTGTGTGTGTGTGTGTGTGTGTGTGTGTGTGTGTGTGTGTGTGTGTGTGTGTGTAGTGTCCAGGCCATCTTCCCCACCCCGGACCCTGCGGCTCTGAAGGACAGGAGGATGGAGAACCTGGTGGCGTACGCACGCAAGGTGGAGGGAGACATGTACGAGTCCGCCAACAGCAGGGTGAGAGCACACACACACACACACACACACACACACACACACACACACACACACACACACGAAAGCACTGAGCATGTGCCACTGCAGTGATACACTCGTAAGGTGACTTATTCCCTCTTTGTCTTAAATGAAGATGTGTTAAGTAGCTTTCAGATTTGCAGCCAAGCCCCAGCGAGCAGCTTTCTCACAATTGTACAACTACACACACAACCACAGAAACACCTAATTTGCTATTCAAATTGTTAAGGCTCTCTTAAGTAATGGAATGGTGTAAAATACGGACCTGAGTGGAGAGAAAAGGGACGATTCAAGTCCTGCTGAAGCATCCTGATGTTCAGGAGAAACCCACACGACGGAGAAATGATCGTCCAGCACTATAGCGAGGTTTAGTGCCTTCTGAGAAGAGGAGATCACAGCTGTGGGGTTTGGCCCTGTGTGTTGATACGGCTGAGATACGGCTGAGATACGGCTAGAATACGGCTGGCGTACGCCATGGCGTATAATACCGTTAACATCCACTTCTCTCTCTTTCTCTCTCTTTCTCTTTCTCATGCTCTCTGTTTCTCTTTTCCTCTGTTCTCTCTATCTATTGGTTTTTCTCCCTGTCTGTCTGCCTCTCTTTCCCCCTGTTCTTTCTGTCTGTCTCTCTCTCTCTCTCTCTCTTTTTCTGTTTCTTTGTCCCCCTGTCTCTGTTTCTCTCTTCCCCTTTTCTTTCTTTCTGTCTCTCTTGCTTTCTCTCTCTTTTTCTGTTTCTCTGTCTGTCTGTCTCTCTCTCCCCCCTTTCTCTGTCTGTCTCCCTCTTTCTGTTTCTCTTTCCCTCTATTCTTCGCTGTCTCTGTTTCTCTGTCTCCCCCTTTCTTTCTGTCTGTCTCTCTCTCCTTTCCACCCATTTCTCTCTCTCTGCCCCTGTCTCTCTCTCTCCCCTTCTGTCTCTCTCTGTTTCTGTTTATCTGTCTTTTTCTCTGTTTCTCACTCTCTCTCACACCCTTTCTGACTCTCTATCTCTCTTTCTTTTTCTTTCTCTCTCTCTTTCTACCTCTCTCTGTCCTGTTCTCTCCATCAGGCTGAATATTATCACCTGCTTGCGGAGAAGATCTATAAGATCCAGAAGGAGTTGGAGGAGAAGAGGAAAACCCGACTGCAGAAACAGAGTACACACACAGAGAGTAAGTACACACACACACACACACACACACAGAGTAAGTACACGCACACACACACACACACACACACACAATGAAATGAGTGAGTGATGTTGATAATCTTCTTTCTCTGTCAGATGGTCCTCTGGCAGATCCGTCACTTCTTCGTCCCACTGGACCGAACCAGATGGTCAACAGAATGCCGAATCCTGCTGGTACACACACACACACACACACACACACACACACACACACACACACACACACACACACACACACAACTTTATGCAGCTCCGGAAGTGTCAGTAGTTACGGTTGCTATCAGACTCCAGCAGATGGCGCCATGCTAATTTCTCTAAAGCACCTCTCTGATCTTGTTCATGAAAATTAACAAATAATGTTTTTTTTAATATTAATAATTAATTTTTAAATAATTAATCAGTGTTGATTGATTGTAGGAGCCTAAACTAAGGAATTAGAGGCAAACAAAAAAAAGAAAAAGAAAAAAATTGACTATGCTCTGTTAAATTGTTACCTGTCGCTGTGATTGTGTTCTTGTTCAGCATAAATATAGCTATACCTCTGTAACCCTGCCCCCTTTTCCCACCTGCCCAGGTATGAATCAGTTCGGTCCGATGGGAGCACAGCCACAGCACATGAACCAGGTGACCTGATGTTTTTTTTTCTGATGGTGGGAAAATGATAGCGTGAAGATATAGTGGCATTAGAGCTGATACGATGTAATTAAAGCTGCCGTAAGCAACTTTTTGTGAAAAGGTCCGCTTCCTTAAAGAAGTGTTTTCTGAGTGGATAAGATGGTCCGGACGTTTTACACGTTTGAAACAGTGTGATCTACTTTTTAAAGAGTAAACAGAGGTAAAAAATAAAAATAAAAACATGTTGCTGCTGCAGTGTTTAAATCAGGAAGCTGTAAAAACCGCCATATTGGATTGTACCATTATCATACCATGACTTAATTCTGAAGTTAATTCTACACTGTGTGTGTGTTTATTAGCTGGGCATGCAGGGAGTACCTCGAATGACACAGCCCAACATGGCTCAGCTGCAAAACCAGTTCACCCAGAACCAGTTCCCGTTAGCCGGTTCCGGCCCGGTCCAGGTGAGAGGTCGCTTGTGCAGCATTACAGCATGTCTGTAACACTGCTGCATTGCGTCATGTGGCATGAAGTTCACGAGCAGATTCATGTTTGTGCTATTTAAAGTCGAAATTCACTCTACTCGAACCAAGTTTACGAGTCGTGACGCAACGTAGGCGTTTCTCAATATGGCGAACGTATAGAAGTTTACATTTTAGCGGTCGATGTAATCTAAGTCACGATTTTTAATCCTCTCTCGTATTCAGATATCCACTCCACCACTGCTCAATAGTCCAGCTGTTCAGACTCCACCCACAAGTTCTACATCCAACCTTCCACCCGCTTCACAACGCCAGACTCCGCCCATCCACCAGACCACACCCTCACCAGCTGCGAGACTCACGCCCACCCCTCGTCAGACACCGCCCCCTTTGCCTGGCAATCAAACACCCCAGCCACATACGCCCAACTCGGCCATCATGGCCCCTCTCACCCCACAGCAGCAGCAGCACCTGGACAGAGCCAATCAGATGCAGATGCAGGGAGGCGGAGCCTCTGAAGTGTTGTCTGTGCCTTCCCAGGATGCTCTGGGGCCAAACACTCAGCCACAGTCTTCGGTGAGTTACACTACTCTTTGGCTCAATGTGTATCTCGAACACAGTTTTATCGGATTATTTCTGTGTGTGCTTTGTTGGCTGATCTGTGCGTATCCAACGGTTTTATTGGCTGATCTGTGCGTATCCAACGGTTTTATTGGCTGATCTGTGCGTATCCAATGGCTTTATTGGCTGATCTGTGCGTATCCAATGGCTTTATTGGCTGATCTGTGCGTATCCAATGGCTTTATTGGCTGATCTGTGCGTATCCAACGGTTTTATTGGCTGATCTGTGCGTATCCAACGGTTTTATTGGCTGATCTGTGCGTATCCAACGGTTTTATTGGC
>JAKKZJ010000029.1:922267-932477 GCA_033441845.1 Pangasius mekongensis
AGCTCCATTAATAAAGACCAGTTTGAGAAGAAGAAGAACGACACCCTCGACCCAGAGCTGTAAGTCTCATCGTGTAGATCAGCAGTTTGAAGGGTTTTATGGCGTTGAATGTTTGATATTTTGCGTCGGAGCCTCAGGTGATTTTGTTAACGGTCACGTATTGGACTTTTCCTCCTGCAGGTTTGTGGAATGTTCCGACTGTGCTCGTAAAATGCATCAAATCTGCGTCCTGCACAACGAGACGATATGGCCGTCAGGGTGAGCTGGTTTCTGTCCGTATTCAAAACAGTGACAAGTCACGAGTAAACACTGGCTGTAGTTATGAGCTCAGCTTTCTCAGCGATCTCTCCTCACCTCTACATCACATCTCTCTGCAGCTTCGTGTGTGACGGCTGCTTGAAGGCGTCCAATAAGACGAGGAAGGAGAATAAATACGCCGCCAAAAGTAAGTGTTTGCTAAATAATCAGTAGACTTCTGCCCAAGTCTTCTGCAGGAGTGGTAGAAGATGATTCTGGAGAGTTACACTATTTATTATCACCATGTCTGGAAGCTCCTGGTGTGTTTTACTGAAACTCACGCAACTTACACGGCTGAGATTCTCTGTGCGCTCTGCAGAATTGTCCAAGCTGATTTCTGAGCAGTGTTCATGGAGAATGAGCAAAATTGCTACAGTGAAGTTTTCTGAAAGGAGAAATGTGTTTAGGTAACATTGATGGAAGGAGTCTCCAGTGTCAGCGCTTTGTAACAGTCAGAGGTGAAGCCGTGACTTTAAGTTTTCCGACATCTTCAGGACAGAGGAGTTTACGCTTCTTTGCGGTTTCGCGGTAACATGACAAGCTGCCTTTTTTTTTTTTTTTTTTTTTTTTTATAAACTTAAAGAGAATAAAAAGAGAGGCTAAGGAGAGAACGACTGTTTATAGCTGCTGTAACGTAAGCGATAAAAGGAAGTAACTTGTTTCATAGGTGTTCCACGGCATTAAATATAGCTGTAAACAGATAGAAAGTATGATGTCATTCTTTAATAATTTAAAAAAAAAATTAATTATTGGCACATTGCTGAGGTATTTAAGGAAATTTGGGTTGGTAACAGTCACTTCGCTTCACGTCAGCCTGCATCACACCACCCTGGCATTGGTTATTCCCATCCGTCAGGAATGCTTATTACAGGAACACAGGTGATCATGAGGCGCAACTTATCAATGCTGTCAGGATTTATATAGACACATCATCCTAACAACGTTTTTTTTTCTTTCTTCCTCGTCCTGTTTCGTCTCTCAGGGCTTCCCCAGACGAAGCTGGGTAACTTCCTGGAGACAAGAGTGAACGAGTTCCTGAAGCGGCAGAGTCATCCAGAAACTGGTGACGTCACTATCCGAGTGGTTCACGTCTCCGACAAAATGGTTGAAGTGAAGCCGGGAATGAAGTCCAGGTGGGAATCCAGTCGGACTGTTGTGTTTAGATCTGTCTTTGGATCTTGGGATCAATCTCCAGCCATATAGAAAACATCACCATCCAAAATATCAAGTGGTATCGTTTAAAAATATGAATTTAATATTCGCTTGAGAAATAATGTGCATTTGTGTTGGCAGATTTGTGGACAGTGGTGAAATGGCTGAGTCTTTCCCCTACCGGACGAAAGCTCTGTTTGCGTTCGAGGACATCAACGGAGTGGATGTGTGTTTTTTCGGAATGCACGTTCAAGAATATGGCTCCGATTGTCCTCCACCCAATCAGAGGTGAGAGAAATTGCATGGAAGAAGACCTTTTGTCTCCTAGATACCTGATTAAGTCAAAGAAAGAAGCTTCTTCCTGCACCCCCCCCCAAATTTAGAGTGCACGTGTCTGCGGCCATGTGATACTGTTGCCTGGAAACTGAGCCTTAAGCATGTTTATCAACGTTCAACTGCCTTGTTTACTCATTCTCATCTCTCTTTCCATCTGTTCATCTCTTTGTGCAGACGTGTGTATATCTCCTACCTGGACAGTGTGCACTTTTTTCAGCCACGTCATCTGAGGACAGGTGTGTATCACGAGATCCTAGTCGGGTACCTGGAATATGTGAAGAAGTTGGGGTTCACCACAGGACATATCTGGGCGTGTCCACCAAGTGAAGGAGATGACTACATCTTCCACTGTCACCCACCGGATCAGAAGATCCCCAAACCCAAACGGCTGCAGGAGTGGTACAAGAAGATGCTGGACAAGGCTGTGGCAGAGCGAATTGTTCATGACTACAAGGTAGCCGTTGCTTTAGTGGTAAACTTTGAAGAAGTTTGTTCAAAATCCCTGCTGAACAGTTTGGCCCATTTCCCCCCCTCAGAGCTTCTCCTTGTTCTCTGTATCTGCTCATGTGTGTTTGTGTGTGTGTGCGCATGCAGCTATGTTTATGTAAAGAAGCTCTGCTCCACATTTCGTTTTAACCCCTGGCCCATTTTCCTCTCCTTTCCTCTCCTAGGACATCTTTAAACAGGCAACTGAGGATCGCCTGACGAGCGCAAAGGAGCTGCCTTATTTTGAGGGCGATTTCTGGCCCAACGTGCTGGAGGAGAGCATCAAAGAGCTGGAGCAAGAAGAGGAGGAGAGGAAAAGAGAGGAGAACAGCACGTCCAACGAAAGTGTTGATGTGAGTTTACATTCTGAAGCCTCAAAAAGATGAACATATCTCTGAGAATTAGATAGCACCAATATTCCTCTTGTGGTCACGTCAGGTTGCTTGTTCAATAAATGTTGTGTTTTTATAGTCTAAATCTCACTTCTTATTTGTTTCTGGAGGCCACGGAGGGTGACAGCAAGAATGCGAAGAAAAAGAACAACAAGAAGACAAACAAGAACAAAAGCAGCATGAGCCGAGCCAATAAGAAGAAACCAGGTGTGCCCAATGTCTCAAATGACCTATCCCAAAAACTCTACGCTACCATGGAGAAACACAAAGAGGTAATCTTCTTACTAATTCGAACTGGCTTTGAAAATGTCTCCCTTTTCACAAAAACATATAAAGCTAATGCTGACCATTTTCTTACCACTTTGGTGTTCTTAGGTCTTCTTTGTCATCCGCCTCCTTGCTGGCCCTGCCGTCAACTCGCTACCTGCCATCGTAGATCCAGACCCCCTGATGGCGTGCGACCTGATGGATGGGCGTGATGCCTTTCTGACGCTGGCTCGGGACAAGCACCTGGAGTTCAGCTCTTTGCGACGAGCCAAGTGGAGCTCAATGTGTATGCTGGTGGAACTGCACAACCAAAGCCAGGATCGCTTCGTCTACACCTGCAATGAGTGCAAACATCACGTGGAGACACGATTCCACTGCACCGTCTGTGAGGTAAGAGAGGTTGATGGTGCTCCTTATGAGTAGTGTTTGTTGCCAATTCTAATTAAAGTTGTTGCACTTAGGTGATTCATGCACCATGATGAAATGAATGAAAGAGATTTTTTTAAGAAACAGAGACAGTTGTCAAAAAGGGGATCATTTTCTCAAAGTACTAAAGGGAATTTCTTTATTCTTTGCAGGACTATGACCTTTGTATCACTTGCTATAAAACAAAGGGTCATGAGCACAAGATGGAGAAGCTTGGTCTGGGTCTAGATGATGAGAGTAGCAACCAGGCAACAGCGGCCACTCAGAACCCTGGTGACTCTCGTCGTCTTAGCATCCAGCGCTGCATCCAGTCTCTGGTGCATGCCTGTCAGTGTCGCAATGCCAACTGCTCCCTGCCATCTTGCCAGAAGATGAAGAGGGTGGTGCAGCACACGAAGGGCTGCAAGCGCAAGACAAATGGTGGCTGTCCCATCTGCAAGCAGCTCATTGCTTTGTGCTGCTACCATGCCAAGCACTGCCAGGAGAACAAGTGCCCTGTGCCATTTTGCCTCAACATAAAGCAGAAACTCAGACAGCAGCAGCTGCAGCACAGGCTACAGCAAGCGCAGATGCTGCGTAGGCGCATGGCCACCATGCAGCGGACTGGGCAGCCTCCTCTTGGTGGTGGCCCACCTGGAGGGCTTCCATCACCAGGCAACAACTGCGCCACGGGTCGTAGCACACCAACATCAGTGGGTACCCAGCCTCCTACCCCTCAGACACCTACCCAACAAAGTCTTGCGCCTGTACCCCAGCCTGGAATGGGAGGCATTCCTGTTGCATCCCCTCAGCAGCTACAGCAACCACAGGGCAACATGACTCCCCAGCACCCTGGCCATCAACAATTTCAGCAAATGCAAGGTGCTCCGGGAGTGATGACATCTCCCCAGCCTCAAATGGTTTCTCAACAACAGACGGGACAGTCGCCACATCCCAACAGTTTGCCTCAGTATGGCCCGCGACCTCCAGGCTCTACAGGCAAACCAGGCCTGGGTCCTGCAAGCCCCAGCAGCTTAGGTGCAGGTCCACTGCAGCAGTCATCAGGTCCTCCTCCAGCAGCTGTGGAAATTGCAAAGAAGATCCAGCAAGTGGCAGATGCACAAAGAAATATGGCAAAAGCTCAACTACTACAGAGGCAAGCTACCCAGACAGGCATGATGGCGCCATACCCACACCACCAACAACCCCAAGCACAGATGGGGATGAACCATCCAGGGGTTGGCATGGTAGGTGGAACAGGGTTACCTCCTCATGCACAAGTTACGGTTTCTCAAGGCCAGATAGAGCAGCAGCAGGGACCTCAAGGAATGATGGTTGGAACAGGACCCATGCAGCAGCAACCTGTACCACAGCCTAATGCACAGGGCCAGCTTCCTCCACAGGTGCAGATGCAGCAAAGAGCTAATGTGCAGCTTCAGCCTTCTGCTCAGCAGCAATGGACAGGACAGGGGATTCCACCTCAGCAGAGACCTCCAGTTATGAACCAGCCTGGGGTGGCTACAATGCAGCAACAAATGCAGCAGTCTCAACAGCCACAGCAGCAACCGCAAATGCCAAATCACAATGCCTTGATGAATATGGTGCAGAGTGGACTGCAGGGCGGTGCTGCAGGTGGAATGGCAGGTGGGAGTCTTCCTCAGGGAACGGTGCAGGAACTCCTGCAAACCCTGCGGTCACCTAGCTCACCTCAGCAGCAGCAGCAGGTTCTCAACATTCTCCGCTCCAACCCACAACTAATGGCTGCATTTATAAAGCAGCGGGTTTACAAGTATAAAAATGGTCCAGGAGGTCCTGCTGGTGCACAGGGAGGGCCAGGGGCCATGAGCAGCCAACCAGTGGGAGTCAGTGCTTGTGGGCTTCAGCCATCCATGAATATGGGACAAGCCCAACTTGCCCAGCTGCAACAGCAGCAGCAGCAGCAGCAAATGCAACAACCTCAGAGGCCCCTGCTTCAGCAGCAGCAAGTTGCCGGGTTACAACAGCAACCGCAAGGAATACCGGGCCAAGTGCCTCCCAATGTGGCCAATATGAATCCACAGTTCAGAGAGCTGCTGTTGAGGAGACAGCAGCAGAAACTGCAGCTTCAACAGCAGCAGCAGCAGCAACAGCAGCAGCAGCCAGGGGGAAATCACGCTGCATTCCCACAGCAGCAGGGCTACATGGGTCAGCAGGGTCAGCAGACGCAACCAGGGGTGCAACCTGGGGCCCAGCAGCAAGGTTACCCAGGCAACTCGGCACAGCAGCAGGGTTACCCAGGCAACTCCACCCAGGGTTTCCCAGGCAATTCTGCACAGCAGCAAGCTTACCCAGGCAACTCGCAACAGCAGCAGGGTTACCCAGGCAATTCGACCCAGCAGCAGGGTTACCCAGGCAACTCGGCACAGCAACCAGGTTACCCAGTGAACTCAACCCAGCAGCAGGGTTTTCCAGGCAACTTAACCCAGCAGCAGGGTTTTCCAGGCAATTTGACTCAGCAGCAGGCTTTTCCAGGAAACCCGACACAGCAGCAGGGTTACCCAGGCAACACTGCACAGCAGCAGCCAGGGGGAAATCACGCTGCATTCCCACAGCAGCAGGGCTACATGGGTCAGCAGGGTCAGGGCCCTGCAGCCTTGCAGCAGAGACTGCAGCATCAACACAGATTGCAAATGCAGCAGCAGCAGCAGAATGCTGGGCTACAAGGGCCTGATAGAGGCGGTCCACAGATGCAGCCAGGACAAGGAGGGACACAGCCTTCTTCATCTCCGGCAATGCTGCAGCAAGCAATCCACCAGCGACTGCTTCAGCAACAGAAGCAGCACCTAGGTGGGACTTCGCCTGCACAGCAGAACAACCCCATGAGCCCACAGCAGCAAATGGCACAGTCACCACATCTGCAGGGCCAGCCGCTCCCTAACTCTCTCAGCAACCAAGTGCGATCGCCTCAACCCTCCCCTCGTCCGCAGTCGCAGCCGCCACACTCAAGTCCGTCCCCACGAATGCAGCAGACTCAGACAGCTTCACCACACCCCGCCCATTTACAGCAGCACCTACCTGGCATGGCTCCTCCTCCACCTCCTCCCCAGCTACAGCAGAATGCTATGGACCCTGGGGGGAACCCGATGCTGCCGCATCTCAGCGGCATGGTGGGACTCCACCCTGCGGGAGCAAAAGACATACGACCCCCTAGCGGGCAGGATCTCGGGGTGAACATGAACTCATTAGACATGTAGTTAGAAACCCTTGCCAGAGACAGTGTTAGCTTTGTTTTTTTTTATATTACGGTTATTAATTATTTAATTTTTTCTTAACTATGAACACCTTGAACTCTGATCTTCCTATGGGAGATGCAGAAATTACATAACCGGAATGTTATGAGTGTGAACGCTAAATTATGGCTCTTTTCCTTCTTTTCTTTCTGTTTTTTGCCAATTGTGAACAAATAAAGGCTTGTTTCTCAGACTCAGAGAATAGAACACAGGTAATATTTTCAGGCCTGGGGGAGTATTTACCTTTTTAAGATATATTTTTTAATATTTTAAAAATGTAAAGTACTGATTTATTGAATGCAATGGGTTTTATTTTATAAATATTTTTTTGCTCCTTGAGGCAGTCTGTTACTATTTTTACAGTACAGACATGCGACAAATGTTACAATTCTTGTTTTTGTTATTGTTAATTATTCAAATGTCAAGCATATCTTTCTTAAAAGGTTTGGTTTTGCATTCTGTTATTTATTTTATCTAGTGATTCTTTTTTTTTTTTTCGCTCCTGGAGACTGCTACAATTCTACAGAGTCTATTTTTAATACCTGAGAATTTGCAGAGTGGTTTCTTTACATTTACGTTGATGGATTTAGAGAAAAATCACAGTGTTGTGGGCTGAAAAGCTTAGTGGTGTCGGCCAGTGGACCTTTTTTCCTTTTTCCTTTTTTTTCCCCCTCCTCTTTTTCTTCTTTTTTGCCACATTTGTTTAAAATGCCTAGCCATAGTGTCCACATGGGGCAAACCACATGTCCTGTTTTCCCCGTGTGTGTGTGTGTGTGTGTGTGTGTGTGTGTGTGTGTGTGTGTGTGTGTGTGTGTGTGTGTGTGTGTACTTGTTATGACACTTACTGGCTAGTGGAGGCGTGTATTCGCAGAAGCTTGTGCGTGTGTGTGTGTGTGTGTTTATGCTAATATGCATAGATGAGATTAGAGTTTATCTAAAGAACTGATCTCTCCTTCCACATTGCCTCCACTTTCAGAAATCTCATTGTGCTGATTTTTTTTTTTTTTTTTTTAAGTTTAATTTAATTATTTTTTACTGTACAAAGGAACAAACCTTGGACTCCATGCCATTTTTGTAATAAAATGATGTCAGCAACAAGTTTGTTTGTTTGACACTGATGTCCAAGCATTAATATTGGTTTACAGGAAAGTAATTATTAACTGTCATTGGGTTTTGCGATGAAGCAGAGTTACTGTTACTACCCCGAAGTTGATTACTACAGTGATTTAATTGTCTTATTCCACAGCAATCTGCTTACGATCCTTTTTTAAAAAAATCTATTTATAGTTACATTTAATCTCGTGGAACGTCTGCAAGTAACTTCTATTAGCTCCTGTTATGTTACATATAGCAGCTGTAAACAGTCGTTCCCTCACCAGCCTCTCTTTTCTCTTGAAGTTAATAAGAAAAAAAACGCAGCTGGTCATGTTACCGAGAAACCGCAAAGAAGCGTAAACTCCTCTGTCCTGAAGATGTCAGAAAATTTACAGTTACAGCTTCACCTCTGACCGTTACAAAGCGCTGACACTGGAGACTCCTTCCATAGATGTTAAATACATACGTCTCCTTATGAGCGCACATCTATGACACACATCTTTAAATCCGTTTATGTGGAACGTAATCAACACCTTCAGATCAGAATCCACATTTCAACAGCGCTGTGGTGTGACTATAAAAGTGAAATGTGTGTGTTTATGATTATATTGTAAATTTTGGTATGATTTAAAGAAATTGTTTATTTATTCTGCTTAGGACCACTAGAGGTCATGAAAGGCAGAGAGCAGAACCGACTTATACCTCCACCAAGGTTTGGAATTATAAATAACTTAAAATTTCAGTAATAAACGATTAAACAACAGAGCGCACAGAAGAGCTTTCAGTTAAAATAAAATAAAATAATCCAGATTTCCTTTTCTAACTTTTCTCCAGTAAACCAGTAGCTTTCTCTTGCAAATCGGAACGTAGTTGGCTCTTTTATAGTTTATGACACAGGAGCAAATTAAAATCTTTCAATGCAGTGTTTAAACGTTAAAAGAGCGCTGCAGTAACCACGTTCACACTCATTAATTTCCCATAAGTATTTCATCATAAAAGTTATTTTTTTTAATTGCTGACGTAGTAAAAATGGTACACAAATGAACTTTGATACAAAACTTCTTTTGTCACTTTATTTATCGGAAATACAAATAAAAATGTCATCTTGCCATAGATAAACTACAAGTCATACAACGGCATGTTTCTCTCTCTTTTGTTTTTTTTTTTTTTGTTGTTTTTTTTTTGGGTTGCAGTGTCACCACATGAAGTTCAGCTCGACTTTGTCGCATGCTAGAGATACATCTAAAGCACACTGTTTTCCAACGCTTTGTGAACGCAGCCTACACTTCAGTACAGCCTGTGCGGTGGCATTTGTAATGTGAACCGATACGGACTCGTTAAAAATGCAGCAAGGCCTCGGAGCACAAGGCAGAGCAAAACCCGAGCCGGCTAAACCCTCACCTGTCCCAGACGGGGGACAGGGCTGCAGAGACTACAGGGTGATGATGTCATCTGGTCACTGCTGTCCCTGAAACAAGAACTCGCACTAAATCCGTATACGTCGTCTTTTTTTTTTTTTTTTCCTTGTTTTTACTGGAACGGTTAACACCAACGATGCGTTAAGTGGAAACGGCGTTCGTTTTTGCGTGCATTTTAAAGGCGTCACTGTCAGCAACATGGAAATCCTTCCACTATTGTTCACGTTTTCACTAAAACGAAAGGACGGAGACGGAAACGTAACCCTTTTTAACGACAGACGAGTATCTGTAAAGCAAAAACAGCGAAAGGCTTCAAAACATCGACAGATCAACACATTGGCTGGTCCTGTAATCCCTCACTCTCGCATGAATAAGGCGCACTTCACTTCAAATGCTAACGTTTCTAACAGATTCGAGCTAGCATGCGTTACTCCTAAATGATTTGCTAACTCCCCTCTCTTTGATCGTTAGCCACATTAGCAATTTGACAGGAAGTACTTTTGGTTGTAAGTGTTTCCTCTTTTCTCCTCGTGCCTCAGACCTGCAGCCCGTAGCTGCTGAAAAACCCTTCCGCCGCCATCGCCTCTTTAAACGTCACCGTCAGCGAGTTAATCGTCACGTTAGTCACGATCACCTTCCCAGGATGCCGTGTGCTCTCGGGGGCCTGAGACGCGTCTGTTCTGACCTCCGTGCTCAGCTCCAAGGTAGTGGTGCACTCGGCCGTGACCTCGCCCTTGTCTGTCTCGCTCTTGGCTTTGCTGTCTGTCTCACCTGACGCTCTCTCCTCATCCTGCGCAAACCTGTCAATCAAATGTCGCACCGTTATCACCGAGGCTCGGTTCTGGACCCTGTCTGTGATCACACCCGCTCCTGAGCTGCTTTTCAGTGATTTATCAGTCATAGGTTTATCTGGGGAGACTCTGCCCCCTGAAGTGTCTGTGATTGGCTTGTGCTCGTGTGTGTTCGTGTTAGTAGTGCTCGCTGACTGGTCCGTCGCTGTTGCCGTAGCTGAACCGGTCTCAGTGCTGGGTGGCTCCGCCTCGAAGTCGGGGGAGGAAGCGCAGTGCTCTGGTTTTCCCTCTGTGATGACAAC
>JAKKZJ010000029.1:932577-945394 GCA_033441845.1 Pangasius mekongensis
GTCTCAGTGCTGGGTGGCTCCGCCTCGAAGTCGGGGGAGGAAGCGCAGTGCTCTGGTTTTCCCTCTGTGATGACAACTTCCTGTGTTGAGAGGGCGTGGTCTTCTGTCATCTCCTGGGCTGAGAGTGAGAGAGAAATGAGACGTTACAGCACTACGAATACCCCAGACGCCCGCTATATGAAACGTGAGAGTGTCTGAGGTTACAGATGACGTTTCCGTGGGGGTTTTCTAAGCCGGCATGGTTTCCTACAGGCTACAATCCAGACAGCACGTGAGTTAAACACGTGAGATTCTTGTTTATTCGCCACTGACGGCTTCATAGGAAACTCTCTAATAACTTTTAAACATGAACTTGAAATTGACTTTTCCTCACCAGCTGGCTGGTTGAGACACACCACTGTTTCTCATGTTCAGGTGTTTAAGAATCAATAAATTTTCCGTATCTTAATTAGGAAACACACCGTGCTACTGTTAGCTGGTAAGCTATCTTGTTAACCGTTCCTAGCTTGCTAATGTTCCGTGTACGAAGTGAAAAAGGGTGGCTTTTAGAGTATTTTGGGGTAAGGTGTCGGATATTACACCATTTAATACAATTTGTCAAACGTTAAGGTTTTATTCCGAGATCCCCAGATCTAAGCCCACTTGATGTTTACCTGTGAGCGTACCGGGAGAAGATACAGCACAAAGAGCATATAAAGGAAAACATTCGAACAGCAGATGTGTTACCACGAGTTCATCATGAGTACGAGAGACGACTCCATGTGCAGTTACAAACAAACAGCAATCACGTAAAGCATGTTCTGTTAATAAAGTTTAGTAAAAAGTGTTAATTTCCTCTGTGTATGGAGACTTTTGGGACACCTTGTTTTCCTGCAGCCAATCAGATTGCAATGTTCAAGTGTACAGAAGATATCTGATGCTCTGTATGGTGTGGCTGGAGAATTAGAGTCTCTCCAGACCTGATCTAACGCTCTGATCTGTGAGTGTTTTCTGATCTGATGCAGTTTTTCTCTGATCCAGAAACAACTTGGTGAGAAGAATGCATGTTATTACCGCAGTTTGTGTTCTCGCGTGCAACATTCTGCGGCTTCGCTCTGCTGATGAAAGTGAGGATGATGTAACCGGCACTGCAGCTGAAACACCTCTAAGACGTGCTTGTTTTTTTTTTTTCTTTTCTTCATGAATGTTGCACAACATTAGATCTCCAACCAATAGATCACTGACGCTTCATCTCTCATCTCACGCTGAATATCTCCAGGCAATATGGCACTTTCTCAGTGAGTCATCAGAGGGAGCGATACGGCAGAAATATCGCATTGAGATACCTGAGGACACGATACGCTGTACAGTGTGTGTGTGTGTGTGTGTGTGTGTGTGTGTGTGGTTTCGCTGGTGCACTGCTTTGAAAGCTCTGCTCAGATCTTCTCTGACTTTCTCTTCACGTTCCTGCAGAGTGCAGAGCGAGTTCGCGAGCCGTATTTAGCTTTGTAGCGATCACTAGCTCTGAGTCGTGACGACTCGAGAGACTCAGCGTGGCCTCTCTGACCCCCTTCAGTGCACGCTACATGCATTGTATCTTAGCAACAGTTGTCATGCCGATGCCGTGTTACACATACCGTGTGGAATGTCATGATGTTCCTCTTTTTCTGTCTTCCTCCTCTTCTTCTTCTCCTGATGCTCCTCCTCTTTCTCCCACTCTTTCTCCTCCTCATCCTCCTCCTCCTCCGCTGCGTCTTTCTCAAGGGTCAGTGTTCGTTGCCGTGGCGATTCTGCAGTTTTTACCGGTTTGGACGCACACTGCCTGATCCTGCGCTTCAGAAGGTGGTGGTGGTGGTGGTGGTGGTGGTGGTGGTAGACTCTGCCCTCGCCGTTCCTGCAGCGCCGCCCATTGTGCTGTAGCCCCGCCCCCATGGAGCGGGCGAGTGACAGGCGGAATCGGGGAGCGGGTTTCTCCGAAGTTTTCTGAGCGCTCCGGAGCTCCATGGTGTAGATGTTCTACATGATGACAAGAAAAACACACGTAACCAACACGCAATAAATAAAACCGTCCTGTAACTTAAAATCATAAAATATCATAAAAATGATTCAATTAACTAATTAAATCATTGAGTAATTAGTTATTAATTATTATACCAACTTATGAACAAACAGCTTTTGCTCTTTTAAATAAAAGTATATATTAAATATTTTAAATCAACAAAAGCAGTACAGTATAAGCTTGAAGTATTCCTTCACACGTGTATATATATATATTTATATTACCTTTTTTTTTTAATAAATGTATGTATTTACATTATTAGGTGTATACAGTATAATCACATCCTTTTATTCCTTGTGAGTAAATAAATAAATACTTTTAAAATTAACAACATATAATAGTCGCATGGAGCTTTCATCAAGCGCACATAATAGTCACAAATAAACATCATCATAACCTCAAATAATAATAATAATAATAATAATAAGTGATCAAATTAAATCTATTCGTTTAAACAGAATTAAAATTAGTCTCACAATATTTATCTTTCAACGATGAGGTTTGTAACAAAGTCTTTGTAGACTTTAATTATCATAGCTTTCATTATAAAAAAAAGAGGGAGAGAGAGAAAGAGAAAGAAAAACACCCCAAGAGACAAATGCAGTTTGAAAAGTATTTTTAAAAATAAGTATTTGAAGGAAAGTGTTTTAGCTGCACTTCATCTCCCGGCCTGCAGAGGGCTCCACACACTCCTCTAATTACACGCTAAACACACAACCTTTAGCTAACACGGCTAACATCGCAGCTGATGTGTAATTAACTGAGGAAGCCAAACTTTTAATCATGATTTAAATATGATTCACTGTACCTGTGTTTTCTAAAGTTTAATTACACTCTGGTTTTAATGTTAAGTCCGTCGGTGTATAGATCATCTATAAAAGGTTAATAACCTTTATAAGCAAGTTCTAAATGAAGCTTAGAGCAGCGTTTAAACCTTCCCGCGCTGCCGATTAGCGCTGATCCTCTGAGCGCGCTCTCTCTGGACTAGTTTGTTTGATGAGCTACAGAGCGCTTGCTGAGTCGGCCAGCTCCTCGTGCACCGCATCCCAGAGAGACACGGCACTCTGCACTTTCCTTCATAAACACTTATTCAACACGTAGAAGCGACAGCACGTTCCTCTGTCTTTTAAACGAGGACTCTGCGGATTGTGCGTATGGTGCTGTAGAGTACAGGATGAGCCAGGACAGGAATCACTCTCCTGGACGTGACGAACTATAAAATTAAAAAACGAGATTATCTCCATTTTTTTTTTTCCCCCTAGATATAACATCACATTACGATTTTTAATAACTGAACAATTCAGTCAGCTGAGGTTCGGAGCTATATTTTTGTTTTCCTGTACTAAGGGAATTGAAGAGGCTCAGTAGTGGGAGGACTAAGAGGCGCACACTGATGACATCATACGTCAGGGACTGGTTTAGAGGGCATGGTGTTCCGTTCTCTGTTCTGTTTATGCTGCACGTCAGGGAAGTTACACAGAAATGGGTTTCTGGGAAGTGATTCTTACCCGTAAGACGAGTCTGCGGGGCCTCAGGCCCTTCCTCCTGTGAACCTGCGCTCTGTCCCGCTCCTCCCTATCACACACACACACACACACACACACAGTAAGACGATAAGGCTAGGGGACGGACAGAGAGAAGAAGACGGAGGAACTGGAGGATTCTGATCAGCATTTTTCCAGCTAATGTGAAGTGTAAGGAGAGACGCTCACTTCTCCTCAAAGGCAAGAACGAGCTGAGGGTCCAGGATGTTATCCTCCGGCTCCCACGTGCTGTATCTGATACACACACACACACACACACACACAGATACACACAGATACACAGACAGAGTCAAACATCTATTCTCAGAAACATGTAGAACTGTAGAAATGGTTCTGTATGCTAACACATGAGCGCAGCCCAGACTTTCACACCACGCGGAGTCGAATCGAGGGAGTTACAGGAACACGGAAATCAGAAAAACGACTTTACCCTCAGACGTCGTAAGTGAACGAGTTAAATAGCAGCTAAGACGTGTACACTTCGCTTTAGTGAATAACCGTAACCGCCTCCATTCGGGAAACATAATCGACTGGCTTTCATTAGCACCAATAACGTCAGCTGAAGTTTATTAGAATATTTATTTATTATTGGATTATTAAGACCAAATTACTAAATTCATTCATTCATTCATGATTAATTAATTATTAACCCGTCTATCAATCTAGATAGTGGATGTATCAAAAGTTAAGAATTGTATACACTTTCCAGAGACACTTTTATTTATTTACTTGTTTGTTTGTTTGTTTGTGTGAAGTGTGCTTGTTTACAGATCTATTTATCTCTCTGTCTGTTTATTGCACTATGCTTTTCTGCATCTAAAGCTTATACCTTATCTTTTACCTACTATAAAACGACCTTTAGACGCTTAATTACTTTATAACTCGTTAACTGCCCTGTTTGTGGATTTACTTAAGTTCAGGGGAACTCCAGCAAAACACCGAGCAATAAAACACCGTCCACGTGTCAGCGGAGCGTCGGATCTGGTGGCTGTAGGAACGTTATCGTGTTCATTCTGCAGACATTCTACTGTACAGCGCTGTTGAATTCTGCACTCTGATTGGTCAGAAGGTGTCGATTAATTCTCTATAACAGCAGCTCTGACAGTAGCGCAGGTTTATATTAATGCGCTCGTTCTGATACAATATTGTTTCCATGGTAACAGCTCGTTCGCAGGGACGTGTACGGCGAGCGCTGTATATAAACGGATTAAAAATCATTGATACGGTGACGTTTTCTGAAAGGAGAAATGTGTTTATGTAACACTGATGGAAGGAGTCTCCAGTGTCAGCGCTTTGTAACAGACAGAGGTGAAGCTGTAAGTTTAGGTTTTATGACGTCTTCAGGACAGACGAGTTTTTACGCTTCCTGGCAGTTTCTCGGTAACGGAGGCTGGTGAAGGAATGACCGTTTATAGCTGCTATAACGCAAGTGAGAACACGAACGGACCTGTTTCACAACATGACATTATATTAAACGCAAATATGAGCGGATATAAAGCATGAAATTACTAATACTAAATTAAAAAGTGTAACTGTTGGTAAGCTGCTGTGGTATAAGAGGAATAAAGCACTTGGGGACGTGCTGCTGAAGGAAAATAATCAACTCCGCGGTGGTAAGAGTGACTCCGCTTCAGGTCGAGCCGCATCACACCACCCCTTAGTGTGGAGCGTTAAACTGTGAGATGGTACGCACGTGACAATCGTGACGTCAGAATGGAGCGGTTTGATCGCGATTATCACGTGTGTGAGGCTTGTTTTCGTTTTAGAAAGAAGCAGATAAAGTTTTGACTCTACTCACTTAGGAGGCCATCCTTGCCACTTCAGCAGATACTCCACGTTTCCCTGAGAGACAGAGAGAGAGAGAGAGAGAGAGAGAGAGAGAGATGGACGGGGAGAGAGAAAGTTGGAGAGAGGTGAAGAGAGAGAGATGGAGAGAGAGATGAAGGGAGGGAGAGATGGAGAGAGAGAGAGAGAGATGGAGAGAGAGATGAAGAGAGAGAGAGATGGCGAGAGAGATGGAGAGAGAGAAAGAGATGGAGAGAGAGATGGAGAGAGAGAGAGATGGAGAGATGAAGAGAGAGAGATGAAGAGAGGGAGAGATGGAGAGAGATGGAGAGAGAGAGATGAAGAGAGGGTGAGAGAGATGGAGAGAGAGAGATGGAGAGAGAGATGAAGAGAGGGAGAGATGCAGCGAGAGATGGAGAGAGTGAGATGGAGAGAGAGGGAGATGAAGAGAGGGAGAGAGAGATGGAGAGAGAGAGATGAAGAGAGGGAGAGAGAGAGAGAGAGATGGAGAGATAAAGCTTTATTAAACGAGTGCACATGTTCACAGTAAAAACATGGAGCCTGTCCCTTTAAGACCCGAATTCTTCCCCGCGCTCTGAAGAACTGTATTATTTTTTTTTTTTTATGACGTAGGCGTCGCCATCGCTAGGCTACCGCTGGCCGTGACGTCACGCCACGCGGGGTTCTAGAACATTTATGGGATGGACGGATGGACGGGTGGTGGGCGTGGCCAATGGGAAACATGTAAACAACATCTCGGTTACGCAACAGCCGTTTTTTTTTTGTTTTTTTTTTGTTTTAAATTTTAAATTTTTATTTTCATTTTATTTTGTTTTCCACGTTTCCAGTCCTGAATCACACACCAACACACCAACACACTACTCTCTCATCATATCATATGTGATTAGTGCAGTGTGTAAAACGTCGATTTGGGATCAAAAACCCTGCGAGACCGTTAGTGTTAGGGCACGCGACAACAACAACAACAACAACAACAAGCCGCGTCAGAGACGTTAGCATGTTGCTAATCATCCACTGACGTACGTGAATTGAAGTGGAATAAAATGTATTTTTTAATAATACTGGAGAGAAATGTGTGGGCTGGAGGAGAGAGAGAGAGAGAGAGAGAGAAATCCTTCGGCTATCCTTGAACCCCTCCTCTCTCTCTCTCTCTCTCTCTCTCTCTCTCTCTCGTGCGCGTGCGAACAAACTGCGTAGCCAGCCTGAGCGCGCGGACAGACACAGAGAGAGCACGCGACCCGTACATGCATATATACATACATATATACACACACACACACACACACACACACTGACGCGCGCGCGCTGCGATTCCTCTCACACATCACAGACTACTGATATCATTATATATATATATATTTATATTTATTTATCTATAATGATGTATTTTCAATCCATTTGATTTCATTCACTCATCCCGAGGTGATTAATTTAAAGCAAGTGCTCCGACTAGCGCGCGCGCGCATGTGCATGTGCGTATGTGTGTGTGTATATGTGTGTGTGTGTGTATATATGTGTGTGTGTGTGTGTGTGTATGCAAGAGAGACGGGTCAAAAAAAAAAGTGCAGTAGTAAGAATAAGCAGTTTTAAAATAAAAAAAGTTGCAAACGTCATCCGAGGAAAGGCGCTCGTGCTGCGGCTGCTCGGTCATTGCAAAACCAGCAGCAGCAGCGGGGGAAATTAAAAAAAAAAAAAAAAAGTATCGCGTTGCACTTTGATATCTTCAGAAAATTCCCCTCTCCGAAACAGAAACTTGAAGCCGCGCGCGATTTATTTGCTTTTCTTTCTTTCTCATTCTTTCTTTCTTTCTTTCTTTATTTATTTTTTCCCCCCCAAAGTGTGTGCTTTCTGATGATGATGTGCGCGTGCGTACCTTCCTAACTCTCTTCTTGGTGATGGACTCCACGGCGAACACTTGCTCTCCGATGGATGACAGCTCCATTTCCCCGCGCAGCCGTCAAACTTACTCACTTATTTATTTATTTATTTATTTGCTTTTCAATTTCTAGCGCGTCGCACTTCTTCCTCTTCTTCTTCCTCTTCTTCTTCTTCTTCTTCTTCGCTCCGGGATCAGTGCGGAAGCTCGAGCTGTCCCGTTTCTAACCCGTTATCCGGACACTTCTGCGTTTTCTAGCATTTTCGGTGCACGGAGCGCGCGAGCTCCCCTTCTCTTTCACGGAGTTTTAAAATCTGCGACACATCCACTCTCTCTCTCTCTCTCTCTCTTACTCTTACTCTCTCTCTCTCTCTCTCTCTTACTCGGTGTGTGCTTCAGCCCGTGCCTGCTGTAGAAAAAAAAAAAAAAAACAACATGCACGCGCTGAGATACGCTGAGACCGTGCGTGCAGTGCAGTGCGTGCCCCTCCTCTCTCTCTCTCTCTCTCTCTCTCTCTCTCTCTCTCTCTATCCTCTCTCTCTCTCTCTCTCGATCCAGTCAGTTGTAGTTGGGAGAAGGGGAAAAAAAAAAAAAAAAGAAAACAGCGCATGAGTCACATTCATTAAAGGCCGTATGACGGAAAGCAGGAAATAACGGGAAAAGGTGGGCGCGTGCTCGTAAAAGAAACAAGGGATCACAATCACACGCGCACTCCGCGGGGTTGGGGGGGGGGGGGGGGTGTGGTGTTTGGAGGGGCGCGTGAGGGAAAACGTGGGCGGCGTGACTTGATGACATCATTGCCAGAAATGTTTTGGTCCCAACAATTCCTTGGTAAAAAAAAAAAATAATAAATAAAGACAACTTTTCACCTTCCGGGAAGAAAAGCAGTCCCATGTGCAGGCGCACGCGCCCCTCGTGTAACTTCTATAGCTGACCAGTCAGAAGCTGCCAGATCTCTTCTGGGGAAAGTCGCGAATGCGTGCTTTAAAAGTCGCAAAGTCTCTAGATGTCACTAGATGACGTGTAAGCAAATCTGCATATTATTCACTGGATGGTCACGATCATTTGCATATCAGAACGTGTTACATGAATGTACTTTTTTTTTTTTTATCAGAATAGAAAATAACAGATTATAAACAGATTTATAGATTTCCTATGGAAAGAAGATGAAAACTAACTGTTCACATATTTAAGAACAATGGTGATCAGTGATTGGTTTTTGGGAACAGTGGTGATCAGTGATTGGTTGCTGGGAACAGTGCTCATCAGCGATTGGTTGTTTGGAACAGTGGTGATCAGTGATTGGTTGTTGGGAACAGTGCTCATCAGCGATTGGTTGTTTGGAACAGTGGTGATCAGTGATTGGTTGTTGGGAACAGTGCTCATCAGCGATTGGTTGTTTGGAACAGTGGTGATCAGTGATTGGTTTTTGGTTTTTGGGATCAGTGTTGATTGGGAACAGTCTCTAAGGTCTGCTCAAGAAGCAGTGAAAGTTTTCATTGGCTCTTTTTTTAAATGAATTTGCTAAAGGGGTTTAAAAAGTTTCCAAATCTACTGACAAAGTCTCTAAACTGGCATCACTGGGACAGAATATGGACCCTTAGAGCCACTAGGTGTTCACGCAAATCAGTGGAGTTCATGAAGTCATAATGCCGGTACACATTATTTTCCCAACTAGCTATTTTCATTTTTTCCAAAAAAAAAAAAATCTTCTTACATTTCAGTTAATCTGGATTCTTCAAATAAAGGTTAAGTGAAAATAAATGAATGACTGAATATGCAGATGTATATTTGTAGGCTGGCAACACATTCTGGAAAAAAGATCTGTTATTAGCACAGGGGAGACGTTTTTAATTACAGTGCACTTAAACATTAAAGAGAATATCTCCAAATAATTCTTACTGAGCTCCATCCTAAAGCACACACCATCTCAAAACGATCATTTTAACATACTTTTTTAAAAGAATGGTTTATAAACCTGTTTTGTTTACAGGCTTGTTAAGCAAAGGTCTTTCGTTGTTGTTGTTGTTGTTAAGCCCCGCCCCCTCGTTTAATTCACATGGGCTATTTAAGTCATCTCATTGTGCTTTAATGCTACTATCAGTTGCCATGTTTGTAGCAGCTGCACTGACACGCACCAAGACTAATCACCTTGTTTTTTTAAAGAAATAAAATCTTATACCTCTATTACTTATTCCAGAAAAACACAATTTTCAAGAACCCCACTTTATGCCACGGTGCGCTACAGTGCCACTAGTGGTCAAATTTTACATCAGAAACTTTTATTCACAGAAGATACAGTACTTCTGTCAACAACCAAATTTATTCATATTCAGTTTTACAATAAGCTATAAACTAAACCTGGTTTACCAGTTTATCAGGTAAATTTGTGGACAAACGTTTTCATCATTCTGGATTATTAAGGGTTCTTAGCATCCAAAGAAAGGGACTCTTATAACTCTTTAGCTCCCTGAAGAGGGACAACTGAAGAATATAAATTTTATAAAAGTTTTGTAAGAGTGTACTCACTTTGTGAAAACAAGGACACAGTCATGATAATACACACTTAGCAAGATGGCTAAAGCTACCACAGAAATTCATTGCTATAGCTAGCTAACAGAAGGCTACTCCTGAAAAAAGAAATAAATATTAATAATTCTGAATAATAATAATAATACTTAATTAGCAATGCCAGAGAAGCTACATTAAAATGTAGCTTAAAGATAAAGATAAATAGAATAATTGGCAAAAGTAGCTTAACTACAATAAAAAACACATTTATTATCAACGTCGTCTCTTCTGCTAATTATAAATAACAGATAATCAACAAAATGTCGGACGAACCGTGTTCTCGTAAACTAATTATTCTCATACATCGAGCCTGTATCACACAGAAACTACTTGTTCTTACACACATACCCTCATCCCACACGCCGCCAAATCCCTTAGATTCTCATTTGCATGAAGTTTGTACAACTTTGTTGCGTCCTTTGCCCTCTCACTTTACATCCCTAGCAGTCGCTTCTCCTCTTCTAGCCGGAAATCGCCGACTCTCATTGAAAACGAAATCGTTCCAACCTTCTTTGTTGCAGTGCTGCAGGTGTGAATGCGGGGTTTGTGGGAAATGCAGAATAATATAGCAGGAAACATTAAAAAAAAAAAAGACTATCAAGAAATCTTATAAAGGATTTGGAACATTCAACCTTTACGCTCTTAAAAATGATTCTTTAACAGTTCTTTATGTATTTTTTATGGATAGATAACTTCATGAAATGGTTCTACTTCCTACAAACGAAAGGTATTTAATAGAGAAACACTCTCTTGTGGGGTTTTTTTTTATATGTATTGAGCTGTTCACAGATTAGAGACTACTGGATCATTTCTAGCATCAGGGACTGAGCGCTAATCTCACGGAGAGTTACAAATTTCCCCAGACAATCTTATATATATATGTGAATTTTATGATGTTTACTTGTTTAAGTGCCTGGAGCAGAGATAATAAACACTGTGTTTCACTCTGAGTAAAAATGAAAGTCAGGATGTACAAACTGAAACTGGGAGTTATTTTCAGACACAGATCATAAGCTTAAATCAACAACATCTGATTTTGGCATACAGTTTTAACTTATCATCACACACAGACTAGGCCTGTTGGCACAGCTGGTAGTTTTGCCAGCTCACAGCTTTAGAGTCCCTGAGATCCGGTTACTCCTGAGTGGAGTTTTGCATGTTTCCCCTTGTCTCTGTGGGTTTCCTCTGGATTCATGGATTCCTGGTTTCCTTCCACCTCCCAGAAACATGCCAGGCTGGTGACATTAAGTTGCCCTTATGTGTGAATGAGTGAGTGTGTGTGTGTGTGTGTGTGTGTGTGTGTGTGTGTGTGTAGGCATGGTGCCCTGTGATGGCGTCCGATTCAGGGTGTAGCCATGTTGATTTTGTTTTACTTGCTGAACTCAAGAACTCGAAGTTTGAACTCAAGAACTCGAAGTTGAGGAGATCATCCTGGATTTCAAGTTGAGAGGGTGTTTTTTTTTAATGGTCGGAGTTACAACCTATAGTCGAACGCAGCAACAGAAAATGAGCCAATGAGGGTAAACTTACAGAATCTGAAATAAATTGGGAAATGTTATTGGTGTCTGAGTGTGTAACCAATGAGCAGTCAGCAAGGTCCTAACTGTTTGCAACTGGAGCTAGTTAAGCGGATGAAAAAAACAACATGGATAACTGTAAACCCATGTCAACGAAAAAAAAAATTAAAAAAGGAAGAGAAGCTAGAGAAAATGTATTTTTCCACATGGGTCTGATTAAAACTCCAAACTGAAATGAGACAAAGAAGACTCAGCATTCCATCACTGCTATTCGTTGAGTGCCTCATGACCTTGACCACGATAAAGTGCTTACTGAAAATGAATGAAAGAAATATTCTGAAATATTCTGCAAATGCAAACACAGTTCTGTTCTACAGTCACTGTCCACTTTATTAGGAACACATGTACACATGCACATTAATGCAGTTATCTAGTGGCAGCAGTGCAATGCGAAATATCATGCAGATGCAGGTCGAGACCTTCAGTTAATGTTCACATCAAACATCAGAATGAAGAAGAAGTGTGATCTCAGTGACTTTAACC
Source organism: Pangasius mekongensis (assembly GCA_033441845.1). NCBI lineage: Eukaryota > Metazoa > Chordata > Actinopteri > Siluriformes > Pangasiidae > Pangasius > Pangasius mekongensis. The sequence continues at coordinate 944,473 of JAKKZJ010000029.1, forward strand.
GTGGCATGATTGCTGGTGCCAGATGGGCTGGTTTGAGTATTTCAGAAACTGCTGATCTCCTGGGATTTTCACACACAACAGTCTCTAGAGTTTACACAGAATGGTGCGAAAAACAAAAAACATCCTGTGTGCAGATGGACTGCAGGCTGAAACACCTTGTTGGTGAGAGAGATCAGAGGAGAATGACCAGACAGGTCTGAGCTGACAGGAAATTTATAGTAACTCAAATAATCACTCTTTACAACCGTGGTGAGCAGAAAAGCATCTCAGCCTGCACAAACATCAAACCTTGAGGTGGATGATGCGCTACAACAGCAGAAGACCACATCAGGTTCCTCTTCTGTCAGGGATCTGAGGTGATCATGGGCACAGACTCACCCAAACTGGATAGCTGAAGGCCATAAAAAGACCAAGTGATTTTTTTCCCCCTAATCTTCAACTATCCAGTGTGGGTGAGTCTGTGCCCCTGATCACCTCAGATCCCTGACAGAAGAGGAACCTGATGTGGTCTTCTGCTGTTGTAGCTCATCCACCGCAAGGTTTGATGTGCTGTGCAGGCTGAGATGCTTTTCTGCTCACCACGGTTGTAAAAAGTGATTATTCGAATTACTATATCCTTCCTGGCAGCTCAAACCAATCTGGCCATTTTCCTCTGACCTCTCTCATCAATGATGTGTTTCCACACACAGAACTCTTACTCACTCAGTGTTTTTTTTTGTTTTTTGCACCATTCTGTGTAAACTCTAGAGACTGCTTTGTGTGTGAAATTCCCAGGAGATCAGCAGTTTCTGAAATACTCATACCAGCCTAAACCTGTTCCAGCATGACTGTACCACTGAAGACTCCATGGTGTGTGAAGGTTGGAGTGGAAGAACTCGAGTGACCTGCACAGAGCCCTGACCTCAACCCCACTGAACACCTT
>JAKKZJ010000029.1:1021375-1036956 GCA_033441845.1 Pangasius mekongensis
ATGCTTTTGTTACCTCTAGGTTGGATTATTGTAATGCCTTACTGTCTGGATGTTCCAGTAGATGCATAAACAAGCTAACAATCTCTCTCTCTCTCTCTCTCTCTCTCTCTCTCTCCCTCCCTCCATTGAGCTACACAGCTACTCCTGAGATACCAGTGATCCTGACCCCTTCTGCTCTCCGGACCTGCCTGACCCATCCTGATGCCCTACTTGGACACGGACTGCCTGAAGATACATGAGATAACTGAAGATGGTACCACTTAAAAACCATGAAGATGGCTTTGGACTTCAGTTGATATGAACAGTTATGCTATGATAGCTTAGGACTGCAATTGCCATGAACAGCTTTGCACTCAAGTCTCCATATCACAGTGAATTTGAATGTGAAACCCCTGGCCTAAGGGATGTTCTGAATAAATGCAAATACATAGTCCTCTCAGCCCAGAGGAACATTGCTGCCTTTAACCATGTCTTGTTTCTCTGGTGTATAAGTATGAGGTTGCACACATGTAAAACACCTCTGTCTCTCATATCATGGGAAAAAAAAACAACAACACAAAACTGTCAGATTATTGTAGACCTATACAAATCAGGTAATAAATATATTTAAAAAGTACGTAAGCAGTTAGAGTTAGGCCATGAACATGATCAGCATGTTTTACTGTCAAAGGTAAACTGAGAGAACAGGAACTAAATTGTCTCTTGGATGTTCCACTACAATAAGTCTAACTATAAACCGTTAAAATTTGTGATGTGTCATTTATTAATAGAATAAACATTGTAATCATTGACAAATCGCTGTGGGATAAGAGGAATAACACACTCCAGACCATGGTTTTATACGGAAATGTACATTTTTACATCATCATACATCATACAAGTCTTCAGCCACCAGAGGGAGGCACAGGACTGCTGAAGTAATCAGGAGCAACGAGCTACAGCTGGCTTCCTGGCTACTTAAACAGAGCATGCAGGCTCTCATCTGCTCAGCCTTTGTTTCAGAGTCCTGGTAAATGGCTTGGCTAGTAATGTCTGGTAAAAAAAATAAATAAATAAAATACAGCTATATTGTAGTCCTTCCTCTGCACTAGTTTGACCTTGCCTTGTCAACCTAGCCACTTTCTCAAGTTCCTTCCCTTGACAAAAAAATCGTTTTCTGGTTAGCTCCCTGTAGCGAGTGGTCGGAGTTTTCTCCTCTGGCATTCCTCAAGTTATAACTAATTAAGTTTAAAGTTTTTAGTTCCACTTTTAGTTTTTATCTTCTCAAAGTCATGTTTTAATATTAATGTTTATTACATGTAAAAGCCTTTAGGAAAATGGAAGCATGTGTTAACATAAACGTTACAGACCAGCTGAACAGCTTTAACTCAACACTTTTTGAGGTGAAGAAAAGGTGGCTACTGTTTTCTGTGACATGGGAATTTTCCCCAGAGTCTTCTGGTTTAGGATTTGTGGATGTGCTGACAAAGAGAGGAGAAGCAGTAGTTTCTGCTGTGCAGTCCTCTCTTTAAAAATAGCAACACCTAGTGTTGATGTTGAGTACACACTTCTGAGTTGGGAGGTTTTATTTCTGATCTAATGCATTTCTACCAGCTGATATTATACACACCATGAAACAGTGGTTCTGAGCTGGTGGCTTGTGAGCAGGTTCAGGGTGGATGTTCAGCATGTTCTTCTCCTTTATGGTCATTTTTATTAGTGTAGTAATACTGGTGCAGTATTGCTGTTTCTGGGAAAGATTAAGATAGCAGCATTTTAACTGTAGAGGGTCTATATGTAACTCACGCCAGCCTGTAGTTGATTATATTCCTGTAACAGCACACCAAGTGTTTTTCTCTCAGCATATTGCTGTAAGTCAGTGGAAAGCTGTCCGTTATAATTTTTTAATGCTTATAAAGCAGATGATGGCCGATTTTGTATGTTTCATGCTGTGAATATTGGACTGGATTATTTGTACTCTACAGTGGCTTAAAAATGGCTCAGATAGAATTAACTGAATATACTACTGCTGTTGCTGATTAAAAAAAACAACAAAAACCAACAGTAATATTGAGGAGATCATCTTTTAGATCAAGCATGTTCATGGTTCAGCACTATCCTAATTGCAGAGTTCCTTCTGACAGCAGTAGACCCTGTAGTTAGGATTTCCACTTAGACGTGGGATTGCTGGGGATGGTACCACTTGGGGGCTGTGGAGATGGCTTGGGGATCACATATGGTGAGCTGTAGTGTAATGGCTGCAGTTGCTGTGAACAGTTTTGTACTCAGGACTCCACCAGTGGACATTTACATTACATTTACGGCATTTGGTACTAACAATTATCTCATTTTATACAACTGAGCAGCTGGGGGTTAAGGGCCTTGTTCAAGGGCACAGCAATGGCAGCTTGGTGGTGCTGCGGATTGAACTCATGACCTTCCGATCAGTAGTCCAACATCTTAACCACTGAGCTACTACTTCCCAGCTTGGGCAGCAGACAAGTTCAACAAACCGGGCTTCACGTGAAAACTGGGACGAATTTCCTAGTTACACATTTGCACTATTTGTCCATATAGTACACAGTAATAGAAGGGATTTATTTATAATCGCACTATCCGGCGTCACCCAGATGAGGATGGGTTCCCTATTGAGTCTGGTTCCTCTCAAGGTTTCTTCCTCATATCATCTCGGGGAGTTTTTCCTCACCACCGTCACCTCTGGCTCGCTCATTAGGATAAATTCACACATTTACAATTTATTCTGGTTTAAATTAATTTGAATCTATTTATTTTTGTAAAGCTGCTTTGTGACAATGTCCATTGTTAAAAGTGCTATACAAATAAAACTGAATTGAATTGAATTGTTTGGGGATGAGCTAAAAGGATAATGACTAACATGGCACATCTGAATCCTGTTATCAGACATGTTTGTGATTTTTCTCTCTAATTCTCTTTCTCAATTCAATTCAATTCAATTCAATTTTATTTGTATAACACTTTTAACAATGGACATTGTCACAAAGCAGCTTTACAGAAATAAATGGATTCAAATAATGTATTGTAAAGATGTGAATTTATCCCTAATGAGCGAGCCAGAGGCCACAGTGGCAAGGAAAAACTCCCTGAGATGATATGAGGAACAAATCTTGAGAGGAACCAGACTCAAAAGGGAACCCGTCCTCATCTGGGTGTAACGGCTAGTGCGGTTATAAATAAATCCCTTCTATTACTGTATACTATATGGACAAATAGTGCAATTGTGCAACCAGTAAGCTGTCATAAGACAGCTTTGCCAATTGTTTGCTGAATCCCCTGCTTTAATGAGGAATTCTCTTCTAGGACCTACAAAAAAATGTCTTAACTGTAGAATAACTACATTAAACGTGAATCCTGACATATCATGCGAAGCTTTCAGGATTTCGCTTCATTAAAATCTCATCAAAAGTGACTGGCTATATTTTTTTTAAAAAAGGTTTGTAGTTATAAAGAAAACCCCAAGAGCTACATCATGCGACCTATAGGCTTCTGTAAGCATATTAAATGTTTCAGTTCAGCACCATCAGGAAAAAGACTGAACAAGTATGGCTTTCATGGAAGGATGCAAGGAAAAAGCCCCTTCTCCCCGAAAAGGATATGGAGCACAACTTAGGTTTGCCAAATTGCATCTGAACAAACCATAAAAGTGCTGGAACCATATTGTCTGGATTGATGAGACCAAGGTGGAGACGTTTGGTATCACCACAAACACCCAATACCAATTTCCAAGCATGGTGTTGGAGGGGTGATGATTTGGACTTGTTTTGAAAGCCACAGCATCTGGGAAACTTGCAGTCACTGAGACAACGATGATAGTACAATTTATACCAGAATATTGCAGATTGCAGAAGGATCCACACGTGTAACATCTGTGGTTGGCAGTATCCATCCTGCCTGCATGAAGAGACAAAGGGCCTGTAGAAATATCAAGGAAAGATTATATCTTTCTGTAGAAAGATCAACCTGATAGGTGACATGCTTTCAACAGAAAACAGGAATAGTATTGGTTCACTGAGTTTGGCACCAGCATCTTTACGCTGTACATAGATGTTGCACAACATGCTAACTGTACTTTAAGAATGTGACATTTCAAGAAAACCTCTGAATGCAGGCTTTGATAACCCCATGACAGGATTTACTCGCCCAGTGTAATCATGCAATCTTCAGTCATTCTTTCTCCTGAATCAGCTTTGACCATTGTTTGCTGAATCCCCTGTTTTAATGATAAATTCTCTCTCCATAAAATAGAACATTTGTTTTAAATGTGAATACTACCAGATCATGTGAAGTGTTGGTACAGTGCTCTGTGAAGTATAAGCCAAAACATTTCTCCATTTTCTCTGACAAAGCTGAATGGATCACTGGCTCCGTTAATTGCAGTCACTGAGACAGCGATGAACTCCACTTTATACCCGAATATCCTTGAGACAAATGTGAGGTGAGCGGACCAGCAGCTTAAGATTAAATTGTTGTCATGCAACAGCACAATGATCCCAAGCACAACAGCAAGTCAACATCTGAATGGCTAAATTATATATATATATATATTCAACTCCAATCTCCCTGTCCCCCTTTGAAACCTCATCCACAACCCTACCTCCTGAAACCATGAACACCTCATCCCCTCCCCTAACTCATGAAAAACTGACAATCTGTTTAAGTGCAATTCTGAGTGTGCTACACTCAGGTGAGTGGGCTACACAAACCACCTGTAGTAACACACAATTAAGTAACACAATTTCATTTATAGTATGTATATATGTATATAAAGGCTGACCCTCACCCACACCTCTGTCTCTCAGATCATAAATCAGTGCTCTTGACTCCAACATACAAACTGCTCCTGAAAAGGAGTCAGGACGTCACCAACACCATCAAGATACGGCCGAACGGATCGGTAGCAGCCTTAGATGATTACTTTTAGTGCACTGATTGGAAGCTTTTTAAGGAAGCCCTTACACATGAGGACTATACGGACTTAAATGAATATTCACTATCAGTCACAGGATACAGAAATAAATGTGTGGATGACGTCACGATCACCTGCATCTGAAATTTCTTTCCTTCAGAGCCATTTAATCTTATAATTTAATGTTTTTAGACTGTAAAGTGGTTTTAATCTTTTAGAATAAAGACTCTAAAGGTACCACAGAACATTTTTCCTATCTTTTTGTGATGTATTTCGAAATAAAAAAATATATATATATATTCTCCTTTGGCAGAAATAGGGGCCAAGACGAATAATTAAACATTTCTTTTAAAAACTGAAATTTAAATGATCAATGAAACTGCATCCTTAAATTAATTAATTTAGTTATTAATTATTACCTAAAGTTGCATATCCCTGCTCAACAAGCTCAACAAGAATGGTATTACCTGCTGAAGCTACAGTACCCGTAGGTGAGCGACAAGCTATAATACTTCTAAACAGGTCTTCCTCTTCTCAGTTTTAACCTCCACATATCTCATTATAATGAGGCTTATAGCACCATAAACACTGGTTTGCAATAAAATTTGCACCTATATATATATATATAAAAGAAGAAGCTGCCTTAATTTATCACATACACATTACTGCACAGTGAAATTCTTTTTCTTCGCATATCCCAGCTTATTAGGAAGCTGGGTTCAGAATGCAGGGTCAGCCATGATGCAGCACCTCTGGAGCAGAGAGGGTTAAGGGTCTTGCTCAAGGGCCCAACAGTGGCAGCTTGACACTGCTGGGGCTTGAACCCCCGACCTTCTGATCAGTAACCCAGAGCCACCACTGGCCATTATAAATTTAAAAATATATTTTAAAAAATGACTCAGGAGAAACTGTATTTGGTTCGATCCTCAGCCTTGCATTGAATTAGAATGACACATTTCTCCAAAACAATGTGAGAGACTGATAAACTCCTACAGAAAGTATTTACTTCAAGTTATTGTTGCTAAAGGTGGTTGTCCATGTTACTGAATTATAGGGTGTACTTATATTTTCTCACTGAATGTTTCTGAATGTTGGTTTATTTTTTTGGAAAAAATGATATTGAAAAAATGATACATATTGAAATCTGTTGTTTTTTGTTGCCACCTGAGGTTATTTGTTTGTTTATAGAATTTGGTGAGGATTACACAATTGTTATTTAGGCCCTGACAAATAAAACATAGAATTGAAGGAGGGTGTACTTTTATTATTCCCCATGACTGTTGTAGGTGATGGCAGACTGGGCAATTATTCATTTCCCATTAGTTAGAAGAGGTGTTGACATACATTTTGCTATGTTGTGTATGTTCATAACAATTGGATCAGATATTATTACCAGTGGTGGAGTTAAACTTTGCATTAGTACAGATTTACAGAAATGATTTATTTATTGGGAATTGTCACATATATCACAATATATCACAAATATTTCACAATATTTAATTAATTAATTAATTTAAATTTATGCCCCACTGGAGCTTGATATTATTATTATTATTATTATTATTATTATTATTATTATTATTATTATTGTTGTTGTTGTTGTTTTATTTTTATTTTCAACCGACTGTTACCAGCTTTCGCAGAGACTCATATTTCACAGCCACCTCATATTTTCAAACTGCAGCTAATGCATCAGTACAGGGCAGCTTGACTAAACATCAAGTTGTGTATGTAATGTAATTATTGGACATCTGCAGATAATTAGCATGGTTCTGATTTACAGGATGACCTTTCCCCATCCAGACAGCAGGACTCTCTTAGACTTCCAGCAACATATAATGATTTCCTTGAAAACTAGAAGCAGAAACCATGAACAGTTTATTTCTGAACTTATGATAAAATATGATGAAATTTATTAAAGTAATGTGATGGACTTTAACATAAAAGCAAAGAACAGTTTAGCTAACTGGATAATTATAAGTACAAAAAGATCAGGACACAAAGAATATTGAATAAACAGAAAGAAATACAGATCTTAACAATTGCTTCTTAAATTCGATACCAAAGGATGCTGAAGCAGTTATCTTGTTGAAGGGAGTTTGCTAGCCAAAACGAAGCTTAACTACATCAAACTTTATAAGAAATATTCTCTTATCTTAGAGGTGTTGCTCAGGACATTTTGACTTGAGATGGGAAAATTATTGAAAAAAAGTTTTTAAAAAAATGACTGGTGTATGTAAATCTGAATTTAATAATGTAATTTTAGTTCCTGTTATATTCCCTCCATCATTTATTCCCACTCCCATTTGTTCTCCCACACTTGCCATTAAGAGGAAGCCCAGGATGAAATTTTGTGGCTTTCTTTACATCTGTATTCTTTATAATGATAATTATTGAAATAAAGAAAAGATAGGCTGGAGATTTTAAAAGGAATGTTATAACTGCATTACAGGTGCAATGAGACAGAGAACAGCAGAGAACATGAGGGTTGAGTACCTAGTACATTAGAAGCCTTTGATATTTTTCTCTTATCACTAATGCATTTTATCAGCAATGAATATCTGTCAGTAGAGATCTCAAGCTTTGTTCTCTGAGGCACAGATGGCTGCCAGGCATCGGTTGTTCTCCCTCATTTGATCGAGGAGTTTCAACATGTCTTTGTTGTAGAGGAGCTCATTCCCTGTGATCTCCTTCGTTGCCTCCATCATTTCCTCCATCACCTTCATCACAGGCTCCTGGAGGATGAATCTGCGAGTCTGATGTTCAGCCACGCCTGCCCTCCCGCTCAGAACACCCAGGAGGTGGACGGCTCTTCTCACTTTCTGCTGGAACTCAGCTACAGACTCGATCTGCTTCTTCACCTTCTGGATTTCTTCACGTGTCTGCTTCAGCTTGTCATCTTTCTCACTGATGTCACGTTTGGTCTGGGAAATCTTGGACTGATAGTCAGATACTTTATGTTTGTATTTTTCCACTTCAGTCTCAGACTTTCTCACCTCTTCTTCAGCCACTCTGACAGCATGCTGTGCTTGATCGAGTTCAACTGCACCACCAATCACCATGGCAGAACCTGCACAGAGAAGGAACACATGAAATGAAGATTATGATGATGTACAATATCTAACAGTTCTGTTATATCATTATGTTCATCTATATGCTGTAATTCTCACCTGCAATCCATCCAATGATTGGTATAGCAAACAGCCCCGCCCCAACACCTGTGATGATTTCAGCATTGTGTTTCCTGCTTTCCTGATCCTGAAGTGTCTGGTTTGTTGAATTCAGATTTCTCCTGGCCTGCTCCAGAGCTCCCTGAGATTCCCTGAGTAGCTTTTCATTAGATTTCTGCTCCGTTCTCAAGTTCTCTAAGGTTTGTTTTGTATCATCCATCTCACGTTCCACTTTTCTCTCATCTTGTGTGAGCCTCTCTAAGCTTTCATCCAGACTCTCTAACCCTGAACTGGCTGTCTGTTCGGACCTCTGCAGGTGCTGATGAGCCTGAACTATCTGCTGTCTGATGTAGTCGTAGTTGGAGCATTGCCCAGTAACAGGATCTACATCTGCATTAATCAGGGCCTCGTAGACTCTGTTCAGGGAGGAGATGCCGCCTTTTAATGGAACAATAACAGCCTCAGCTGTGTCCTTCAGCATAACTCTGCAGATACAAGTTCAAAAATCTGATGTACATTTAAATGCTTAATACAATTTAAATGCTATTTTATAATAATGAATAAACTGCTATCCTATTCAGTACATACTGTATGAATGCTGATTTTGAACTTACATGAATGAATAGTTCTGGGCCATGTTCATTGGAAACAGGAAGCAACACCGTTGTTAAAAAAAAGCTTGAGACCACCAGTTATCATTTAAGACCCTTAAAAAAAATGTACAATTTAAGAATCTTATAAAACTCTCTCCAAGCCCTGTAACGTTTGCACCAATCGCACCAATATAGGATGTCTCTGACACAGAAGTAGTAAAAAAAATAATAAATTACTCTCCATGTTAATTAAAATAAATTGTCTAATTGAAGACCACTGTAGGGCTTCACCACTCATTAAAGACCATTTGTGTGCTGCAATAAATCAACAATTATTCAGACACAGAAATGTTAATGCACACACACAAAAATACTAAGTCAAAGAAACAGAGATACAAAGTTACATCCACATGGCCCATGGTTACACAAGAACATATATAGTCTAAACACAGAGTAAATAAAGACCATATAATCCATTGATCTACATATTACACAGATGATCTCTGTATCATTCTTTCTATAATATTAACAGTAGGTCATGAGCAAAGTCCATCAGTTTACGGAAATATCATATAATAAATTAATCTGCTCTTTGAATACAACTCTGAAGATTGAGAATGAAGTCTTACTGTCTGTTGTAGGCTGTTTGCCCTCTTTCAGCTGATTTCTTTCTTTTAAACCGCTGTATCAGTGTGTGGGCACTGAAGCCCCAAAGGGGAGGAGATTTCACAGGCTATAAATTTCACTGTGATTTTTGAGTTTTCTTACCTGTGCTCCATTTGTGTTGACCGAGCTGATAGAGGACCTCGTCCACATCTTTACTGAAAACTACCAGGACATCAAGGTAGAGATTTTATCCATCTCCTTGAATTATCAGTTGAAGAACCTTTTTGTGAACTGTTAAATCAAAACTATCACAATTATTCTCTAAGTAAAGTAAAAGAAATTGTCAATTAGATGTTATAAAACAGGTTTTTTTTTTTTATTTGCCAATGGGACGATGCTTTAGCCAATTAATTCAACGGTCAAAAAGTTATATACGGTGCTTCCTTTTAAAATCAGTTGCATAGTACTACTTATCAGATTTTGATTTGGTGAGAATGAATGGTGTATGCTGGTGTACATTTAATTTTTTCTTGTAATCATTAAATGATGGATGTTTTCAGTTTCTTAAACATATAGATGCTACAGACTGCACCCTTTCATCCCTATACTGGTTTCAAGGGAAGAGTAAAAAAAAAGCAATCTTTCTTTTTTCATATTTTAAATATTTTATCACAAACTATTATAGACAGACAAGTAATGCAGTGATTGCTTTCTATTTTCGTGTCTCCACAAAAAAAAAAAAAAAGAAAAACAACGATTAGGAAAAAAAAAATCTGTTGTTTTGGATTACAGCTGTTCTCTCTGCTGAGAAATAGTTAAATTCATTCAGAGCATACATTCAGCTTTTAATTCAGTATTAGCTAATAATGTTCTTTTTAAACAAATGTCTGTGCTCAGTAGAATTGATCTGATATGCATATATTTGTGTGTATGCATTGCTTCATACATGAAATGTCTCTTTTTTAATTTGAGTTTAAAAAGCATATTTTTCTAAGTTCAAGAGCTTATGCAATGAAATGTTTGTTAGGATAGTTTAATTGAGTAATCAGCCTGTTTGAATAAAATGTGAATTTTAGAAAACCATTGTGCATTAATATTTTGTGTATTATTCATATCAGTTCCTTTGTTTTTAGTAGGAACAAGGAAGCCATGAATTCCCAAACTGCAAAGAAAACTCAAAGCCTCACCACAGCTGAAGAGATGAGAAACCAAACCAAGCTTGTGATGCAGCCGTATGCCAACTGGGAGGAGTATCTGACTCCTGCTCCACTCTCCATAGCCATCCTGGGAGAGCTGGTCTTCATCTCCTCCAAAACAGATTTCTCCATCAACAAGAACCCACCTAAAGATGGCTACAAGTACATCAGATACCCAGATTCATTCCGTGCCTGCCTCATGCAGGTGTGTAACTCTGGCTGGTGGGCTTTCAATGAGGCCCATAAGAACATGGATCAGATTAGACTCCACACCATGGCAGTTCCAGATTACATGAAGACGGCTGTGAAGATCCTGTTCCAAGGCAATGATGAGGTTGTTGAAGCCCACCTTCCCGATCAGCTGGAGAACATTCGTATCATTGCAGATGACTGTCTTGAGTTGGCCAATGCAACAGAAAAGCGGTTCACTGGTGTCATTAATATTATCCAGGAACTGCTGGAAGCATGTGTAAATGCTGAGCACTTTTATGGGGAGGAGCTGGATGCTATCAAGAGGAAACTGGATGAGGCCAAGCTGAGGAAACAGTCATCAGAAGAAGCTACTAAACGCTCAGAGAAAGCAATGAAATCCATGGAAGAGAAACTTAAGGAAGCACATGCAGGTTACAAAGAAGCAATGGATTCACTGCCCGGTGGATGGGAGATGATTGGTATGGATCTTGTCGCAGGCTTGACTGAGGGCATCACAACTCTTGTTAATGGAGTAACAGCCCTGATTACTGAGCCAGTGAACCAACTCTGTAATGCTTCCAGAAGAATTGCTGATACAAAGCATTACATTAAAGATCAAGAATCTGCTGTTGATGGTGTTGATGTAATTAATATTTATAGCAAATCTGCAGAAATCCTGATGTGCACAGTGAAGGTACAAGAGTTTGTGCAGGACAACACTATTAACTGGAAAGACTTGTATGATCAAAAGAATAAAGCTACATTAACAGATTTCCAGGCCGATCAGTTCAAAAGAATCAAGGAAAGTTTAGAAAAAAGCCCAAACTGCAAAGCAAAAACTGATGCCCAAAGCATATGTGATGAGGGCATTGCAATCTGTGCAGAACTGGCAAAGTATGCACCAGAGGGGAAATGTGAAGAAGCCAAAACAAAGCAGCTGGTTGAAAGGATCAGAAAACTGACTGAATCAGCTCGCAGTTTCGACAGCAAAAGTAAAGACGTAACAAATTCTCCGTCCCTGGCTCCCAAACCACCAATGATGTATAAAGAAGAAAGTAAATCTGAGAGGATGAGCGCTTCACAAAGAGAATCAGAGAACGCCAGGTTCCGCATAGAGCAGAGCCGCGCTCAACTGGACAAGACCAGAGAGATCTATGATAAGAGTGTAGAGAACATGGAGAAGAACCAAAAGGAGCTGACTGAAATCCTCATCACCATGAGGAACTGCGAGGTCAAAGAGATAGACTTTAACACCACTATACAAATGCTGGTCAAAGGTATGGATGCCATGGGGAGAGTGAAGGAGCAGTGGGAGAAGATGGTGCGCTTCTTTCAGATGGTGTCCAACATCGTGAAAACCAGCCTGAGCAGAACCCTTAAAGATTTTGTCTCTACATCTGAGAAGACACAATCGCTTTCCTATAACGCAAAGCTCTTCTCCAAAGACCTGCTCTACAATCAAGCCTTTCAAGCCACTAACATCGCCAGCCTCGTCCACATGATCTCAGCAACCTACACCGAGGTTTCCACCAATCACCTAATGGATCGTGTCAGCTCTCTGGGAAAACTGATGGCCATGGACAAGGAAAAGCCAGAGTTTCTTTCTGAGCGTCTGCAGTTACAGAACTCCTGTGATGAGGCTCAGAAAGCCATCTTACGCCTTGTCCTCAAGAACAAGAATGAGTTTGAAAGGAAGAGTGCTGCAAGACTGGAGAAGATTGACAAAGAGCTGCTCGCCATTCTCCCTGCTGCTGCTCCAGAAGAGATAAAGAGCATTCAAGCAGCTGTTAAAAGTGGATTCACAGAAGAAGAAGAAGAAGCAGACTACTACTGAGTGAATGAATAAAAAAAATTCTACTTGTCTACAATTATATCCCGTGAAACACCTAAAGCATGAAACAAGTGCAATATAATTATCACAGTGTTACTATTCAGGCTCCTTGTAAACTGTGTTTCATAGGGAATTATTTTACTTAAACTTACACTGGTAAATACATTTTTCTTACTTACATGTAAAAAAAATTATTACTTTGTGCTCAGTAATTTCTTATTTGACAATGAGCTTGCCATTAATTTCTCTTTGTGTTGTATATTACAAATAATAATGCAATATATTTAAAAAAAAAAAACAACAACTTTCCCTGGAAAACTAGCAGGTGTTTGCTGATCTCATTTGCTTTTTGCATCTTCCTAACATCTTATATACTTACATCTTATATTGTTATATACCTTCACCTCCGTCTCTATGCTGTGCTTACAATTAATGAATAAAAACTATTATAAAGACAAATTGAATGGTTTTTTCAATGATTTTCAATGGAGCGTTGATGTGAAATTGGGCCTCCATCTCCATAACAACCCAAAAGCACCAAAAAACCAACCGCAACATCTGTCAAGTAAAAAAAGTTTATAAAATTGATGCACTACAGCTGTGAAATAAAACAGATGTTGATTTCTATACACACCTACTGTATGTTAGCTAACTGCTGTCATGTTCATTTGAGGTGAACAACCGTCCTAAACATCTCAAACTCTAATTGTTTAACATAACACTTTTTGTAACTGTTCCCAACATTCATGTTTTAGGTGCAACACCTGAACCTATCACCATGGCAACATTTACATGAATGCAAAGAGGTTGTGTACAGCTGATGGTTACACAATCCTCTGCAGAAACAAACAAACAAAAACATAATACAAGACAACATGACAATCACAATATCATAAGAAAAAAGAATAAATCTCAGAACTGCTTTCACAAATAAACAAACAAACAAACAAACAAGGTCACTGGAAACGTCATACTGGAAGCAGAGCGATGCGCCACTTCGATCCCTGGTACAGACACCTGTCTGTCTCTTTCTGTCTTTCTGACACTGTCTGTCTCTCTTAATGAGAAATCTTGCCCTACAGCGCCATCTGCTGCTGATCAGAGTAACATTATGTTGTGCCTTATGTTGTGATTCTGTTCATTCTTTTCTGTAATGAACAATTTTGTTTGAAAAATGTTTTATACACTAAATTCTCACTTTGTGTTTTATCAGTAAAACTGGATGCTTATGACTCACTGCACATCTGCACTAATTCTAATTCAATAGATCTTTAATGCCATGAGAGTCTGTTGTTTCTCATAGATATATTGTCTTTGGAAATAAAATAAAAAAAATAAATACTTAACTAATGTACTAATACGAGCTAATTAGAAAAAGCCATGATTACCACAAGTTAATAAATGTATTTCTTTAAAGATCACATTTCAGATTTGTGTGTGTTTACAAATAATAAGTTTATAAAACATGAGTATATTTATTTGACAAATAAATTAGCTCTGGGAAAACTGATGTCCATGGACAAGGAAAAGCCCCATTTGAGCTTGAGTTTCAGCAGTTACAGGAATCCTGTGAGCTGCTCGCTATTCTCCCTGCTGCTGCTCCAGAAGAGATAAAGAGTCTACCACTGTAGCCAGTGGAAAAACTAAAGCATGAAAAGAAGTTTATTATATTATCACAGTAGTAGTATTAACATTTGATCCTGGATGTTTGTTTTTTTCTTTAAATATCTGAATAATCACTTTAAAAACCATTCTTCACTTTTGTTACATTTCATTAACTAATTTTCAATCTTCCAGTCTACAGTAATTGAACTCATTTTACATTTTACAACAAATACTGTATATTTCTGTGCATAATTAAAGCTAATTTAATTGTCGCTTGTTCCTGTAATAGTTATTTCACACTTCACACTTTCAGCTTTCAGACTAACAATGTCCCCAAAAGTAACACACCCACAAACAACCAACACTGTAAGCACAAAGAGACTTTTCTGCCTTCAAAAACTCGCTAGTATACAGTAAGTGCTCAGAGTTTCTGGTGGAAATTTTCAGTCAGGTTTGGTTTATGCAAAAACGTACACACAGGTTTACTAACTGATTGATAAATGAGGCCCAACGCCTGTCACTCTTAATGACAAATTCTGTCCTACAGCGCCATCTGCTGTTTGGTGGGTATTTTCTTTTCTTTTTTTTTTTTTTGTATTTGAATAAATGAGTTCCAAATTCTCACATAACCTGTCACTTCTGTTTTACAACATGTGATAGATATCTCCCAGCAGATTTAAAATCTCCATGTACATGAGCTTTATCTCGCTAACAGGCTTCACATCATCATTAGCCAAAATAAAACTAATGTGGCTTTGAATGTAAAATATTTACAGCTAATATAGGCTGGAAGTTATTTTTTCAATAACAAAATAACAAAATAGTGAATATATTGAGCAGTAAATTGTAAAACAACAAAATTACCCTTTAATTTAAAAAGACACAAATGCTCTCAGATGCACTGTGGTGCAGTTGGTTTTTTTTTTGTTTGTTTTTTTTAAATAAATCAGCTAGTAGGTTTTTCCAGGAGGCATGAGAACCTGTGACATTTATTTGGTCTTCTCCTTTGGTCATATACAGTGACATTCAAAAGTTTGTGCTCCCCAGCACAAAATACATATTTTATTGCGTTTTGAAGTTAACATTCTCCTGTAAATGTTAGCACACACGTTATTTTATATTTCATTAACTTGATAAATAGAAAAAAAACATGTGCAAAAGTTTGGACACCCTGCTAGTTGCAAAGTCTTGCTAGGGCTTAATTGATTTATTATTCAGGTCAAGAATTGTAATTATCAATAACTATTTCAGAATGTAATAAATGATCTGACTCTTCAAATCTTGTGCTAACATTCAACAACCTTGCGCTCCTCTAAGCAGCTGACTGAGTATTTGAAAAGGAAGCTACCTGAAGCCTAAAACGCAGAGGAAGCCTATAAAAACATATCTCAGAATTTTTTACTGTTTGAAAGGTCATTAAGACATTACAGTTAAAGAGAGCTGTGGAAGTCACGGTAAGACTGA
>JAKKZJ010000029.1:1049333-1060347 GCA_033441845.1 Pangasius mekongensis
TTCAGAGCGCGGTCACGCGGTAGCGTTCCCATAGCGTTTCGTGACGCAGCGTCTCGTTCCCTCGGGGAACCAGGGTTACATACGTAACCTGGAGACGTTATTTCTCCGCAACCCTTTGGCATATTGACACCAAATTTGGTGTGTCCTATAACCATGACCTGAGTGTACAGGAGTATTTTTGGAACAGGGCCACCTGCTGGTCACAAGATATTCAAAATTGCTATTTTTCCCTTATAACTTCTGTATATCTTTTTACGCATGCATGTTAAGGTCTTAAAGTGCTTGAACCCCAATAATTGTTGCTCACAGCTATATTTTTGATTGAGTGTTTTGAAAGTGTGCTGAAAAGCATGGTGTGAAGAAACACAAGCCCGGAGCTCTACTACAATTCTGCCTGCCGCCCAAGTCTTCCTCTGTACCCTCACACACAGAGTTCTACAACGTATTAAGAAAATGAAAATGTGTGTGAGAGATAAAAGTTCTGAGCTAAGCTTGGGGTCAAGCTGACTCTTACATGAGGTTGTCACAATGTCTCCCAGATAATATGATGATTGGAAGTACAAAAGTTGAGTCAAGACATAAGCAGAATACAATTACTATTTTAAATTTAGATTGCTAGATCACACCACACCAATACCTCATTTGAGTCTTACTAAGGCTACGTCTGAAATCACGTACTGTGCAAGATTCCCACCATGCTATAAACATTATAATTATGTTTAACATGAGTTATATCAGAAGTGATAAGTTGGAGAATATCTAATTGGTAGAGAATATTTTGCAACAGTTTTTTTTTCTTTCTGAACAGACTGAGATGAGCAAGCTCGTGAGCAAAAAAACAATGGAAGTGGAACAATGGAACAATGGAAGAGGCATTGGGTAGGGTCTTTAACATGACAGGAAGACTATGCAAACACAAACAAGCACTCTGGACTGTAACACATTTTTCCAAATAGGTTTTCTCAGCCACATAATACACTTTTGCTGAAGCAATGGCTTAAACAATCACATTTTTAATCATGTTCAAAATATTTTCCAAATAATTTGTACAAGTAAGAAATAAAAAAATAAATTATTGCACCTTTAAATTTCTACAGATTATGTAAGCTTTTCATGTTTAATTTGTCTTGTTCCAGGGCAGTTTCTGGTTCACCATTTTTGGGCTTATCTCTATATCCATAGTATGGTAAAATCCATATCATGGCACTACATCATTCACATTAATTCAATGTAATACCAGTAAACATCCCTGCAATTACATTTTGAACTAGTTTGCAGATACACCTTTACAACTATTCTAAAAGGTTCAAACATGGGATTCATCCCCGACTCTTATTACAGTTCAGGCCATTTTTCCTATGCCCCCTTGTCCAGTCAGACTGCAGGATTTTGTCCATATGTCCCACCTTCCTCTCATTCATCGGGTTTTCACCAAATGTCCTGCCCCTGTTTTTATTGTTTTATTCACTTATACCCATTTTTATTAGGTTCATTAATTTATGGATTTATTCATGCTTTGTGTGTGCCTTCTTTTATGATCAGAATAATTTTATTCACCATATACATTTACATGTATTAGAAATTTTTTTTGGTGATACATTCAGTACATTTTACAACACGCACATCACAGACAACACAATACACAACACAATTACCAACCTAATATCCAAATATTGCATCTTAAACAGAAATTGGTAGACTTAGTTGTAATTTATATTACAGTGGAGGTAGAAATAGCAGTTTATGAGCTTATGAATGCAGTTTAGAGTGCATTTAACAGAAATGGTACAATTGTGATATACACCAATCAGCCATAACATTAAAACCACCTGCAGAATATATAGTGCTGCCAAAACAGCTCTGACCTGTAAAGGCATGGCCTCCACAAGACCTCTGAAGGTGTGCTGTGGTATCTGGCATCAAGACGTTAGCAGCAGATCCTGTAAGTTGTGAGTTGGGGCCTCCATGGATTGGATTTGTTTGTCCAGCACATCCCACAGATGCTCGATCAGATTGAGATCTGGGGAGGTCAAGTCAACATTTTGAACTCTGAAGGAGTGTACTTGGTCTGCAACAATCAGACCATCACACTGCGTCCGCCAGTTTAACTTCTTCCCATAGTGCATCCTGGTGCAATCGCTTCTCCAGGTAAGCGATGCACATGCACCAGGCCATCCACATGATGTAGCAGAAAACATGATTTATCAGACCAGGCCACCTTCTTCCATTGTTCCATGGTCCACTTCTGATGCTCATGTGACAATTGTAGGGGCTTTCTGCGGTGGACAGGGGTCAGCATGGGCCCCATACTCAGCAAGCTGTGATGCACTGTTTTCTAACACCTTTCTATCATAGCCAGCATTAACTTTTTCAGCAATTTGATATATATTGGTATATAATTAATAAATAGCAATAAATACTATTATTTATTGATAATAATAATAACCATTATTATTATTATTATTATTATTATTATTATATAACATTAATCTAGTTATATAGATTATGTAGTGCAGAAACCGGGAATACAGTTATTCCTAATAAAATTTAATGCAACGTTACTTGTTAGTGGCAGGTCAGCATTTTAGTCGGTGGAATGCTGCCTAACTGGCCTGGTTAATAACAGAAATTGACAATGAAAATAAGCTGTGTCGATGGTGTGCAGTTTTGTTTATTAGAGAGGGGAATCACCTTCCTGATGGTAGTTTTGGAACAGGTAATTAGCAGGGTGAGGGGGGTCAGCGATGATTTTTCCTGCTTGCCTTTGTCCTGGCGATGTACAGGTATTCAAGTGATGACAGACTGCAGCCGGTGATTTTCTCAGCAGTCTTGTTGGTGTTGCAGTTACCTCTTTTCTCTGTAGGGGGCTGCACCAACCCAGATAGTGATGGCAAATGTAAGGCAGCTTTCTAGAGTGGCAGTATAGAATTGCACCAATCTTGCCTGGGGTAGACATGGGGGCATGGGGCATGTTTTATTAAAGGTGGTTGTATGATCACTTGTAACAGGGGGTTGTGTCACTCAAATCCTTTTATACTTTGGTCAGAGTTTATGGAGATGGGTAATGTTTAAGAAGTTTTTAAAAATTTTATTTAAGGAAGAAACAAAGAGTCATGAAAAGTGCAAGATACTAAGCATACAGTGTGCAAAAGAACCAAAGATAAATATTCATATAAAAAGTGTGTAAACATAAAGGCGTACATGTTTTGTTTGTGTCTTGCAAAGATGGAATCGCTAAGGTGGGCTGCCTACGTTAGTGCTCGCAACCCACACTGCAACTTTTGTGAACTTTATCTTGTTCTTTTATCTTGTTTTTTTGCATCATTCAGCTAGTTCATGAACACATAACATTCAACTGACAAACTTTAATCAACATTGGAATAGACTTTATTCACCACTCTTCAATCACTCTGAGCCAGGTAAACAATGGACTTACTCTTCTGAGACGATGGCGACAATGACAAGGAAAAAGAGCCGGCATGAGCAACCGGGTATGAGCCAGGGCACACTCCACGCCAGATACAGATACAATTCCTGCAAGACTTCAGGGACTGCACCGCTCTTTGCCTCACCAAGAGGTTGCTCATGCCAACCATCCCAGACCACACTGTACAGCTGCCTGGGTTCTCCCTTCACTGCATGGACAGGACGGAGAACTCGGGGGAAAATCCAGGGTGGTTGAGTGTGTGTTATGATCAACAACAAATGGTGCAGCTCAGGGAACACCCATCGTCTTATGGAATTATGCACACTGGACCTGGAATACCTTGTGGTCAAATACTGTCCTTTTTATTTAGCCTGAGAATTCACCTCTGCCATCATCGTGACTGTTTATATTCCGCCTCAGGCACACATAGGCACTGCTTCATCAACACTGCACAGGGACAATGGACTACTACAAACATTGCACCCAGATGCAGCGCTGATTACAGGTGACTTTAACAAGGATAACCATCATGCCGGATTTCTATCAGCACATAACCTGCAGTACACGGGGAGAAAGGATGCTGGATCACTTTTACACACAACACAGGGACTGCTATAAGGCAATAAAAACATGACCACTTGGTAAAGTCAGACCACGCCGGCATTTTACTACTCACAAAATGTAAACAAAGGCTGTGGAGGGAAGATCCGGTGACACAGGAGGTGCGGTACTGGTTTGACCAATCACAAGCCACGCTACAAGATGTGCTAGAGGACACAGACTGGGAGATGTTCTGGCACAGCTCTGATGATGTCAGCAAGTTTACAGCAGCAGTGCTCGGTTATATAGAGTTTCTGATAGGAACGACTACTCTCACACACTCTGTAAAGGTTTTTCCCAATCAGAATCCATGGGTAGATTGTTATATGCAGAAAGCTCTGAACAACTGCACAGCTGTCTACAACGCAGGGCTTGCACACCGGTAACATGGATGAATACAAAGCGGCTTCTTACAACCTGGGAAAAACGGTGAGGGAAGCCAAAAGGAAATGCAGAGACAAGCTCAAGACCCAGTTTGAGCAGGCAGATTCCAGGCATCTGTGGCAGAGCATGCAAACTGTTACAGACTACAAACCAAAGCCCCCCACCATTAATAATGGCAGTGCCTCCCTAGCCAATGAATTGAACATCTTCTATTCACAGTTTGAGGTTACCAGCACAGACCAGGAAAACCGTGAGTATTGTAGCACCATGAGGTCGTAGGAGGGCTGAACAGAGACAGGAGGCAGGGGTGAGGGAAACATGCTCTTTATTTCAAGTGATGGTGAAGGGAAAAAGCTGGTGCAAAGGTGAGGGTGGTTGGGGAAGAGAGGTGAGGTAGCAGTTGTCCTGGAGTAGGGCGCAGCAAACTGGCAGCAGCAGCATAGCGGCGGGATGCAGGAGGCACGGCAGTCAGGCTCTCAGGCAGGGTGAGAGTCAGCCTGCAGAGGTCTAGGCTCTTCGTCCTCACTGATGTCGGCTTCTACTGGGGAGAGAGAGAAATTAATTCCTTGTATTACAATCCCTTTCTGCCCTTGAAAGCAGCCACCGGTCCCTTTTATACTCTCCAGGCTTCTGCTGGAGGTTACAGAGCTGCTGCTGCTGCAATCATTGGCCGCCAACTGAATCAAGTTTCTCCACCCTGCCTTGCAGCCACGTGCTCTCAGGCTATCCAAAACAATTGTGGTGCTGAACCGGCACTGTCAGTTCAGCACCATGGTGGCAGTCGTGTGAGGAGTGTGTCTTTTGTGTGTGGGCCGCCGGCCCGCCATCACAGTATGAACCATAAGGTCTAGCTGGGGAAGAGGAAAGACTGGTCATTTCAGAAATGGATGTGAGGGAGGTGCTACACAAAGATAACACCAGAAAAGCATGTGGTCTGGACAACATCCCTGGACATGTTCTAAAAGTCTGTGCCAGTCTTTACCACCATTTTTAACCTTTCCCTCAGTGTTGTCCCCACATGTTTCAAGTCCTCTTGTTTCAAACATTATTCCTGTCCCCAAAACTGCCCATCCTGCCTCCCTGATTGACTACCATCCTGTAGCACTCACTTCTATAGTGATGAATTGCTTTAAAAAGCTGGTCAGAGACTACGTCTTCTCCTCCCTCCCCAGCTGCCTAGACCCAGTACAGTTTGCATACCGGTCCAACAAGTCCACAGATGACACCATCAACCACAACCTACACACTGCCCTCTCCCACCTGGACAAGAGGAAAGGAAACTATGTGGGGATGCTATTTGTGGATTACAATTCTGCCTTTAACACCATTGCGCCCTCACACCTCTACAAAAAGCTCCAGGATCTGGGACTGAACTCCATCTGCCACTGGACTCTGGACTTCCTGACTGGATGCCCCTAGGTGGTCAGGTTGGTAAACCTCCTCCATGCTCACCCTCAGCATTGGAGACCCTCAGGGCTGTGTCCTCAGCCCTCTGCTGTACACCAGTAACCGCATGGCAACACACAGCAACAACAAGCTCATGAAGTTCACTGACGACACTGGTGGTAAGCCTCACCACCAACAATGGTGAGAAGGCCTACTTACAGGAAGTGAACATCCTCTCCTCATGGTGTCAGAATAACAATCTCTCCTTGAACATCACCAAGACTAAGGAGATGATTATTGACTATGTGAAGAAGCAGGTGAGGAACTATAGCCCCCTGTTGATCAACAAGGCCACAGTCAAGAGGGTGAGCAGCTTTAAATACCTTGGGCTCCATCTCACAGAAGACCTCTCATGGACTACACACACAAACAGCTTGGTGACAAGGATGCACCAGCATCTCTACCATCTACAACTTCTGGCCAGGTTCAAGGTCTCTCACAGGGTGCTGAATGCCTTCTACACTGGGGTTGTGGAGTGTCTTCTCACCAGAAGCATCGCCACCTGTTTTGGAGGCACCACAGCCAAGGGCCGGAAGGTGCTGTCCAGAGTGGTAAGGGCACTGTAGAAGGCCATCAGGACTTCTCTCCCTTGCACAACAAACATCTACAACCAACAATGCAACACCAAGGCCAGGAGATTTGTAAAAGACTTTCACCACCTTGGACACAGTATCTTCTCAGTGCTTCCCTGATGGGAAGCAATTCCTGAGGACCAACACAGAGAGACTCAGGAGGAGTTTCTACCCTCAGGCAATCCGGCTACTGAATGAGGACACGAGAAGTCTGCATTTTTCTACCTCACACACAGACACAAACAGTTGCACTATAGAAAAAACATTTTTTGCACACTGCATAAACACTGTACAGCTCTGTATATTTCTATACAGAAACAGTTGCAGTATGAGAAAAAAAAATACTTTTGCACACAACAGCTCTGTATATCTGTTTTTTAAAACATATTCTATTTATGTATATTCACATTCTACATTTCATTCCTCTAAAGGCTGCTAAACTTTATCATATAGTCTACTAGATTTTATTATATTCTATTTTTATTATGTATCGTTGCATTGTGGGACGAGGCACTAAGGAAAAACATTTCACTACATCACATGTATGTAATATGTATGTAACAAATAAAGAACCTTGAACCTTGTTTCTACAAAACTTACATACAGTTAATACAAAAAAAGTTATATCGAACATAAACTTGCAAAAAGTTTCATACTAAAGTGTGCAAACATGAACAAGTGAACATAAATGTGAACACACAAATCCAAATGTTTACCAAATCTCTGCGTAACAAGATACACTATATGGCCAAAAGTATGTGGACAACAAGGTGTGTCACATCTACGCATGAGCTTGTTGGACATCCCATTCCCAGCACTTGGCAGCCCTGCTCTGTGAGTTTCTACCGCTTCGTGGCTGAGCTCCTATTGCTCCTAGATGCTTCTGTTTCACAATAATAGAACTTACAGTTGACAGGGGCAGATCTAGCAGGGCAGAAATTTCATGAATTGACTTGTGGCAAAAGTGGCATCCTATGACAGTGTCACCTTTAAAGTCACTGAGCTCTTCAGTAAGACCCATTCTACTGCCAGTGTTTGCCTATGGAGATTCCATGGCTATGTACTTTATTTTATGCAGCTGTTAGCAATGGGTGTGGCTGAAACACCTGAACTCAATAATAAAACTTAATTTTAAGTTACAGCTCTACAAATTATTTTCAGGAATATTTTTCAAGATTTCAGTATTTTATTTGTGACTGGAGAGTCTTTACAGAGTCGTAAGGGATCCGTATGGTGGACATATCCATGTTGAGCAGTCTGATGGCCTGAGCAAAGAAGCTTCTCCTGAGCCTCTCAGTTTTAGCCATTAGACTACAGATGCACTTGCCTGATTGAGCAGGTTGAACAGACAGTTAGCGGGGTGGGTGTTGATGATTTTAGCAGCTCTTGTATTGCATCGTCTGTCATAGACGTCATGCAGAGAGGGGAGAGCAGACCCAGAGATGCTCATCTAAGCACACAACTCTCTGCAGGGCTTTGTGGTCCTGGGTTGAGCAGTTACCATACCATGCTGAGATGCACTGAGTCAGTACACTTTCTATAGCCCCAGTATAGAATGTTTTTAGGATTGTTAGAGAGACCCTGAATTTCCACAGCAGTCTCAGATGGTACAACTGTTGTCTGGCTTTGTTCACCTGTGCTTAGATGTGATAAGTTCAAGTCAGGTCCTCAGTGATGTATACTCCAAGGTACCTGAAGCTACTCAAGCTCTCCACGGGGGTCTCGCTGAACTTGATTGGGGTGTAGTTCCACTGCTGACATTCAGAAAGAGACAGTTAGCCTGGCACCAAGCTTCCAGTTTCTCCACCTCATCAAGTTAGGTGGCCTAGTTGTTGTTGGAGATGAGGCGCATAACCACTGTGTCATCAGCAAACTTGACTATAGAAGAATAGTGTTCTGTTAAAGTTTTTTTTAAAGAATTAAAGTTCAGTTAACTTTAATAGCTCCACCAATATTTTATAGGAGTTATTTCTTTATTTATATGATAAATAAACAGCATGGTTAATGAGGTGATTGACTGCTTTGTACATGGCAGCTTTGTCACACTTCCTAACATGGAACTGAACAAAGCCATGTCCAGGTCTGCTGTAAACAGACCCTCAGCAAGGAGTTCTTTGCAGTTTCTGCTAAATTGCTCATTTTGATGTCTAACCTAGCTAGTTGTACTGATATTATAACTAGCAAACCAATGTGGGTAATTGAAGTGATAGCACAAACCAAACAGCTAACACTAGCTAAATTTCATTATAATCTGTGATTTACTGTATGACCTTAGTGAATACTTGAAGTAGCTTGGTAAGGTTAGCCAGTCTCTCCTTTTTAAACAAACTGAACTGAAAGAATGAGTGGAGAATAAAAGAGCACTTGCCCATTCAGATGGGTAAATTACTGAAGGTGTCAGAGATAGATGAAAATCATGCAGAGCAGTGATTTTTTCCTCAAATTATTGTTTGTGTTGAGTGTAAATGTTGACTGCTGTTTACCTGTATATATTCCAGTATATTTTCAGTTGGTACCTTCCATTAGCCACTTATACTTTCAGTACCTTGATTAAAATAATGGATAATTTCGACTTCCATTTCAACCCTTGAATGAGCACACCGTGAGGCTTCCGGGGAAAACATAATGGAGGCTTTTGGGACCTCTCGCACTGCAAATAACAGGTGCTCTAGCCACTTTCCCTAATTCTGCACATCATCATGAACAAACTTACGAATCATGCTTTTCAACGTTTGATTGAATCGTTCCACCATCCCATTGGTCTGCGGATGATAAACGCTGGTGCAAATCGATTTAATCCCCAACAACTCGTAAAGCTCGCGTAGTTTTCGTGACATAAACATGCCCTGATCAGTCAGAATGTCAGAGTTTTGGTCCTTTTTTCTGTGTTTTTTTGTTGTGTTATGTTTTTTCCCCACTGGATGTCGCCCAGCCTTAGTTCTTCCTTGTTGTAATTGGTTTCATTGCTTTCACCTGTGTCTCCTTCCCGTTTAGTGTATTTAAGCCTTCCCTTTTGCCTTCATTCCCCGCTTGGTTATTGTTTTTTTTCCTAAGCCCCTGTTATCTTCCTCATTGCTCCTCGAGTCAAATATCTCCTTTTTTTTTCCCTAGCGCCCTTGCCTTGTTTTTTGTCTTTTATTCCCTGTTTCTCTCTTTAGTTTTTGGCTGTTTTCAGTTCCCCATCTCGTCTCCGTTTTTGAGATTCTTTGCCTTCTTGTTTTCCCCGTTTTTTGCCCTTGTGTTATTTTCTTGATTTTTTAATAAATTCTTATGCACCTCTGCGTTTGCAGTGTGGGTTCACTGCCTCCTTGTAGTTCAATGGTAAAATGTCCATTTCTGGCTTCGGAGACCTGGGTTTGATCCCCAGTCTTGACACAGAATTTCTTTTGGGATCCCAACTCGGGAGATAATACAGAAGAGTGCTACCGCAATATAACGTGTGGAGATGGAGATGTTGTACAGAGGCACTGCTTCCAGGTATCGTGTTGCATAGTCCACTAGAACCAGTACAATGAACCAAGCGATGCCCTCATGCAATTTGATCTAATGGCCCGATGAGGTCCATGCCAATTCTTCTGAAGGGGACCTTGATTAATGGGAGTTGCCGCAAGGGTACTTTTGGGGTGGCTGGCAGATTCACCAGCTGACATTTGCAACATGGCGCACGCCATCTGCAAATATCGCCATGAATGCCCGGCCAATAGAAGCAGGCCATGAGACAGTCCAGTGTTTTATCCTACAGCTCCAGAAATGCTTCCATTTCGTCCTGTGGTCCCATCTTGGTGAGGGCAATGTGGGGCATGGCCACAGCGGCCACCAGGTTCGCAGCTGGGATATTGGCCTGCTGGACCAGGCCCTGGAGCACCTGCCGATCTGCTGCCTGGGTGTCAAGCAGTTCTTTAATTCACTGCTCCTGATCTCGGTGCAGCTGGAGGAGGACCTGATGCTGGATCTGGTGGAGGCTGGTGAGGGATATCATGATATAGGACTCCATGAAGAGGACTCCATGATGGCGCCTTCCTCAACTTCCCGGGTTTCAGCACCAGTCTTACAGGTTCTGACAGAAATGAGGAAGCAGGAGGCAGGCTTGGGAACAACTCAGGCGTTTTATTCTCCAATTTCACTTCCGCTTTCAGCAGTTTATTTTACTTGCGCACACAAACACATGCGCATGCACACACACAGCTCTGTGCTGGATTGGTCTCTCTCTCTCTCTCTTTCTCGAGGCGATTGTCTCTCTCCTTTTTTATTCTCACCCCAGCTCACGACAACACAGAACTCTCGTTAGTTGAATTCCCTGCAGGTGTGCATTCCTTATCACTCAGCTTCTCTGGCTCGGCCCTACATTCACAAACTGGCACTCGACCACGACCCAGCTTCCACAGTCATCAACAGCTGTTGTTTTCCTTGGCCAACATGTTCGATGTCTGGTTGTTAGTACACCAGTGGTTTCTTTCTTTTTAAGGACATTCCAAATGTTGTATTGGCAAAGCCCAATGCTTGTGGAGTGGCTCTGATTGAATTGCTCTCTTTTCTCAGCTTCAAAATGGCTTGCTTTTTCTTACCCATAGGCAGCTCTCTGCTC
>JAKKZJ010000029.1:1074038-1086474 GCA_033441845.1 Pangasius mekongensis
ACACACACACACACACACACACACACACACACACACACACACACACACACACACACACACACACACACACACATACGGAGCTTTAACCCTTCTTGAGACAAAACCTATAGACCGTAAAGAGATAAGAGAGAGCGAGATGAACGAATGGACAGAAGCAGGAAGGGAGGAGCCAAGTGACTGACAGAGAGAGAGAGAGAGAGAGAAAGAAAGAACAAGAAAGGCAGAATAAGAGAGAGAGAGAGAGAGAGAGAGAGAGAGAGAGAGAGAGAGAGAGAGAGAGAGAAATGATGTATCACTAAGCAGGTCACAAGGTGGGATTTAGTTTCCATTTTCATGGCTCCTGCTCACACCGCAACGTGAAGCATCTCAACCTGCACCTACAACGGACAGGTGAGCACACACACACACACACACACACACACACACACACACACACACACACACACACACACACAGAGCGTGATAAGCTGCATTTAATTGAGATCTCGATATGAGTAAACATCTCCATCTGAGTTAACGATGATGGCTTCTCAAGTTTAACAATGCCTTTGATGTAGGAGAATGACTGTGTTAGGGACTTGTGTGTGTGTGTGTGTGTGTGTGTGTGTGTGTGTGTGTGTGTGTGTGTTTGTATGCGAAACCATTTATTTACCTCTTTATAATCGTAGTAATACATGGTAGCATTTATTTTTTTCTAAAATTGCAGCTTTGTAACATAAAAGTGTTTCCTTTTGGTTACTAAAGATTCTAAAGATACCCTTTTGCTAGATTGCCAAAGATTCCAGTTTGATTATTAAGATCCCAGAGATTCAGCTTGTCGTGTTCCCAAGAAACCGCAAAGTGTAAACTCCTCTGTCCTGAAGATGTCGGAAAACTTACAGTCACAGCTTTACCTCTGACTGTTACAAGGCGCTGACACTGGAGACTCCTTCCATAAACGTTACCTAAACACATTTCTCCTTTCAGAAAACTTCACTGTATCAGTGATTACACACGTTTTACTGCATCGATGCGGAGTCCCTGTGAATGAGATGTTAATATATAAACGATAATGTATTAGAACGAGTGCGTTAATATAAACCTGTATTTATAATCTGTGATTTGCAGCTGCGCTGCTGAACAATCAGTATTCCTGTTTGGTTACAAAGATCCCAGAGATTCCCTTTTGCTTACTAAGATTGCAAAGGTTCTGTTTTCATTATGAAAATTCCAAAGATTCCCTTTTGGTTACTAAAATCCCAGAGATTTCCTTCTTGTTACTCAGATTCCTAAGATTGCCTTTTGGCTAGTATGAGTTTCCAAAGGTTTCTTATTGATAAGATTCCAAAGTTTCTCCTTTTTAGCAAAGATATTTCCAAATATTTCCTTTTGGACACTAAGATTCCAAGCATTCAGATAGCAATAGGATTTCAGAGATTCTCTTTTGGGTAGGAAGATCCAAAAGCTTTCCTTGTGGTTACAGTACTACGATTCCTAAAAGATTTGCTGTCATTCGCTAAGATTCAAAAGATTCCCTTTTCGCTTACTATGATTCCAGCAATTGCCATATCATTACTAAGATCTCAGAGATTCCCTCTTGGTTATGAAGGTCACAAAGAATCCGTTTTTATTACCCAGCTTCTAAAGTTTCCTTTTTTTAAGACTCAAAATATTTTCTTTTTATGATACTAACATTCCTCAGATGACATTTTGGTTACTAAAATTCCCAGGATTCCATGTTGTTTGCTAAGATTTCAAAGATTTTTGGTCATTAAGGTTATAACATTTCCTTTTGGTTATTAAGATCCCAGATACGTTTGGTTAAGAAAATTCCAAAGATTCCCCTTTGGTTTCTAAGCTTTGTAAGATTCCCTTCTTTAGTCAGATTTCAAAGATTTCGCTTTGGTTACTAAGAACGCAAAGACTCTGTTTTAGTTACTAAGATTCCATTTTGGTTATTGAGGTTAAGATTAAGGTTAGACGTCGTTAGCATTGTTTAGCTACTGTATTATGACACGCGTCAGTGGAAATGATAATTCACTGACGTTTATGCATCTGTTCATGTGTGTGTGTGTGTGTGCCGTAAAGGAGAGGTTTGCGATTTCCGAATGGCTCAGCATCTCTGCGTACCGTGTAGGTGGGGAGCCATCGAGCACGCAGTGTGTTTCAGTAGAAGTCACCTCTTATGCTAATTGACTACAAACTTAAAAGCACTGATTAACACACACACACACACGCACACACAGAGAAACACGTATTAAGGTTGATGTGTATATGTTATTTGTTGCTATGGTTGTATGATTGATGCAACATCCTGCATCAGAGAGCCAAAGACACACAAAAAAAGAAATCAAGAAAAGGTATGAAAGTAAAGTTGTCAGGTTCTTCACTTCACAATGCGTTGTACACACTTCACACTCTGAGGAGGGGTGTTGCAGCACTTGCCAAAATTAGTGTCCTGTTTTTGCTGCCTTATGATTTAGTTGCCTGTGTGTGTGTGGGGGTGAGTGTGTGAGTGTGTGTGTGTGGGTGTGTGTGTGCGCGCATGAGATATTTTCAGCCACAGGTTAAAAAAAACCCAACATGCGCTTTTTCTTTCTATGTTGCTTCTTTGCAGAAACTGTTCATTTCACAGTGATAATGTCACAGGTGTGTGTGTGTGTGTGTGTGTGTATCAGGAATGGTCACTATGACCATGTAATATATATTGAAATAAAACCTGAAAACTTGTGTGTGTGTGTGTGTGTGTGTGTGTATCAGGAATGGTCACTATGACCATGTAATATATACTGAAATAAAACCTGAAAACTTGTGTGTGTGTGTGTGTGTGTGTGTGTGTGTAGCAGCAGCGATGTGGAGCATCTGGTTAATTCTTTTCCTTCTATTACCTGAAGATGCTCAGTCCAGTCTCATACACTCGGGTAAGTGTGTATCATGGTGTGTGTGTGTGTGTGTGTGTGCACTGTTTATTAATAGTGTTAACATTCTCACATTAAAAGAGTTAACACTGTTTTGTAAAATCAGAATTGTCCTGTGTAAACGACTACATGACCAACATCTCGTGTTTGTGGAATGACACGGCGTGGCTCACAGGCCGGAACTGCCAACTTCGGGTGACCAGAGACACACACCGGGGCCTGATGTGAGTCATGTTCACTGTGTGTGTGTTAGAAGGAGAGAAGGGGTGAATGTACTTGGTGACATATTTTAAATTGTATTTCTGTGGACCAAATATGGGGATTGGTCGAGACCAGATATTGGGATTTGTGGGGAGTAAATATGAGAACTTCCAGTGACTAAATACAAGGGCTTATGGGGACCAGATGTGAGAAATTGTGAGGGTGAGGGTTTATGAGGACCAACACTAGCCTCCTTACCTGAAATACTTATTGTGTGTGTGTGTGTGTGTGTGTGTGTGTGTGTGCGTATGTGTGTGTGTGTGTTTCACAGAACTAAAAGCTGTTCCTTGAACACCACAAGAAACTGTTGGATTACCATGTCACCCGTGAGCATTTAATAAACACACAGATCATAATCTGCTTGTGAAAATCTCCTTAAGACAATTTTATTCATTTATGCTTCTCTCTCTCTCTCTCTCTCTCTCTCTCTCTCTCTCTCTCAGAAATTAAGCTTCGCTGAGAAGATTATGTTGGAGGTGTTCTGTAACATGACCAGGATGGACAGGGTGGAGAAGTACCGCCCCGGCCGTCACGGTGTGCTTTCTTACTCTTTGTGTTTTATGAATAACAGTTTATTGAGATTTTAAGTTAATACATTTTTTGAAATAAAACCTAAACAGAAGAGGACGTATACTTAGAAAGAGAGACTGTAGAAACTATGGGTCTCGTTTTTTAAGCCGCGCATGTGCACAGATTTGAGCATAAACCTCGCATAAGCTTTTTTTCCTCTCGCCTGTGAGATTGTGTGTATATATTTAGACCTAACCATGTAAGTACAGAAACTGCCTGATGATAAAAAAAAAAAGGAATCAGAGTAAGCTGGTGATTACAAATGATATTCAAGTCAAATCAGACGGATTTTGATCAACTCATTTTCATTCCTCTATTTAGCTTGTTTACACTGGAATGAAATATGCTGCAACAAATAACGGCACAGTGGCACAGTACACACGACTACATACAGTCCATGCCAGCGTGAGACGAGTGCAAACGTTACAGTAAATACACAGGTCAATAAATACACGAGAAGTGACTGTCATAATAATTAAAGAGTCATAATAGTAAAGTGAGAGTCATAATAATAATAATAATAAAGTGTCCAAAAGCAGCATTATGTCATTTTACATCCCTGATAAAACATTTGATCCAGCCTCTGGTGATGTACTTATACTGCTGGACTTACCAAACATGGGGACCAAACACGAGAACTTATGGAGACCAAAAATAGGACTTTGTGGAAACCAAATGCGAAGATCAAATTCCCATTTTAATCTCCAGTTCAGCCAACTGTTAATGTCGAGCCAGAGAGGTGACAAACAGTCAGGGGTCGAGTAATGCAGTGTGAGCAAAATCAAAATAAAGGGCAGAATTAAAAAAGTAAACAACCAGGAATAATGAAGAGAGAAAACAATTCCCAGACGTGCTCCCTAGAATGGCAAAACCTTAGACAGACAGTCAGTGAATGAAGCGGAACAAATGCAGGAAGTCAATGAGGGTTAACAGGAAACTGGAAGCTGGAATCACACTTTTCTTGGAGAACATTTGGGAAACTCGTTCAGATATCATTTCATTTCACCGTGAAATGGTTCACTGCAGTACTCCCGTGATGCTGATGATTAAATAGACAGATTAAATAAAGCAGATGTATCTAAAAAGACATAACATGATGTAAGCATTTTGAAAAGTTGAATGATTGGCTGGTGCTGATTTGATTGACAGTTAAGCTCCACCCTCCTGAGCAGCTGAATGTTACCGGGAACAACGTGACGTGGAGTCGAGGATCTCACTTCCCCAATTCCATCACAAAATACGTGTTTCAGCTGCAGGTCAAAGCCAAACAGCAGAGCTGGGAGGTGTGTGTGTGTGTGTGTGTGTGTGTGTGTGTGTGTGTGTGTGTTTATGGTAGTGTATGTATATATGATTGTGTGTATGTGTGCATTGTGTGCTCTCTCACATATTAAGTGTTTTCCTCATTCATTTGTGTTTAGAAGTGTGTGAGTGTGTGTGTATACATTTCTGTGTGTCTCTCTGTACGCATGTGTGTGAGTCTGAGTATTTAAATACATTGGCTGGTATTCTATGATGGGAGACATTGTGTGTGTGTGTGTGTGTGTGTGTGTGTGATAAAGGAAGTTAAGCCGAGGCGCGTGGATGGCACGTTTGTGCTGTTGGATGGTAATTCGGTGTGTGTGGGGGAGTGTGAGGCACGAGTGCGTGTGAAACCCCTTGAGCCAAAGAAAGAGGACCAGATCCGGGGTCACTGGAGTGACTGGAGCCCTGCCGTGACCTGGAGGTCAGAGGTCATCGTAAACATACAGGCGACACACAAGCCAGAGACGAGCGACACATCTACCATCTCTCGCCCTGAAGTCATAGGTACATGACACAATTTTTATCCCGATTACAGCCGAGCTGATTTTGTGTCAGAATGTAAATGCAGTATTTTATATTTTAACAGTTTTTGACACTCATTTTACTGTAACACACACACACACACACACACACACAGGGGGTTCTTATTGACCGAGCCACCAAACAATATTTCTCCAAAACATTGTGTTGTGATTGTAGCAGTAGTGATGAATGAGTGTGTTTTAGGGATGTATAATGGGCCTCGTTTATCAATCTTTCAGTAAAGTTGTGTGTTCTGAACTAAAAACTTTCAACCAGATTTACAAAAGCTTTGGGAAGGCTGATTTTCATCGTACTTGTGTGTGTGTGTGTGTGTGTGCTGATCACCCGTAAAGTGCAAAGGGTGTTCCTGACACAGCTCGCTTGCGTGTAGTAACGCCAACAAAACTCCATAAAAGTTCAAGCACACACACAGCTGGGAGCACGAAATGAACGATCAGGACGAAGGATGAAAGACGGTCGTGGAAGTTATTTTGACTCACTGCTATGCCAATAAAAATAGTTATTGATATATAATATTAATAATATTAAGTGAGCACTAAATCTTGCGTCAGCTGAAGCTTATGACTCACAGCTAAACGCAGACAGACCGGCCCGTCCTCCATCTATATGGCGCCATTACTTTTCTTCATAATTTTGTCTTTTAAATAAGGAATTTAAACTCAGCAGTGTACTCCATATATACAAGTACATCAATACCTGATAAATAATATGATATACATGATAAATAATGTGATTTAAAGTCGATCAAGCTGAGGTTTATGTCACACTCAGGAGCACGAGTAGGACACGAACCAGATTTCTTGTGTAAATGCTCCCATGAATGATTAAAGAATAAATCTATTTGTATCCAGTTTGATAAACGAGGCCCAATTTTCCAACTGTTTGTAAAAAAAAAAAAAAAAAAAAAAGCATATGAGTAAAATTGTTGTTGTTGTTGGAGCAGGAATGCTGGTGGGGTTTGTTCCGCTCATCCTCATTGTCCTCATCCTCGCTTCGCTCTCTGTCTACCGACACAAATGGTACGTGTGTGTTCATTTTCTGCATATATTACTACTATGTGCCTCTGTGTGTGTGTGTGTGTGTGTGTGTGTGTGTGTGTGTGTGTGTGTCACATAATTGTATATTTGTGCGTAGCATTTGTGAATGTGGAAATTCCTGTATGAGGTCTAGTTGGGACTACACTGAGGTGTGTGTGTGTGTGTGTGTGTGTGTGTGTGTGTGTGTGTGTGTGTGTGTGTGTTTTGATTTAAACCAGAGGTCTTCACTCTTACTCGCAGCATTAGTATAGTGTCAGGGGTCTTATCCGTGGATAAGACTGAAGACCCCTGATTTAAACTGTACATACATATATACATATGTCTGGCCATTGTGTGTTTGTGGACCAGCTTAACTCTAAGCATGATCAGGGTCAGCTTCAGACACACACACACACACACACACACACACACACACACATACAGTACATACATATATACAAACATTACCATGTAATTACTGCTGTACCTAGGATAAGCCACCAGCCAAATCATGTCTGCTCAGTGCTGCTGCATTTCAGCTGACCAATAGGGTAGAAGGGTGCCAATACTTTTTGTCCAGAGTTACTGTTGATCTAGAGTCAATAATTATACACCTACAGAAACTGAGCTGTGTGCTCATACAGGACAATATTATCACTGTTGTGTTGCAGCGGGCCGAAGGTGGGCTGCGAGCACGTTCCTGACCCCTCCAAATACTTTCAGCCTCTTATCAACGAGCACAACGGAAACTTTCAGGTGAGCTGACGATGCTGAACAGTCTGAGTGTGTGTGTGTGTGTGTGTGTGTGTGTGTGTATATGTGTGTGTGGGTGTGTGCGTGGGTGTATATGTGTTTGTGTGCGGGTGTGTGTGTTAGAGTTCTTTCCTTGAATTCATACAAGGTTTGAGGTTTTCTGTGGGTTTTTTCCCTTTCGTTTCTCTGGAGGTCGGCGCCTCAACGTCCTTGCGTGGTTTCTCTGTTCCTTTGAGCTACACATAGTAACGGATGTACACACACATACACACACACACACACACTCACACACACACACACATGCACATGCACGCACACACGCACACACATGCACATGCACACACACTATACTTTTATATAGACAGTTTTTCGTGTATTACACGAAAGCACTGCTGCAGAGTTCGGGCTTGTGATTGGTCACAATTATTCATTTTCTATTAATTTTCTAAAACAGCAGCTCTGACAGTAGTGCAGCTGCAAATCACAGGTTTATATTAATGGTTTCTATAGTAACAGCTCATTCACAGGGACTCGTACAGCGGGCGCGCCACATGAACAGATTAAAGAAAGTTGTGTAATTGCTGATATGGTGAGGTTTTCTATAAGGAGACATTTATTTAGCTGCAGAACTGTGTGAAGAGATTTGAAAAACAAACCCAGTATTGACAAATGTGTGTAACCAAATGTACAAAAAAAACTGTAATAGTCCTTTATTATTTTGTTTTTCCTCACAATTTTGTTTTATATGTTTAATATGGTATGAAAGGTAAGAATTTCATTGTATGGTCCAACCTGCACGATATCTGTGTGTAATTATATCCTGGAAGATCCATAAATATTTGGACACTGACAAAGTTGTCCTTATTTTAGCTGTCTACCATGGCAGCACAGACTAACACCCCAATCAGGCGAATGGTGTTCACCGTAAAACAGTAGGAATTACAGCACTTTTTAAAGGCCCAAAAGTAACTGGACAAACACAAACTCTGTTCTGGTCTTCCTGTTTTTAAGGCTCACTAATGGTCTTGTGGTAAACCCTCTGTATTTACTCTGGTGAAATCTCCTCTTGACTGTTGACTTTGACATAGACACACCTACCTCCTGGAGGGTGTTCTGGATCTTGCCAACAGTTGTGAAGGGCTTTTTTTTATTCACCAGGGAAAGAATTCTTCTGTCAGCTACCACAGTTGTTTTCCGTGATCTTCTGGGTCTTTTGGTGTTCCTGAACTCACGAAATACCTGATCTGGCCACACCTAATATTTTTGCTATCTCTCCAGTGGGTTTGTTTTGATTTTTTTCAGCCTAATGATCGCTTGCTTCACTGAGTAGAGACAGCTCTTTGGACTTCATATTGAAAGTTAACAGCAACAAGTTCCTCATGAACTCAAAACTATGGCATTTATCTGCTTATTGTAAGTGAAATAATGAAGGAATAACACACACCTGACCATGGAAGAGCTGAGCAGCCAAGTGTCCAATTACTTTTGGTCCCTCAAAGTGCTGTAATTCCTACAACCCTCAACCCGATTTGGATGTAAATTTCCTCAAAATAAGGCTGAAAGTCTGCATTTTGTTATATTCATTGTTTAATTTAAACTCCAGTATATTGTGGTAAACAGCTAAAATAAGAAAAGCTTTGTCAATGTCCAAATATTTATGGACCTGACTGTATGTAAGGTTTTCTACAACCTGCATATCTCACCTCACTCTTGACCCAATAACATTTTCTACAGGAATGCAATCCAAATTGAGGTATAAGTAAAAAAAAATAAATAATAAATAAATCAAGCTTTGAAGAGACCTCTGGCTTAGCCTCTGATACAGATCTGCTTTTTCCCCCACAGGAATGGCTGGGTCCTCAGCACTCGACGTCTTTGTTCGTCCCTTCTCAGTCATACGACTGCGAAATCTCTCCCGTTGATGAAGTCACTGAAGCATGGGATGACCCTCTGGTCGGCAACACAATGCTCATCTATGCTAATCACACAGCGGTTCTGCAACAGCAAATGAGTGATGGCAGTCAGCTCTCGTCCGGCGTCTCTAACATGGGGTACTTCTACAGTGAGCACCAGCCAGGCTCCGTGTGCCTGGACTCCTGCCCCGTCTACTTCACGTACCATCCTGAAGGTGGTGCCCTCCAGTCCAGCATGTCCTACGAGCGTTTGCGGGGGGCACTGCCGACGAGCCCGGACTCCGGCTTCGGCATGGAAGCAGAAAAAGAAGTGGCTGATGAGGAAGAACAAGAAGACGACACAGGAAAAGGACCGATGAAGGAATGCAGCGGGGTCAACATGCAGCACCTGGTCTCGTTTGTTTTGTCCTTGCCGGAGAGTGCAAGAATCACCATCCCACCATCCTTCGCAGATCTCACACCCTGGCAAGAGGAGTCTGAATCTTCTGGGATCAGTACAAACTCTGAGTCTCTGGATGGCGCTGGGGTTCGACCCTCGTCCATGGTGGTGCAGCCGTGCAGCAGTGGCTATTTAACCCTGAAGGAGATGCATAAATACAGCAACAAATCCATCTGATCACATTCATCTGATCATCTGATGTTCGACTGCTAAATTCGAATCATAACAAATTTGACAAAATCTGCAATTTGCTTCCAAACTTATCCCATGTGGTGTGGATTTGTTCCATCATGGTTAAAATTTCTCATTCATTTACAGCAAGCGTTGATGATTTTCAGTGTCAGGACATGTAGTGACCATTGGCAAAGCGAAGTGGGAGGGGCAGAGTTCAGGTTCATGTACATAAGGAGTGAGGAGACAATTAGGACGCTTCTTTTTTTCCCCTACTAAAACATTATCTGACTTGTTGCAAACTGAAACTTCAAGCATATCAGGATGTAAAACGTAAAACAATTGCTCAGTGTCGGAAAGGTCCTCTCTAGGGATGATCTGGGAATTTTAGTTAGAGCATTAACCGTTTGTCCCGGAGTGTAAAGTGAAGCTAGCTAACATAAATCAGAGTATAAACACTGCCAAGTCACTGATTATAACAAATTTCAGTTCGCTTGTGTATAGTATAGATATCAAAACTGTTCTATCGGCTGTTGCTGAAGTTGTGGAAATATCACGTGTTACACTACTGCAGCAACCAGCAGGAAATTCAAGTCAGGGACACCTACTAGCAACTAATGTATAACAATTTGTGATTGCAGGGTCATAAGCAGACTCTTCTGCAGAAAAGTCTGCTGTTGTTATAGAAGAGTATAA
This sequence comes from Pangasius mekongensis, assembly GCA_033441845.1. NCBI lineage: Eukaryota > Metazoa > Chordata > Actinopteri > Siluriformes > Pangasiidae > Pangasius > Pangasius mekongensis. The sequence goes on from JAKKZJ010000029.1 coordinate 1,084,600, forward strand.
AAGACAGTAACATTTTCACTTCAGCTTTAACCATCTTCCATTTTTCATCTGTTGTCATATATTCCTGTGTTCAGTGTGTTTAACCGATAACTGTGCTACACAAAGACTCGTGACTTTTACAGACACGTGGACTCCTATCTCATCATTACCATGCGATGTTGCTAACCTTCATGATTATTATTATTATTATTATTATTATTATTATTATTATTATTTAGGAATACAGCTTGTTCCACCTATGTTTTGAGCTGTGTGTATTCCGGTTTTTCTTGGTTTTTGGCTGCTAGTGGACACCATGAGATTGTCCTGACTCAGACACACACACACACACACACACACACACACACACACACACCACACACATTGACGATCTCATGCCAAATTCGTCTAATTTCTTCAAATTCAACCGTAAACAATGCTATGAAAGCTCCATTCTCATTCCTCTGAGTTTTGCAGACATGAGGCTGAGTTTCCCAAGACCATCTCAAACACTTTCTCTTACCTGGGAGACAGAGACAGAGGGTTCAGTGTGACGCTTGCGATACCACTGCTGCGATGCTTTTGGAAAACTTGACCCAGAGGACATATTCTGTGTTCTCAGGGTTCCAGTTCGAGTTGAAAGATCTAAGTTTAATTTAGTGAGTGATTCAGTGTGCTGCCTTTACTTTAAAGCATCGAAACATATGAGGGTTTTTTTCCCCAATTCCCGTGTTTTTATGCTAATTTTAGTTTTTTTTTCATAATTTAGTCATAGTCATCTAGCTAGATTTCTTCCAGGAGAGTAAAAGGCTAATGTTCTTTACATAAAGCTAGCATTTCTCAGATCAACAGAGGAAAGCAGAAGTAGGCCGTCCTTCCTGGCAGTTATGTCCTCTTGCGTTCCTAGCCAAGGCTAAATATTAGAAAAAGATCGATGTTGTTTTGTATAAGCGGTGACGGATACAGATTGCTTGCAGTAAACAGTGACGTAGCGAGTGTGTGTTCTTGCTTCTCCCTGACTGTTCTGATTGGCTGGCACCACTCGTTCCGTCTCATAAGATTTCATAAGATTTTACACAAGCGTTCACGTTTTACTTTTACAGATTTGGAAAGTAAGTTGGATTTGGATTGAAGCAAATGTATGCAATCTATGACGCATGAAGCAAGAGATATGACAGATATCTATTATATTTAATACTAATATATTCACTTTTATTTAGATGCTTTATCATTTACCTGTTTTTGTAAAAATTGTTTAAACGTATTCTCATTTTGCATATAAATACATATATTCTCTCATAGCTGTGCATTCTGTTTAAAGATTAAAACCCTTAACGGTTCCACGTAGAACCCTACAACAAATCATTCTATCAAAAAAAGGTCCCAAGTAGAACTCTATTTGGGGGAAAACCCATAATTAAGAACCCATAACTATCTAATCAATCAGCACCTTTGCTGTATTAACTGGGAATGTGGTACAAACCAATATTTTTCTTAAAACCCAGAACCAATCAGGAGATCAACATTTAGCTTGTGGAACTTCAAGGGTTCTTCATGGGCTCTGTAAGGGTTCACTTTTTATGTGGAGTTTATAGGAACAATAACATATTAGAACGAGCGCATTAATATAAACCTGTGTACTGTCAGAGCTGCTGTTATAGAAAATTAATCAACACCTTCTGACTAATCACTATCCAGAATTCAGCAGTGCTGTGATATCACTATATACACTTTATGGCCAAAAGTATGTGCACCCCCTGGCCATCAAACCCATATGCGCATGTTGAAAATCTCATTCGAGATTTATTCCCCCTGTGTTTGCTGTTATAATGAGCTCCACTCTTCAGCGAAGTCTTTCCACTAGATGTTGGAGCGCGGCTGTGGGGATTTGTGTTC
>JAKKZJ010000029.1:1090429-1106136 GCA_033441845.1 Pangasius mekongensis
GGGTTTGTGTTGGGTTTACGTCTGGGTTTGTGTTGGGTTTACATTTGGGTTTGTGGTGGGTTTACGTCTGGGTTTGTTTTGGGTTTACATTTGGGTTTGTGTTGGGTTAACATTTGGGTTTGTGTTGGGTTTACATTTGGGTTTGTGTTGGGTTAACGTTTTGGTTTGTGTTCGGTTTACATTTGGGTTTGTGGTGGGTTTACATCTGGGTTTGTGTTGGGTTTACGTCTGGGTTTGTGTTGGGTTTACATTTGGGTTTGTGGTGGGTTTACGTCTGGGTTTGTGTTGGGTTTACGTCTGGGTTTGTGTTGGGTTCACATTTGGGTTTGTGGTGGGTTTACGTCTGGGTTTGTGTTGGGTTTACGTCTGGGTTTGTGTTGGGTAAGGCTGAACATATAGAACATATACTGTAAATAAGAAAATACAAAATACATGTAGATTTGTTCTCACTGGTTCCTTCAGGCACCCTGTAGATAGATAGTTAATTTATTAGTGATTTACTTTGATTCTTTACTTTATTATAAATACATCTGTATGTAAAACACTTTAAGCAACTCAGGGAAAGTACTATATAAATAATAGTATATATATATATATATATATATATATTTTTTTTTTTTTTTTTTTTTTTTTTAGGTGTAAATTGTTTGTTTTACATTCTCTGGTTTCTTTCTGGGTTTGAGTTCAGTCTGTAGGACTCCAGAGGTATAGTTATTTAACTCGCCTGTATAAATATTACAGTGAAATGAGATGACGTTAAATATAAATATATTACAAACAGAGGTACTGCTATTTGCTTTAAAACACATGAACTAGCAAACCTAATAAAAGGTGTAGTGTCATGTCACCTTTCAGTCCAACATCGTCCTCTAGTGGAGTATAATTTGCACACTCTACATCTTTGTATAAGTTTCTGTTTGTATTATAGATTTGTGCTTAAGTTCGTATTTTGGGTTAGATTTGCATAAAGGTTTGCATTTTGGTTTTGAGAGGGTGAGCATTTGTTCATGGGTTTGGATTTGTGTCTGGGGTTAAATTTGTGTTTGGTGTTGTTTTTCTGTTTAAGTTTAGGCTTTTGGCTTGGTTTTGGCTTTGGTTTGTATGATTGCCTGTGTTTGTGTATGAGTTTTGGTTTGGAGTTGTGTTTGGAGGTTTGTCTTGGGATTTTGTGTTTGGGTTTAGTCCTGTAGCCATGCCTGTGCTGTGGGTTTGGGTCTACAGACTGGATTCAAGGCCAAAACAATTTATTCATTTGGCCACAATCCAAGAACAGAGATGGACAGTGTAGAGTAAACAGTTTAGCTTAAAAGTTCCTAACACTCACTCCTTGACTTCTGAAGTTCGAACTGAAAACCCTCTGGTCACTAGCAGGATATCTCTAATCACCACTTATTAACTCTATCAGTGTCATATAATTGTAAGCATTTATACACCATTTTATGTTTCATTGTGTATCCATTCAAAAAGCTCAGTCACTTTTGTCCTTTAGCAGAGCCAACTCTTATTAAATGTTTAACACAAGTTCTAGAAACATCAGGGATCCAGCAATCCCTAAGAGAGAAAGGTCAGTTTAAGACAATCATATCTGTGTATATGTAAAACTGTTAGATAAAATATCAAGTCTCCAGGATCACAATGAGCAACTGTAACACCATACAATAAAAAGGAATTAGAGATTGAATGGTATGAGTTCAAATCCCAGCACCACCAGCCTGCCATGGTTGGATGTATCAGCCAAATGAGCAACTTTAAATGAACTTCAACTCCGAAGCTTGGGTCTAGGGCTTAAACTTGCACTGTACAGCTTGGAACGTTGGACTCAACTCTTATTCTGCACCTGAATCAGACTCTACAGCTTCAAACTCTGAACTCAATTTGTACCGCATGAGACTCTGGACTTGAGTTGGACTCTACAGCTTGAAACTTTCGACCTGTCTTAGACTCTACAGCTTGGCAGACTGGACTTAACCTGGACTCAACAGCTTGGAACTCTGGACTTGCTTTCAAACTACAGCTTGGGAAGTGGTACCTCAGTGGTTAAGGTTTTGGCTACTATCAGAAGGTTGTGAGTTCAAGTCCTAGCAACACCAAGCTGTCGTAGTTTTAACAAATGCACCAGCCAAATGATCAAAAGTACATCTTGGGACTCTGGACTCGAACCCTCCAGCTTAGTACTCTCCGGTTCAGAACTTACTCAACTATTCTCTACCGCACAGGTTCCCAACCCTGGTCCTGGAGATCTTCCTGTCCTGCACATTTTTTATTTTCCCTGCTGTCACCCACACCAACTCATGGAGGGATAAGATGAAGCATTGGGTTCACTTCTTCACTGCAACACAAACCCAAAGAATCAACTCCAGGGCCAGGGTTTGGTTGCACTGCAGCTTAAGGCTAAGGACTTGACTCCAGATCAGAAATTCGGATATAAATATTAAATTTATACATTATTCCTTAATGAGAGATGTGACGGTGGTGAGGAAAAACTCCCTGAGACGGCATGAGAAAGAAACTTTGAGAGGAACCAGACTCAAAAGGCAACCCATCCTCATCTGGGTGACACCTGATAGTGCGATTATTATTCATTTCTCTTCTATAGCTGTATACTATAGAGTCAAGCAGTGCTAAGTGTGTTGAAAGGAATTTGAGTATGAGCAACAGAGTCATTTCTGAATTCCTCAGAGTTTTAACTTTTTATGTCTATCATATCCAAGTGAAGTCATTGACTCTTCAATGATTGAGACTTGAGTGTAAACTGTTTTGTTCAGGACTCTAAACTTGGGTTGCTGAACTTGGACCTGACTCGGACTGTATGGCTTGTGACTCTGGATTTGACATAAACTTTCGACACTGATACATCTTGTGACTTGACCATTAAGACTCAGTGTACAGTGTCACCATTTGAAAGAAAAATACAATACAATTCAATTTTATAAAATGGAATTGACTGATTTAAATAATGGATTGTCTGTGCAGGTTCAGTCATGGTTGTGTCTGTAATTGTGTCGTTCCTCATCCTCGTCCCCTTGACACTCTGTGTGCCTCAGTCACCATGTCGCCACTGTTGTGATGATGACTTTCTGCCAGACGAGGCTCCCACAACACTACCACCAGACACGTCGGCCATGCCTGAAATACGCACGTACATCAATATGACCATTCTCAAAGGTAATCTTAACATCTCTCCTTGGGATTTGAGTCTTGTGGTTTAAGCTATCAGACTGGGGGTTGAGGGGGGGATAGGATTTAAAAAAGCAATTGCTACTTAGTGAAGGCATTTAGCAAACGTCACCAATCCACACAGATCAGAAATTCTGGACTACCTGGAGTACACCACGTCAAGACCCTTAGGACTAAGTCTTAAATCAGTCTGAATGCACAAGAAATGGAGGGAAAGGGCTGAGGAGCTGCATCGTAAGAGATCTGTTTCTTCATGCTTACAGTTAAGGTCCGCCGAAGGCATGTGGTGAGTGCGTGTACGAGCACGTCAGTGCTAGTGCTGGAACCTGGTGGAGGAGAGGCTGATGTGGAAGAGAGCATGACCTGTATTTCTGCGCATGGTTGTGCATGTATGAGTGTGAAAGTGCGTCTGTGTGTGCATGTGTTCATGTGTGTATGTGTCAGAAACTAGGTGTGTGTGTGTGTGTGTGTGTGTGTTGCGATGAAATCTTTCAGGCCTTCGTTTTGTTTCAGTTCCTCCCACTTAGCAGCTGTTTTTTTATCTGATGTCTGATTTGAATAAAGGGTCAAATCTAGGTTTTGTTTGTGCTTTGAGGGGATTTTTAAAGGTCCTGTTTTACGGTGTGAAACACATGCAAACTAAATAACCCACAATGAAATGTGCAAGCTGATTTATGAACAGAATCTATTGTGTCTTTCACCCTTCCACTTTAATAAGAGCAAACTCACCATGACTGTCGAGAAGTGGAGTTTTATATGTACTTCCTGTATTTGCGTGGGTTTCCTCCGAATTGAATGAACGAATGAACGAATGAATGAATGAATGAATGAATGAATTAACTGATTTTTACAATTCGTTTTCATCACCTTCTTCGAATGTGCATGCGATTATTTACATCATTATTCTTTGTAACTCCCTTGCAAGGCACGTACTAACTGAATTAATTTATTGCTACTGAAATTGTGCACGTTGGTATTCAGACCTCAGAACTGCAAACTGAAGCACTACTTAGACAAGTGCACTGGATTGCTGAAAACCAAGGGGAAATAAACGTAACCTCCTTCTTCAGTCCGCATGTGCTATTCCACGATTTTTCAGGTTTAAATGAGAGTGCTTGTGTTTAAAGGTGTGGTCTAGACATTGAAAAACGCCATCTCTGATGCTTCTACTAAAGACAAATCAGACAACTTTGGAGGTGTGAACTACATGAAGGTGATTTTAATAATCTGAATGCGGAGCCCGGAATATTTAATCGAGTACCTGTGGAACCTGACTCTGAATACGAGGAACTTTCCTTAGAATTTTTCGCACACTCTGAATATGACCCATTATTTTATGGTATTATTTACAAAGACTAAAATACAGTAGTTTTGGTACTTTGTCTTGATAAATGTAGCTGACTCAGAGTGTGTGTGATGTTTGCGGCAAAGCTCTTTAATCAGGTATTTCCTACTGCCATAGTCTCAGAAGGGAGTCGGAACACAGATATGGTAATTAGAGGCAAATCTATACATGTCATTTCAAACGGGCAGGTTGAAGTCAAAATGCAAAAACGTCTGAAAACAGGAGATCATTAATCATGAGCTAGGAATGATTGACAAGGTGAAACCACAAACCAAACAGCATTTGCACAGCTAAAACTTAATCCAATGCAATCTTAGTCTGCTCCTCCCTCCTCAGGTGATAAAGGAGAAAAAGGAGAAAAGGGAACACCAGGGAAGCCTGGTTTAGAAGGTCCTCCTGGAGCACAAGGTCCTGAAGGCCCCAAAGGCTCCAAAGGTCAAGCTGGAGCACCTGGAGCTTCATGCAAGTCAGAACACTCTACATTCTCAGTGGGTCGACGCAAAGCCCTCCACAGCACAGACTCCTACCAGGTGCTTCTGTTTGACACCGTCTTCGTCAACATGCCCGGCCATTTCGACATGTTCTCCGGCAAGTTCCGGTGCAGCATTCCAGGTGTGTACTTCTTCAATGTGAACGTGCACACGTGGAACTTCAAGGAGACCTACGTGCACATCATGCAGAATGAGGAGGAGCGCACTCTGGTGTACACTCAGCCTGGACAGCGCTCCATCATGCAGAGCCAGAGCATCCTGCTGACCCTCGAGCTCAACGACGAGGTGTGGGTGCGTCTGTACAAGCGCGAGCGCGAGAATGCCATCTACAGCGACGACGTGGACATCTACATCACGTTCAACGGGTACCTCATCAAATCGAACGCGGACTGAGAGAATCAGGACTATGAGGGGTGATGATTTGAAGTTACTGTTACCACTCGGAAGTTCCCAAATGTTTTATTCCTCTTATACCACAGCAATTTGCCAATGATTACAATTTTTTATTTTTTAATTAAAAAGCCATACTTTTTATCCATTTATAGTTATATTTAACGTTTTAGGACGCCCATGAAACAAGTTAGTTCCTGTTCTCACTTAAGTTCTAGCAGCTATAAACAGTCATTTCCTCACCAGCCGCTCTTTATTCTCTCTCTTAAAGTTAAAAAAACGCAGCTTGTCATGTTACCTGGAGAAACCAGTAACAAAGCGTAAACTCGTCTGTCCTGAAGATGAAAACTTAAAGTCACAGCTTTCCCTCTGACTGTTACAAAGCGCTGACACTGGAGACTCCTTCCATCAATGTTAAATAAACGTCTCCTTACAGAAAACGTCCCCACGTCAACAATAACACATTTTTTAATTTGAGAATTCGCCCTGTGAATGAGCTGTTACTATAGAAACGATAACGTATTAGAACACGCACATTAACATGAGTGATTTACAGCCTTTAATTCTGATCTTGGATCAGTTTTTTTTTCTTTGTGTCTCCTAATAATACGATCTAAGAAGGAAAAATATCACATCAGCGCTTTCAGCGTAACCCTAAAAATAAGGACTGTCTGTTGAATTGATATCTCCAGCTTAATCAACTCCAACCTCATAAACCTCACACGTATATCTGCCACAGAGACGTGATGGTACCCTGTGATAAGGAAATCGGAAATCGTTATTCTGTTAACAGCACAATACCACACACACACACACACACACACATGCTTGAGCTGCTTACTAAAACCTTTTCATTAGAGTACTGAGTTCTGAGATCAGCTCATGTCTGTATGAGTAACTGGACTGATTCAAAGTTAAAATAAAACATCTATAACATCTACAAACATGAGCAAAACTTCGCCATGTGGCTGGGACATGAACCTTTAATTATTCAGTTAACCAGTATGATGAGGTGCGGTGTGGATAAGGCTGGGTTTAGCATGCTGAGAGTCTTTTACTCTAAATAAAGTAAGCGAGTTCTATATGCTAAGGTTCTTGTAAAGATAATATTAAGGATCATGAATATTATACAACCAAATGGAAATGTAGTGTATTAAGTACAAAAGAAATGTGAATTTTCTGTGGTTGGGGGTGAAAACTGTACACAACACACACTTGCCAAAACCTCATATCTCCCCCAAAAACCATTTCAGGGTGTGTGTGTGTGTGTGTGTGTGTGTGTGTGTGTGTGTGTGTTAGCTTTGGGTCACTGTTCTTAGTTACTTCCATCATAAAATTTCCTCAAGCTCTGAAAGTATTTTTTATGCATTGAATGGGAATCAAAAATAATAATCTGATTTTAATGGTATAATTGCGAAATCAACATGCATGTCAGTACACTGGTCTCTGTGTGTGTGTGTGTGTGTGTGTGTGTGTGTGAGTGAGTGTGTGCATGTGCTGAACCGTGAACAGGATGTGTGTGGTTTCCCTACTTTAGGCCTCGAGCTGAAAGTGAAACAGTAAAGGAGATGCAGTAAAGAAGGTTGAACTTAGTATAACAAAAAAAAAAAAACGTGTTATACTTTATATTTTGATTGAAATCTAATTCTAAAATGTAATTCATTTTAAGACTCTGGACTCTTTTACACACACACACACACACACACACACACACACACTCTGGTTCAGGCCAGGGCATGATGTTTCATCATAAAACTGTTTGAGAGGGAGTTACAATACTTTTTGTGTTACAACATCCTGTGCAACATTGCAGGTTTGTTCTTTAACTGGGATTTGTTCATGGTGCTAAAAATGCAAATTGGTGCTAAAATGCTTTGCATTTTAATGCTTTTGTTTGTTTGTTTGTTTGTTTGTTTGTTTGTTTTAATGCTTGTGTATGTTGTTCAATATTATACTCGAAAAAGAAAAAAGTTTATATTAAAGATTTTCTGAAGGCGATCAGACTGGCAGTGAACGAGATTTACGGCGAGAGAGCACAACACATAAGGAACAAACCCGTGTGTGCGGTGCTGCTGGAGGAAAATAATCAACGACAGGGTGGTGTGATGAAGTCACTGAGTCACTGTTACAATGCTGTAGCTGATTATTTTCCCATAACTGCATGTTCCCAAGTGTTTTATTCTTCTTATACCACAGAAATTTGTCAACAATTACTTTTTTTATTTTATTTTTAATGAATGAAACATCACATTTTATCCATTTATAGTTACAAATAATGTGGAACATCCATGAAAATGAAAGTTAATTCCTGTTATCAGAACATGAATAAAAATAGAGAAACAAAAAAAAGTACACGCACAATTACTTTATGATTTTTTTAAAGTGATTTTATAAAAAATAATTTATCAAATAAATAATTTATCAAAGAATCCAAATCATACATTCTTATCCATATCCACGGTAAATAAATGACATCCAGCATTGTACCAAAATTAACAGTAGCTCAAATTAATGAGATGGAAAGGAAAAAAAACCGAACTGATCCGCTCGATAGCGTAAAAACACAAAAGGCTAAAGGGAGCGTTAGCGAGCTAGCGTAGTTACTGAGTGGTTTATTCTGCAACTAATACACTGCGATTTTTTTTTTTTCTTTAAATTATTAAAACATGGATCGTTTAGCTGTTATCTCACTGTTCTTTCTTAAAGCTTTCCAAAGATCAGCTTATGATGTAAAATTAAACGTGCTAATCTGTGATGCAGCTATAAATTATTACTATTAATTATAATAAAAGTATTTTCATTTGTTAAATATTAAATATCTTGACTAATTCAGGGTTCAGAGCCGATGTAGTGCGTGCTCCATGCACTAGCTAGCTGCTAGGCTAGGTGCTTACAACGAAACCACGGCAAACAGCAGTAACATAGAAACAGGATCGCCTACTAGCAACCCACGACTAGCATTCTGGGTGATTAGAGTGAAGTTAAAAACAATCAGGGCGTTAATTACAGCACTCTCAGTTGTTCAGATCCCTCTGACTGTGTGTGAGGTCAGGATTCAAGCCGTTATTAATGTCTTGAATTGTCCTGTTGCACTGACAGTTTCACTTCTATCTAGAAATAAATGATCAGCAGATACAGACTTAATGTAAAAAAAAAAAAAAAAGAGAGAGTTGGTTCTACATAAAGAATAATTTCACTTCCTAAAATTCTTCTGCATACACACACACACACACACACACACACACAGATAAAAAGGCTCTGCCCTCCAGGTATGCTGAGTGTGTTGGTATTCAGCCCCATGACTCCTCCTTGTTTTTATGACAAAGTGCTTTACATTGTTAAATTGTTTGTTTATTTCCATTGATAAAGACCGTTAACAAACAAAAGATCAGTGTGGGAAGGACAGAATGTCTCTGATGACTCTTGTCCCAGTGACATTTTCCAGTGGGGCGGTTGTCTTAGAGACAAAACCCAGAGAAAGAGTGGGATCCTGTTTCTGCTGCTTTCTCTGTGAAAAAGGCTCGGGTGTTTTCTCGCACTGCAGTAGCCTTTGTTCGGACAAAGGTGGGGAGGAAGTCACCTCCTGACTGCCTGGCGTCTCGCCCCTCGCCTGAGTAAAGGCCACTACCCATCTGCTTGGATAAAGGCAACTAGCTACTCACCTGGATAAAGACAGCTAACCACTCACCTGGATAAACGAAAGTAAACACTCACCTGTATAATGGCCACCACACACTTGCTGGGATAAAGGCAACTAGCCATTAACCTGGTTAAAGGCACTAGTTACTCGTCTGATTAAAGGTAACTAACCACCAACCTGGTTAAAGACTACTAGTAACTTGTCTGATTAAAGGTAACTAACCACTAACCTGGTTAAAGGCTACTAGTTACTCGTCTGATTAAATATAACTCGCTACTCACCTGGTTAAAGAAATTAGTCACTAACCTGGTGAAAGGTAAACTAGCCACTTGCTTAGTTAAATGTAACTAGCTACTCCCCTGGTTAAAGGCCACTAGAAACTCACCTGGTTAAAGGCGATTAGACACTTGTTTGGTTAAAGGCCACTAGCCACTTGCTTAGATAAAGGTAACTAGCTACTCACTTGGTTAATTAATAGCTTTGTCATTTGGATATTAACATAGGAGAGAATCGTATTACTTAAGGAGGCTACTTAGTCATTAACAAGCAATGTATTTGGTTATTAGTAAATGGCTGCTACCTAAATAACTTTTTAGTAACCCAGGGCAGTTAACTGTCTGGTTATTGATACACAAAGGAAGGATTAGAAGACGTTAAATAACTAATAGCCAGTTGTTTATGCTAGGAGGCTAGCTGATTAGCTGGTGATCCATATGACCAAAGTTAATGACCAGGTTATTAATTAACACAAGGCAGATAACTAATTATCTCATTATTAAGAAGAGACCAGGGCAGTGGCACTGATCTAACGTCATTCTTCTTCGTTAGCTCAAAGCGTGTTCTGAGTCATTCTGCGTTAGAACCATTTTATGGCTCATGCAGAGTATTTTTACAAAATAAAGAACGAACATAAAGTTAGACTAAAACATTTATATATGCTTGAGAGCTTACATGCATATTGTCTGCATATGGAAGGCAATACATTACATAAAGAAAACCTTAGACAGCTATTCTTGGAACAGTAAAGTTAGTCCTGATTTGAGATTCAATCTCAAGTCCATTTTCTCACTTCCTGTGTGTATTGCTTTTCATAATAGTGGAAGAACTGTATGTATTTATTAGCTATCTGGCAAATACTGACGCTCCAACTATAAGAGCTGCATCTCCACAGCTGGGATGTTGGAAGTGCTTTTATGTATGCTCAAGTTAAAATCCAGTGTTGTAGTCCTCCTACATGATGACTCCTACTAGCCCTCATTTACTATTAAAAATTAAAAATATGTCGTGCTTTGCTGCTCATTTTCATCCTTTAGCATATGGATTCTCTAGCAAATAGCGATACTTGTTATAATTATCCAGCAGATATTTGGGAGCAAACATGTGCTCTTTAGGGTTTGCTAGAGGATAGCTTGATGCTGTCCCATCAAACCAGCCACCGGTTCGTATTAACTCCCTGATGTAACTCAGTTTCCGCTTCTCCTCAAAGTCCCCCCAGCGAGGAAAATCTCCATTTTGTGCAGAAATCAGTTTATAATAAATGCCATCTGGTGTGAAGCACCATGAACAATGCCATCCTGCATAGTGAACCGGGCTTCCGATGGACCATGGCATTAGAACCTGTCCTGACTTCTTTTCGTACTCCCGGAAATCTGACATGGTGTAATAATTCCGTCGTCGTAGCAGAATCCCGTCCCCTCTATAGACCATAAGAAGCATGCCTATGGTGCATCCGGATAAAATGTCCAGTGTTCCCGGCTGCCTCCAGTAAAATCCATACAAGGACTTCCGCATGTGAATCCCAAATGGTTCCGTCCAACCATCGTAGAATTTGAGGAAAAGAATTCCTTCCCGAAGAGGAATCTCATCTGCATCGTCCAGAAGGAACACATCATCATGTCTCAGACCCTCAACCCTTAGCAATCCATTTTTGGACAAGAAGGTGCGCAGGTAATCGTCTGCGATCCAGCCGTTGGTGCGGCCACCTTTGGGGAAATGGTCCAGGAAGACGTAGAGGATTTTGTGCTTCACATAATCAAAAGTTCCGCTGAGGAGGAGTCGAAGGAAGTTCAGGCGTTTGGCCTCACCATATGCAGTGTAGTTCGACTCGCACACCAGAAAGAGATCCACGGCATCTGCTAGTTCATGAAATCTCGCATGCAGCATGTCAAACTCGTGATTGATGTTGATCGCATTTATGATTCGACGTGGAACCTTCCTGGGCTTCAGGTGTGATTTGGTGGGAAGATTTGAGTGTTGCACCACTGTTGGAACGCCACAGTTAGGGCCGTGCCAACCTTGGCGGCAAACGCAACCCGACACCTCCCTCGCCGATACGAGTGGGTGATCTTGAGGAATGGTTTTATTTTTTATGGCACCTTCCAGTGTATTCGATTCCATTTCTGTCCCTTCAACGAAGCACAGCACTCCTCTCTCCGTGTGGATGAAGTAGGATGTGGGATCGTCCTGCAGAACGTGCACTCGTTTCTGAAGTTCCCCGTGTGGACCCGAGGGATTTAGCAGGAGCACATCTTCTACTGGGTTCTGCAAGAATAAGCAAAGCCAACATCTATGAATATCCAAATTCTTTAAAAGTCTAGTAGCAGGTGACAATTCTACAGATATTTTACCACTCTTCCGAGGTGCTTCAGGAGTTCACCTTCAAGATCAATTTACATGTCTACACGCACTGATGGACAATTACAATACACTGTGAAATGGCTATAAAAGCCACATCCCTACATAAGAAATCACCTATGACAACCAAAGGCCTTATTCAGAGTTGGTGATAATTTTTCAAAATTTAGCAATCTGGGGTCCACCCACAATCATTCTACCCATTAAAAAGCAGGGTGATACAACAGTATTATACAGAAGACCCAGGTATTAATGGATGAACAGGCCAAACAGAGAAAGCTCCATTTCTCACACGATTAGCTACACATGTCCATCATCCGAATAAAAAAAAAGTAAATCCTCATCACACAATCTTTTTGTGGTAAAAGGACAATAATTTTAGATCAAAGATGCCTTTTCAACTGTTTTAATGTTAGAAAATCAGAGAGAAGAAGAAGAGAAAACCACCTGTTTTTTGACCACCTGATTTTGGAGCACAGAAAATAATGATAAGAAAGCAACGCAAGGAACTTTAGCATTTACTCCCTATATTTTAAAACTTTAAGGGTCCAACTGTGTACCTTAAATTATTTTTAAAGGTAGACGAAGTATACTAAAGATACAAAGGTATACCTTTGATGGTACCTGACCAGCAACAATGAAAAGGACAGTGTAGTTCCTGTATTTCTGAGAGTTTTGAGTCTGGAAAGGTAAATATACCTTTTTCTTACAGCAAACCCAATTTTTGCCTTCCTACGATTTGTCTGCAGCCTTATTACCTTCTGCTTATACGTGTCAGAGAGGAGGGGTGCAGTCAGTGTGTCTTGCCAGATTAAACCGCTGAATCCCACCAGTCGTAAGTGGTAAGTGGACAGTCTCTGCAGCAGAGCTTCCTGATGGAGAGTTTTATAGCAGTACAACAGAGAGAGCAAACAAACGCCGGCTGTGCAGAGCAGTAAGTGCCGCTGCCTTCTCACTTTCATCCTGAGAGAGAGAGAGAGAGAGAGAAATCACAAACAAGACATTAGACTGTACACTTCCCACCTCTTTATCATGTATGTTGCCTGTAAAACATGTGAAAACTTAAAAAAAAAAAACAAAAAAAAAAACACCAAAAATCCAAACCAACAGCACACACATCTCTCCTGAGCAGAGTTTTACAGAGTTTTCAGCTCGGTATTTCTTCCTGTTCGCGCCGGTTACTGGACACCGAGCTCTCACTCAGCCTGATAATCAAATGAAACTTTGCCCTGCAGTATGACATTGTCTCACGCCGCTGCACTCGTCTCACACCACCGCATTCTGACATTACCACAGTAACACTGTTTAGCCTCTAATCCAATTTCCCCATTAACACACATCAGGTTATTTCATGACCAGGAAAGAAAACAGGATGCCTGTGTGGTTTATAGCCATGGGAACAACTGTGACTAGACTGCGAATACCACTTCTCTGGTCCTGATACCTTGATTAACACTATTAAGGCACTATTTTTCCCCACTGATTGTCTCCCTAATTTATTCTTGGCCAATTCCCACCCACCAGTTAGGTCTCCGACAGATACCAGCCCGGCAGGATGAAGGCTAACATGAGCTTCCTCCAGGACACGTGAAGCAAGCCAAATGCATCTTTTCAAACTGCTGCTCATGCTGCATCACGGGGCGATGTAACACACTCGGAGGAAAGAGCTATCTGCCCTCTTCCTCATGCATCAGCTCACAGATGCCCATGATTGGATAGTGCCACTGTGATTGACAGGGGAGAGCCAGTTTTGCTCTCTTGCCCATTCTGAGGCACTTCTTAATGATGTAATGGGTTGACTGCTAACGTTGCTATATCTAAGCGCTGGAGCTCTACTCTGTTCTACATCCCTTCTGCTATAACACACCTAAAATCAGCTCATACGATCTGAATAACGTACAGCGGAGTGCAAAAGTGTCAAGTCAGTAACATGGCAAGCTTTGTTTTTTTTTTGTCTTATTAAATTCAAGAAAGTGCATAAAGAGAGGCTGGTGAGGGAACGACTCTTTATAGCTGCTGTAACGTGATTTGTTTTTTGTGGACATTAAATGTAACTATAAACTGATAAAAATAAATAAATAACTAAAACTGACAAAAAAAAAAAAAGCTAGCATGAATTTATTGTTAAAGTCAATAATATATTTATAATTAACAGAACATTCACCTAGAGTAATGAACAAGTTTTAATTTTCCCAGAGTGTGTGTGTGTGTGTGTGTGTGTGTGTGTGTGTGTATTTAGTCATTGGCTACAATGACGCTTTTCTTCCTAAGGTCCTACACACTGCTAATTCTCAAATGTCTCAGTACATACAAAAGCTCTCCTCTCTCTCTCTCTCTCTCTCTCTCTCTCTCACACACACACACACACACTAGGTACACACTCAAACTGCTAATGATTATAAAGGGTGTGTTGTCAAACACAAAACAATGAAAAGACTGTGATGAAGTGAAAAAAGATTTTTCTCTTGTCTTTTTCTTTTTTCTTTTTTTTTTGTGTGCACTATTTTCAGCATTTATCCAACGCTATAACAGTGCTAAAATTTTAATGGTATCCTAAAAGTGCTACCTAACTTTAGTGTTCAGGTACCAGGCATAGTTAGCATTGTGCTAATCCGACCCAGGTTGTATTTGTTTCCTTGTCATCCAAATATTTTTTTGTAGCCGCTGAATGCTTTTAGTGGCACTTAGCACTGGTTGGAAGCTAGCTCACCGTAGCCTAGATGACATTTTCATTCCTAGACTTTCCTTCTTTTACCACAAAAGCCAGTGTAAAAATGTAAAAACAAACTTTCTATACACCATTATCCTCTTTTATCCAACTCTACAACAGTTTTAATTTTGCGGTATTAGTTTAAATAAGTGCTTGCTATAAGCATCTGGATATTCATATTGATCACAAATGGTTGTTTCAATCTCGATGTGAAATACTCGTTGAGAACACACACACACACACACACTGGCTCACTTGTATTTACAAATCTGGTTCCCTCCCATGTTTATTCATCATTTAAATACACATAGTCAACATGTCATACACTCTGAAAACAGGTTTCTGTTGCCAGTTCCTCATGTCAGACCCGAGCTGAATTATCTTCACTGGGAGAATTTGATCAATCATTAATTTTAATGGTTTCATCTGTAGATCACTGCTTTTGTCCACTATTTTTATGATGTTATGCTAACCGTATTATCTCATTGCTTTGTCTGTTGAAACTTTGCTACCTAGCATAGTTATAACAGCGTTGTGCTAATGGTAGCCAGTTTGTTTTGTTTTGGGTTTTTTTCCAAAGCTTAGCTCTGGTTGTTAGCCTGTGACAGCTAGCTCATGAGGTTTTATCACTCACTTAATGATTTTGTAATGCTATATCGCTAACTTATAGTAAAAGCCACTTTTATTCTCAGGCTTTGGTCTCATTTACAGTTTAATCCCTGAGGTTTATTATGCAGTAACTATGTGAAATAATAATAAAACCAACACTAATCCCATAGGTGTCCAGGACTAGAAAGAGATCTCCTTATTATCTCCGTAGTTTCCGTAGAAACAGAATTAGTTTATTTTCAGATAGAAATAAAAGGCGTCTGTTTAAGTCTGCTGTTTCTCAGACAGAACACAACAGTAATCTCACATTTAAAGGAAATAGCTAAAGGAAAAGTACACTAGGAGTCAACTATTCTACACTCTAAACTATTTTTAGCTTACTCAGCTCTACTAATACGTATATTTTCCACATTCTTTATGTTTTTATATGAGCAAGCTTTATGAACGGTATCCTGACATGTTAGAAATACATGCTAATTATCAAGAATTTGTATTTGGACAAGAGATTTCAATTTCATTTGAATTAAAAACTCTTTTAACTTCTTTTTTTACTGAAAATCTCTTCAGCCAACACTTGGAAAATAACTTGAAGCAATGAATTAACAGACAGAAAAGTTTTTGTTACACGTTAATGATCAACTTTCCAGGTGTGTGTTTTCTGACTCATTCAGTTTCTCATAAGGAATATGAGGAGGTTTAGGAGAAACGATT
>JAKKZJ010000029.1:1166303-1171303 GCA_033441845.1 Pangasius mekongensis
AATTCTCTTCCCTACACAAGTGCACTACACGGGCTGTGTTTATTTTCCTTACACAAGTGCACTACACGGGCTGTGTTCATTTTCACTACACAAGTGCACTACACGGGCTGTGTTTATTTTCACTACACAAGTGCACTACACAGGCTGTGTTTATTTTGTGTTTATTGTTCCTATACACATACACTGTATGGAGATAATGTAGATATACAGTACACTGTATACAGTAGTGTAGTATAGCGTATATTATCTATAATATAGTGTCATTACGCCACCTAGAGGTGAGATATGCAAACAAAAAAATCCTTTTGTAGCAATACAATGACCAATTCTATTAGAGAATGTTAGATTTAATATAAAAACTCAGGCCAGGTAAAGATAGAAAAGGAGTGGAATGTTTTATTTGCTTGTTTAACAAAATATATAATCGTCATTTCCTTCCCAGCTTGACGTGATTCACTGCGGACGCGTGACGGGGCGCGCCGGCGTGTGCTCAGGGTTTGGTGCTGAACAGTGTGGAATCAGTGCGGTTGTGTTACAGCGTGGAGGTGCAGTGTGACGGCCAGTCGGCTCTCAGCTCTTTGTGGATGTAGTAATAGATCCAGGTGATGATGGGGAAGGCGGTGATGGCCACGGCTGTGCACAGTCTCAGAGCTCCAACACCGCCGCTGTGCAGGAAGAACAGCACCGGGTCAGGAACCATCATCAATAACACACACTCGTAATGCTCACACTCCGGTCCGAACGTCTCAGAGCGCTATCAAGATACTTTTTCTTTTTTTCCACTTTCTTCCTATATTTCTTATGTTTTTTTTTCTTTCTCTCATTCTCCTTTCTTTCTTTTTGCTTTCTTGAACTTTTTCTTTTTCTGTCTCTCTCACACTATTTTCGTACTGTCTATTTCGTTCCTTCCTTCTTTTCCTTCTTTTCTGTCCTTCCTTCCTTCCTTCCTTCCTTCCCTTTTTCTTCCTTCCTTCCTTTGTTCTTTCTCCTCCCTTCCTTCCTTTCTATCTTTCCTTCCTTCACAGTTATTATTTTAACAATCAGCTCCAGAATTATTGGCACCCTTTGTAAAGTTGGGTTAAAAAAAAAACCTTATTCAAAATAAATAATAATAAAAAAAAAAAATATATATATATATATATATATATATATATATATATATATATATCAGCACTGCTGGACCTCAGATCGGCTCTGTGTCAGAGGAATATGTGTGTGTGTGTGTGTGTGTGGATTTTACCGTCCCGAGTGTCGACACATGAGCAGCCATATCACCATCAGCACCAGGCCACTAAACTCTCTGAGAACAGCAGGAAAGAACGTTCTGATATAAAATGATCTCTACATGTGTTTTTATAATTAAATGTGAAATTACTTATATGAATGATGTACTATATGGCTACTTAAAAAAAGAATAACATAAAATAAAACATTGTTTTTATAATAAAATTAAAATAAGTAAAAATTCTTCCAGACAAATGAATCAAACTCTGGATGCTGAGTGGAGTTTGTGGAGTTCTGAGGTTTCTGGAGCACCAGGTGTGTTAATACCTGCCCTCCTCCTGGTGGAAGATGTGTGTAACCCCGTGTTTATACAGACTCCAGCCCAGCAGAGCACCAAACGCCGTCGCCATCATCACATGCAGATCAGCGACTCTCCTCCATGCCAGTGTCTCTGCAAATAAACAGCGCTCTCGGAAATCACACTAGGGGTCAGGTTCTCTTTAGGAGTCATGCTAATGCTTGTAATCATAACGTCCCTTTTAATCAAACAGCTAATTATGGTTACCTGTTATCTGTGGCCGATAGCTGATTAAAAAGCAGAGGCCTGCAGGAATAGCGTAGCTGACCTACACCACAAATATCACAAGTGAAGAGAGAAATCACAGAGACTACACTGTAATAATAATTAATACAGATTTACAGTGATACTGCATTGTTTTCCACTCATGGAGTTAACGGAGAAAACGGTTTAGATCATTTGTACTTTCTTTCTCTCCTCTCCCTATTTCAACTATTAAGGAAGGATTTCTCATGCTTTAATGCAGAACAGATGAAAACAAAAACACCTCGACTCTAAAGCTCTTTTAAAATACACCCTTATCCTGGCCCAAAGCCCAACGACTGAAATGAACTGAAGCCCAAAAACCTGAGGACCAAAAACCTGAGGCCCAAACCAAACTGAGGCCCAAAAACCTGAGGCCCAAACCAAACTGAGGCCCAAAGACCTGAGGCCCAAAGACCTGAGGCCCAAAGACCTGAGGACCAAAGACCTGAGGACCAAAAACCTGAGGACCAAAAACCTGAGGCCCAAACCAAACTGAGGCCCAAAAACCTGAGGCCCAAAGACCTGAGGACCAAAGACCTGAGGACCAAAGACCTGAGGCCCAAAGACCTGAGGACCAAAGACCTGAGGACCAAAAACCTGAGGCCCAAACCAAACTGAGGCCCAAAAACCTGAGGACCAAACCAAACTGAGGCCCAAAAACCTGCGGACCAAACCAAACTGAGGCCCAAAAACCTGAGGCCCAAACCAAACTGAGGCCCAAAAACCTGAGGCCCAAACACCTGAGGACCAAATCACACTTCCTCTGAACCATCCAAAGGCCAAGGACTGAACCAAACCATGGCCCAAACCCCAAAGATTTAACAAACCCAAAATCCACAGACAGAACTGAACTGTGGGCCAAAAAAAAGGTTGAACTAAACCTGGACCAAAATCCAAGGACTGCACCAAACTGTGGCCCTAAAAGCAAGAAAAAGAAAAGAACTGTCGATGGGACGAGCCGTTAACCCCTGGTGAAAATGAGGGATGTAAAAGGACAGATGGGAATGCGAGGTGTAGAAGGTCTACAGGATGTAACTCTCTTCACAGTGAGGGGAAGTCGCCGAGGGAGTGTTATAAACAGTATTACGTGGCACGGCTGTGTTCCTCACACCACACACTGCCTTGCAGGTTAAATCATTATGAAGGTTGAATAACTTTACCATCCACAGGCCAGCGTCCGGGTCGTTTATCTGCAGGAAAAAAACACCAGGTCACTCTCATGTGCATGGATAAGAAGAATAGTGACAAGAAACTTCAAATAACAATCTGAAACTCTTATACAAGTCAAAGCGTTACGGAGTTTTGATGGATTTGTCACCCTGGAGCACGAGTCTGGATTATAGGTCTATAAGTGTCTGACGTGACTCACTGGCCAAAAGCAATGAGGACATAACAACATTAGATAAGTTTATTTTATTTCAGCAGTGCACTTTTGGTGTCTTAATTTCTGCAATTTCATGAAAAGGGGAAAAACTGAGAGAATCAATCAATCAATCAATCAATCAATCAATCAATTAATTAATCCCAAATAAAGGAATTGTTTTAAAAAAAGCTCTCAAAAACTATGTTAATAATAACATAATAATAATAATCTTATTTTTCTCATCAAATTTTAGATTTATTTGTTCACAGGAGTGAAGAAAATGAAAGGAATTAAGGAATTTTATCACTTTTTTATGCATAAAAACATTAAAGATCAGTTTGTCATCAGTCTTGCTCTAAACTCTGCAAATACTAGAAATGTTCGCATGTGTGTGTGAGAGAGAGAGACAGAGAAAGTGAGTAAAAGAGAGACTTTTACTTTTTGCTCTCTCTCTCTCTCATAATATATATATATATATGTATGTGTGTGTGTGTGTGTGTATAACTGTTCCTGTTTATGATGTTTAAATATGTGTATATATGTTTTTTTTCTACTTGCACTATTTGCTTTGGCAACAATGTGATTTAAAACATTCAGGCCAATAAAGCACTGATGAACTGAACTGAACTGACAGACAGAGAGAGAGAGAGAGAGAGAGAGAGAGAGTGAGAGTGTGTGTGTGAGAGAGAGAGTGTGTGTGTGTGTGTGTGTGTGTGTGTGTGTGAGAGAGAGAGAGAGAGAGAGAGAGTGAGTGAGTGAGTGTGTGTGTGTGTGTGTGAGAGAGAGAGAGTGAGTGTGTGTGTGAGAGAGAGAGAAAGAGAGTGTGTGTGTGTGTGTGTGTGTGTGTGTGTGTGAGAGGGAGAGAGAGAGAGAGTGTGTGTGTGTGTGTGAGTGTGTGTGCACAAAGTGTCTACGCAGATAGATATACATTTTGAGATCTGTAATAAACATGCACGCTGTAATGTAATGTATTATCATGTTGTGTGTGTGTGTGTGTGTGTGTGTGTGTGTGTGTGTGTGTGTGTAGTGTGTGCTGCTGGATTCTGGGGTGCCGCCTGTGCCAGCGTATGCCAGTGCTCTAACAGCGCAGTATCCTGTGAGGCCAGCAGTGGGCGCTGCCTCTGCAATCCTGGATACACGGGCGAGCAGTGTGAACAGCGTGAGTGGTTTTTTCTTTTCACTTTTCTCTCTGTGTCTGTGTTGTTCTCTCTCTCACTCCGTGTCTAGAGGTTTCATATCTTAGGAGTCTTTCATCATGCCTCAAATTAATACACAATTCTATTTGACTGAGTTGATTTGAAGGACTTAATAAACGATTATTCAAAAGTAAGAAATATTCGTCGCATGCTTAGCGATTCTGGTGTTAATGTGTTGGATGGTGTTGTATTTCCGTTATTTCTCTGAGAAGTTAGCGCTTACGTGCCGCACTGACATTTAATAATGTCTATTAAATGGCATTTAATAGGAGAAAAAAATGTAAACAAACTCAAACAAAATGGAGAACACTAAGCTTTCGCTTTTAGCTCCTAAAAACAGAGGAGGAAGAGCTTCTTTCCCAGCGACATCAGTTAGAAATCTGTTTGAGAAAAGGGTACAGCTGAGGAGGTGAGAGATAGAATAAAGGACTAAAGCGCCGCTGCATCGCTGTCTTTCGATAGAGATAACACAGGGTCTAAATCCCACGGCACCACTAGCATTGTGGGTAATGTAGGAAACTGTTAAAGAAAGTAGACCAACATTTCGATGAAAGAAAGTCAATGCAGAAATAACACATTTTTCACTGATATTGCTGAGTGAAATATCTCATTA